>CM060305.1:23713614-23716114 GCA_030674185.1 Monoplex corrugatus | reverse complement strand
GTTTCTTAATTACTCGAGTCTCGAGTATCCAATATGTCCAGTGAAGGCATGGACATGTTTTCTCTTTCTCTAACACCACACGCCCACTCAATCCTTACACAGGACACCAAAACTGGTCTACCCCATGGACCGTTTTCGTGGATCTTCGCGAGTACGCATGCCCAGAAGAGAGGAACTTCCGAGGCAAACGCGTGCTGGCTTACGTCAGCGTGACCCAGCTGTCCTGCCCCAACGAGTTCCACGCGCCTAACGTCAGCAGGCAAGGTTTTGTGCGCGTGGACACCTTGACCTTTGACAGAGGCCTAGTGGTGGCCGAGCTGACCAACTCCACCCACAAGACCACCAGCTCTCTGGCTTTGTTCTTTGACGACTCAGGAGAAGGTGCGTATGGCGGCTGTTCAAGAGGCAGAAAAATAGAGAGACAAACAGAAAGATAAAGTGACTTGCACAGTGCTAATTAGTAGTGGCAATGAGGAAAGAGAAGAGAGAGAGAGAGAGAGAGACAGAGAGAGAGAGAGGAGAGTGAGAGAGAGAGAGGAGCGAGAGAGGAGAGAGAGAGAGAGAGAGAGAGAGAGAGTGTGTGAGGAATGAGAGGCGAGAGAGTGAGAGTAGAGAGGAGAGGGGAGAGAGATGTGAGAGAGAGGAGAGTGAGATTGTGTCTTTCTTAACGTTCTGTTTTCATTTTGTTGTTGTTGTTGTTGTTGTTGTTGTTTTTTTTTCTTTTGCGCAGTGCAAATCGGTAGTAGCATTGAGAATACCGTGTCACCAGTTAAAAACAACAACTTATTTTGACATTACATAGGCTTTGTGTTTTTCTTAACGTTCCGGTTTTTTTTCCCTTATGCCCTTACGCACATTGTTTTTGTCCATACGGTACAGGCTACACGCTGTTGCGCTGACTGCGTATTCTGTTTTCGGTGGACGTGTTTGCTACTCGTTTTCGTATTTTCATGTCACCGGGCACTTACATAATTTGTAGGATCTTCAAAGCGCGTAATTTGTTTGATTAGCATGCGTATACACACGCAGTTTTATGAGGAAGGGGGTTTGGAGCACCTGGTCACAACGGGAAAGCTGGAGGGAAAGAGAGCACCGGGTAGACCCAGGGAGAGAATGCTGGACGGACTTGCAGAGTGGCTGGGGATGAGGAGGGTGGGGGAGATGCTGGGGGCAAAGAGAGATAGAGATGGTTGGAAGTCCATGGTCGCCAACGCCATTCGGCAAGGCACCTGATGATGATGATGATGATGATGATACACACGAAGAAGGTTTACGTACCAGTAGGTTTTCACATACAGATATGTTGACAAAGGAGATCTAACATGTCTTCACACTTTAAACCCCTCAACATTATAACAAGGAATTCAAACTTTGTCCTTTCTTTGAGTATATATTTATCCATGTTTTTTTTTGTTTTTTTTATGAGAAAATGCTGTTTCGACATTGTCTCAAATTCTACTCATTATTGGCACTATTTTTTGGTCCTTGACCCTGGTGTCATGACCTTCACACACAGCTTTACGCGTAAGTTCGTGACACCTCAAAGATCTTCTTCACCTTTATCCAGTTTAGTGGAGATCTATCTTAAAACATCTGAGTAAAGTTTGTTAGCACAATGCCTTGGTAGACACATATATTCCTAAAACAGCTACAGACCACAGTCTAGTCGGTATGAAATGATGTCCCCTTTGAAAAAGAAAGAAAAAGAGCAGTAAAAGAAAACGTAGGGCAAAAAGAACAGAAAAGGAATAAAGAAAGAGAAGAGAGAGAGAGAGAGAGAGAGAGAGAGAGAGAGAGAGAGAGAAGAGACAGAGACAGAGACAGAGACAGAGAGACAGATAGACAGATAGAGAGAGAAGAGACAGGAGAGACAGAGAGAGAGACAGAGAGAGAGAGAGAGAGAGAGAGAGAGAGAGAGAGAGAGAGAGAGAGAGAACCCCCTCAGGTAATTAGCACTCCAAAGTATAACGATTACAAAAATAAACGAATGAATAAATAAACAAAATAAACCGCAAAAACAAGAAAATGCCCAAGACACATCAAACCAGCAGAATCCCCAGCCAACAATCAAACACGAATCAACCCATCCACCTACAGCCTACCAACAAGCAACCAGGACATTCACCACCACAGCCACCACCTAATATCACCACCACTACCACAACCACTACCACCACCATAACCACCACCACCACTATCACTACCATCACCAACACCAACACCAACACCGCCACCAACCAAACAAAGAAAGAAAGAAAGAAAGAAAATAAGAAAGAAAGAAAGAAACAAACAAATAAACAAGCAAACAAACAAGAAGGCAAACGAACAAACGAAACTAAACAATTAAAAAACAAAAGCAAGAAAAACGAAAACATAAACAAACAGAAACGAACAAACAAACAAACAAACAAATAAAAAAGAAAGAAAGAAACAAACAAACAACCGCAACGAGATTTTTTTTTACCGTTCCAGAGTATTTCTACGAACGTAGCTTCGCCAG
>CM060305.1:23703614-23708614 GCA_030674185.1 Monoplex corrugatus | reverse complement strand
TATTTGTCTTTTTTTCTTGTATAAATCATCTGATTAGTTTTGGTTTAGTAACTCATTACCTTTTTGTTGTTTATATGTTTTTTACTTTCTACGGTTTCTGTTTTTAGTACGTTGTTTGTATTATCCAAAAACATCCTCGGCATCCATGGCAAGACAAGTGACCACACAGAGGTCCGTCTCCAGACCATCTTTGCCCTCTAAGCCAACGCCGATTACGCTGGCTTGGCCATGTGCGTCGAATAGGAGGATGGACGCATACCAAAAGACGTTCTCTACGGCGAACTGGCAAACCGGAAGCGAACTCCAGGACGCCCACAGCTACGCTTTATAGACGCATGCAAAAGGGACCTTAGAAAACCAGGCTCTTGGGAGATTCTGGCGGAAGACAGGGCAGCGTGGAGGACAGCCGTTCAGGAAGGCGTTGTGAATGCGGAGAGGAGAGAGCAAAAAGCGCAGATGAGAAAAGGGCTCTTCGCAAGCAACGTTCCAGAAACCAGACACCAGCGACTCAATTTGTATGTGGCAGATGTAGACAGAGATTGCCACTCAAGAATCGGCCTGCACAGCCACAGCAGAAAGTGCACGTCATGACCACAACGCCTCCTGGTGCAGACTATCATCTCCTGAGATGTAAAGAGGCCGAAGATGTTTTTCATTCTACGGTTTCTGAATTTTAGTATGCTGTTCGTATTATCCGAAAACCTCTGTCATTTTATGTCCACCTCTAGTAGATGCCTTAGTTTGTAAATTTCCACGTGAGCTTACTTGATGCTTGTTTTTTGTTTTGTTTTTTGTTTTTTTGTTTAAATCTTTTCCCCTATAATTCCAATATATTTCGTTCTTAATGGCTTTTTTTCCTCTAATGTTTCGTCTCATGCTTGACATATTTTGAGCGCCATATGCATGTTTTTATTTACATTATGTCATAATGTATTATTTTCCTCTGCTTTATTTGACTTGGGACTTTCCCAGTTGTCTGTTGTTCTTTACATACATGTACGTATTAACTATACTAGTTTCTGTTATAATCATATTTGTGCTTGTGTGTGTGTATGTGTGTGTGTGTGTGTGTGTGTGTGTGTGTGTGTGTGTGTGTGTGTGTGTGTGTGTGTGTGCTGTGATGTGTGTGTGTGTGTGTGCTGTGCTGTGTGTGTGTGTGTGTTGTGTGCTGTGTGTGTGTGTGTGTGTGTGTATATATATATATATATATATGTGTGTGTGTATGTGTGTTGTGTGTGTGTGTGTGTGTGTGTGTGTGTGTGTGTGTGTGTGTGTGTGTGTGTGTGTGTGTGATAGTTTATTTCTCGTATTATTTGTATATCAAGGTCTTCAGATTTCAGGATTTTATCTCTTAAATGTAAAGACTACACTGAACAGCAATAGAAATACAAATGGACATGGAAGAGAGAGAGAAGAGAGAGAGAGAGAGAGAGAGAGAAGAGAGGAGAGAGAGAGAGAGAGAGAGAGAGACAGACAGACAGACAGACAGACAGACAGATTAAAAAAAACAGCAGCAGTATCCTATCTCATACCTGGAGTACTTATTGTGCTTCGTGTGCATTAACTCGCAGAACATCAAATATGCATGTTAAACATCCCAAAAGCCATGATTCTGATCGGTGGCTTATGGAAACACGAAAACTGCCTGCAGGCATTTCCCATCCGTAAACCGAGTATGACAGTTTTCACGGCGCGGGAAAATATTGATATTAATAACGATGATGATGATAATGATAATAACAATAATAACAGTAATGATAATAATATCAATAAAAATAATGATACTACTAATACTAAGATTAATAATAATGATGATAATAATGATAATAATAATAATGATAATATAATAATAATAATAATAATAATAATAATAATAATAATAATAATAATAATAATAATAATGATAATAATAATAATAATAATGGTACTGCTAATACTACTAGTGCTTCTACTACTACTACTACTACTACTGCTTCTACTACTACTACTACTACTGCTACTACTACTTCTACTACTACTTCTACTACTACTACTGCAGCTGCTGTTGCTGCTGCTGCTGCTGCTTGTACTATTACTACTACCGCTGCCACCACTATCACTACTGTAACTACGAACCACTACTGCAACTACGACTGCGATTACTACTACTACTACTATTATTACTAATACTACTTCTACAACAACAACAACAACAACAACAACTACTACTACTACTACTACTACTACTACTACTACTACTACTACTACTACTATTACTATAACAACAACTATTAATAATAATGAAGATGACATTGACAAGCTGCGAAATTTTTGTTCGGGTAACAATGTACAGATATGTGATATGAATTGCAGTTTCTATAATTATATTTTCGATAACAATGCAAAAAACAACAAAACCACTGCCACGAAGAGAGAGAAAGATTAATGTCGTCGTATATATTATTCATTTTTTCAATACAAATTTGAGAAAAAAAAGGACCTCTACACACACGAGTGCACACACAGACACACAGACACACAAACACAGACACACAAACACAGACAGACACACACACCACACACGCACATGCACACACACACCACACACACACCACACACACACACACACACACACACACACACACACACACACACACACACACACACTGGTTACATTGCTCGTAGAAGGTGTCGTCTCTTCATTTGTTGTTTAGGAGACATTGATGTAGTAAGTAAAAAATATAAATAAACAAAAAATAATAGTGGAGGTAGGGCCTATCACTTTTTAAAAACATTAATCAATTACTCCCTAGGACCATTCAAGTAACAGTGAGTAATGCAAGACGGGATGAATTCTGCTACCGCTTACATGCTTCATGTAAATACTTTTTGGACAAGAATGAATGAATCTTGTATTTAATTCTGTTCACAATAGTGGTTTTAGACACACACGCACGCACACACACATACACACAAAGGAAAATAAAAAGAAAAGAAAGGTGGGGTGGAGGATGAGTATGGGGAAGGGTAATAGAAGTTTGAATGTAAGAAGAGGAGCAGTGGAACAAATGCAATTAATAATTCAGAACAATGAATTAACAGTGTCAAATAATAATGTACAACAATTAATTAACTCCTCATAACAATCTCCCAACAGGGGATCTGAGAATCAGCTGGACTAACGAGATAATATCACTATTTTTGTTGTAAAGAATATCTGTAGTCTCAGTACATGAAAAATCAAGATTGTTATTTCTATATGTCGTAAGTAAGATAGGACATTCAAAGAGCAGATGGTGGACTGATAATGTTTTTGAACAAATACATACATTCTGTGTATATTTCGTTTTCCAAGAGTTGAGCCTTTTTGGACAAGGTATTCGATATAATGTTAGAAGGTGTACGTTCTAGACGGGCATATCTGCCTTCCTGTACTTTTTGCGACACATTGTTCTGGGATATACCCCTCAATTTGTTGTGTGACCATTTCATACTTAATGAAACATACATTTGACTGATACAATATGTCAATTGAGCAACCCTCAATCCACCAAACGGAAAGAAGAAAAGGAAAAAAGATTATGGGGAAGAAGAAGAAAACAAAGATAGGAAGAAGAAGAAAAAGAAGAAGAAGAAAAAGAAAAAAAAAAAAGAAGAAGATGATGATGATGATGATGATGATATTGGTGATGATGATGATGATGATGATGATGATAAGGAAGAGGAGGAAGAGCAGAAGGAGGAGCTGGGGAAGAGAAAAGAAGAAGAAGAAGGGGGAGGAGGAGGAGGAGGAGGGATAAGAAGAAGAAGAAGAAGAAGAGAAGAAGAAGAAGAAGAAGAAGAAGAGAAAGAAGAAGAAGAAGAAGAAGAAGAAGAAGAAGAAGAAGAAGAAGAAGAAGAAGAAGAAGAAGAAGAAGAAGAAGAAGAAGAAGAAGAAAAGAAGAAGAAGAAGAAGAAGAAGAAGAAGAGAAGAAAGAAGAAGGAAGAAGAAGAAGAAGAAGACGAAGAAGAAGAAGAAGAAGAGAGAAGAAGAAGAAGAAGAAGAAGAGAAGAAGAAGAGAAGAAGAAGAAGAAGAAGAAGAAGAAAGAAGAAGAAGAAGAAGAAGAAGAAGAAGAAAGAAGAAGAAGAAGAAGAAGAAGAAGAAGAAGAAGAAGAAGAAGAAGAAGAAAAAGAAAAAGAAGAGGGAGAAGAAAGGAAACTACGAAAATGTTGGAATAGCAGTGCGTGAAATAACAGAAGCAAGCAGACAAGCAAACTAGCAAGTAAGCAAGCAAACAAACAAAGAAAATAACAAATAAAGATCGATCAAATTATAAAACCATGAAAAGAGCACAGAGCAAAGTATGGTATGATAATGAATATACTCAGTTCAAATATAATCTCTTCAGCTGATGTCTAAATGTAATATACGACACAAATCTCCATAATGGATAACAATGAGTATTTGACCATCAAAATACAAATTGATGGACTAGACTATGGACCCATCATAAACTGAAAGATATGAGACGATAATTTTATGAATCCTTTTGCCTCAGGCCTCTTCCATTCAGCTGTTGTTCGGGAGGTACCGGTGGCTACTATACCCAACGGACGGACAGTTACCTGAGTGCCAGAACTGCGAACAAGTCAATGGTATCATCATCAGAGAACACAACCGCTCTCAGGTATTAGTGTGTTTTGGGTGTCTCCCCCTCCCCTATCCTGCCTTATACAGAAGAGATTGAGAATCAGAATCAGAAATTTGCTCAGTAAGACCAAAGCCCCGCATGAAGGGATGTGAACACATTATAAACATTTTACAAACACAACATATAAAGCATAGTCGTTCTTGGATAATGATTACTTCAAATATTTTGGAATAAATACTGTATAGGACCCACAGTCAAACTTCAATAATACAATAGGAACATGTAAATCGGTTTGACAGACACACATCACAAGAACTTAACTTTAACTTTATGATAAGGCAAACACTCTTCTCTTAAAAACTTTATAGACGTACGTTTCCACATTTCTG
>CM060305.1:23693614-23698614 GCA_030674185.1 Monoplex corrugatus | reverse complement strand
GAGGGAAAGAGAGCACCGGGTAGACCTAGGAAGAGAATGCTGGACGGATTTGCAGAGTGGCTGGGGACGAGGAGGGTGGGGGAGATGCTGGGGGCAACGAGAGATAGAGATGGTTGGAAGTCCATGATCGCCAACGCCATGCGGCAAGGCACCTGATGATGATGATGATGATGATGACCTGCGACCACACTTTGAGTGGTAGTCTAGGTGTTAATCTCAAGTATGAGACGATAAACTTAAGTCCTGTGTGTTGCATATTCGTGGTGCACGTAAAAGATTCCACGGTCGCAACAAAAAAAAAAGTTTCTGCTTTTTATTAATATTACACTTTAAGATTTTGGCACTTAGTTTTCTCTGTAATAACTTTTTTTTTTTTTTTTTGCTTTTGTCCTCCATGTTTCTATGCCATCTAAATGGCTTAGGAAGATGGGCCGATTTTAACACTTTAATGATGACGACGGGAATCAAGGATGATAATTATCATGCTATAGAGTTTGTATTTAGGATTGAGACCGGGTAACAGGGTTGTACTCTACGCTTCCTGTCATAATATGTTCTGGCGTCAACCAGGCCCGAAATATACAGACACCTGAGGATATATTCAGGAGATCAGAGCAACACCCTTAATGACGAGTCCGTTTAATGGTTTAATGGATGAAACTCGACTGAGAAGGTCGTACACATTTCAATGAGCCCACAGACCGCTTAGTTCTGTGTAAGAGTCGAGTGGGGCCGAAAGACTCTACAATTATCTTTAAAGAACTGATGGGGATTCGAATCTACAACCTTCTGTTCGGTATTCCGTTGTCCTAACCATTACAGCATGGCGACCGGTTGCAACAAAAACAGTTGTCCCTGGCAAAATTCCATTAAATAATCACGATCGTAGGTAAGCAAAGAAAGAAATAAACAAACAAACAAAAAAACAAACAAAACAAACAAACAAACAAACAAACGAACAAACGAATGAACGAACGTACGAACGAACGAACGAACAAAAAATACAAGTATACAGGGAAATCAACACAATGCCACACAATGGACATGAGGTGTGAAAACCCTCTTCCCGCCAATCCAATCAGTCCAATCTATCCAATCCAACCCAAGACGGATGCCTGAATCACGACATTCTAACAGAACGGGTCATAGCACAGCATGAAAGATGGTATTTGGGTCCTTCTATCACCTGTGATGACGATAAACTCTCCCGTCAATCCAACGGTTGAGTAGGCATTCATCATCATCATCAGGTGCCCTGCCGCATGGCGTTGGCGACCATGGACTTCCAACCATCTCTATCTCTCGTTGCCCCCAGCATCTCCCCCACCCTCCTCATCCCCAGCCAATCTGCAAATCCGTCCAGCATTCTCTTCCTAGGTCTACCCGGTGCTCTCTTTCCCTCCAGCTTTCCCGTTATGATCAGGTACTCCAAATCCCCCTTCCTCATAAAATGGCCTATAAATGTTGCCTGTCTTTTCCTAATCTTCCTTATGAGTGATCTACTTGTGTCTGCCTCCATCAAGACTGTCTCGCTTGTTTTCTTTGCTGTCCATGGAACTCTCAACATTCTTCTGAGAAACCACATCTCGGCTGCCTCGATCCTGCTCTGGCTTTGCTTGCTGACTGTCCACGCCTCTATAGCATCATTATTATCATCCTTGATTCCCGTCGTCATCATTAAAGTGTTAAAATCGGCCCATCATTCCTAAGCCATATTTAGAGGGCATAGAAACATGGAGGACAAAAGAAAAAAAAGGTTATTACAGAGAAAACTGTCTAAGGGCCAAAATCCTAAAGTGTAATATTAATAAAAAAGCAGAAACTTTTTTTTTTGTTGCGACCGTGGGATCTTTTACGTGCACCACGCACATGCAACACACAGGACTTAAGTTTATCGTCTCATACTTGAGATTAACACCTAGACTACCACTCAAAGTGTGGTCGCAGGTAGAGATGAAAAAAAAACAAACACACACCCAAACCCTCCATGAATCGAACCCGGGTTCCTCGCATCCTTTGCAGCTGCTTTGTGCACTGGGCCACACATTTCACTGTACCGTGTGTATTTTGTTGACCTGTGCAGGTGTTAGAGTGGTCAGAGGCAGAGGGAATGATGTACAACGGCAATCTCGATGATCTCTTCCCCCATAGTAAAGGAGGCATCGTCCTCAGAGCTGTCGTCGTCGTTGTGAGTAAAATAAATATCCATCTATACAATACAATACAATATTTTATTTATATAGCGCAAACTCTTGATAAAATCAAATCTAAGCGCTAAAACAGACACACACGCACGCACTCACACACACGCACGCACGCACGCACGCACGCACGCACACAGTATAGTCTGTCTGTAATTGTGTCTGTTAGTTTGTCTGTTTTGTTTTGTTTCTTTCTTTGTCTTTGTTTGCTTCTCTGTCTGTCATTCTCCAGTTCTGTCTCTGTCTCTTTTTGGCTGTCTCTCTCTCTCTCTCTTGTTCTCTGGTTCTGTCTGTTTGTCTGCTTATCTGTCTTCTTTTTTCTCTCCATTTTTCTTCTCCACATTGAAACACACACACACACACACACACACACACACGCACACACACACACACACACACACACACACACACACACACACACACACACCGTCTAAAAGCACATATGTGAACAGACGTTAAAAGAAATAACGAACGAACACACACACACACACACACACACACACACACACACACACACACACACACACACACACACACACACACACACACACACACACATGTATGTCTGTATATATGTATATGTATATGTATATATGCATATGTGTATATATATATATATATATATATATATATACATGTATACATATGTGTATGCATATACATATACAAAGATAGACAGACAGATATATAGATAGACAGACAGACAGATAGGCAGGCAGGCAAGCAGACAGATAAACAGACGTACAGACAGACACACACATAAACAGACACATAGACACGCAGACAGACCGACAGATTACTATCATTTCTTTTCTATCGTTTGTTGCAGGAACCCCCGTTTGTGTTCCGTAGAGAGACAGTGAATGGGTCAGAATTCTTTGGCTACAGTTTGGACGTTTTGCATAATATTTCAAAGTTTGTAAGTATTTTTTGTTTTGTTTTGTTTGATTTGCTTTGTTTTGTTCTGTTTCTCACATAATCTTATCAGATACGTTACATATAAAGGGAGAAGAGTGTCAGAATGGTTCAGTCGTTTGCCTGCCAATAACTAAACTCGAGGTTCCAGGATTTGCTTCACGGAGAGGCCCTGGCTTTTCTCCTCAATTTGACCGGAAAATCGAACTGAACATCTAGTCCTTCGGAAGGGGACGTAAAACGAGTCGGACCCGTGAGACTTCTGGCTGCGCACGCTAATGGTCCCACGGCAGTTGAAAATTTGTGGAAGGGGACGATAAACAAGGAAAGGGGAATCGGAACACCTGATCACAACAGGAAAGCTGGAGGGAAAGAGAACACCAGGTAGACTCAGGGAGAAAATATCGGACGGACGTGCAGGATGGCTGAAGACAGAGAGGATGGGAGATGTACTTGCAATGACAGGGGATAGATTCTCGTGGAAGGCCGTGATCGCCAACGCCATGCGGCAGGGCACATGATGTTGATGATGATGATGACAACACAACACAAAACACCGCAAAGGGTTTTGTGCAAATTTGACGAAGGAGTTTATAAGCGGGTATTGGTCGTCAGATTTGATATGGAGCACATATGGAATTATCTGAGTGCGATGGCTTCTCCTTAAGCAAACCCCCATAGGAGAAGAGAAGTTCAGACTTTCGCATGTCAGTAACTAAACTCGTGGTTTAGAGTTCGTTTCCCGCTGAGACCTTGACTTTCCTTCTCAGTTTGACACCGAAAATCGAACTGAACGTCTAGCCCTTCGAAAGGGGACAAAAAAGTAGCCAGACCCATGTGCCGTCTGGACTGCGCACGCTTAAGATCTCAAGGCAGTTGAAAATCGTGAAGAGCAGGACATTTACCCGGCTGCCTTGTATATAACATTGGAGAGATAGGTTGATTTCCTAGTTTCCTTCCCTTGAAGACCAGTGAGTCTTCCTGCCTTTCTGGAATCTTGGTAAGAAAATAAGATTGGAGTGCGCTGCATTGCGGCGAGGCACTCTCAAAAAAAAAAAAAAAAAAAAAAGAGAGAGAGCAGCCCGAGTTTCACATGACAAAATCCACTGTGACAAAAGAAATGGATATGAATGAATGAACGAATTAATATGAAACTAACTCCAAAGCATGATACAATTAACATGATAACTATACAACAATGATTTTATTGCACAGGTGGGGTTTACTTACGTGGTACAGGAGTGTGCTAACAATGACTACGGGGCGTGGCAAAAGGGCAACAACACCTGGTCTGGCTGCATCGGCAATGTGATGCGTGGGGTAAGGAATGGAATGGTCTTTATAGACCAACTGGGCCAAGCTTTCTTTTTTTCTAATCCAACGTTGTTTGATGGACGCATATCACTGTACTATACTTCATCTGATTCCTGAGGTTAAATACAGTAGCCTTGGTCAAATTATCGTGAACATAGAAAGTCTTTAAACAAACAAACAAACAAACAAACAAAAAACAACGATGCCTAATCAAAACGAACTTGCATATTATGATCTATACTTAAGAAAGGGCAGTCATCGCCTAACGCATGGTATTCTGAAATATATGTCTATTTGTCTGTCTGCCTATCTGTTCATCTATTAATCCATCTATCTATCTCTCTATCTCTCTATCTCTCTATCTATCTATCTATCTATCTATCTATCTATCTATCTAATTATCTATCTATCTAATTATCTATCTATCTAATTATCTATCTATCTATCTATCTAAGTATCTATCTATATGTCTATCTATATACCTATCTATCTATCCATCTATCTATCTATATATCTGTTTATTATTTATCTCCCTCTCTCTCTCTCTCTCTCTCTCTCTATATATATATA
>CM060305.1:23686114-23691114 GCA_030674185.1 Monoplex corrugatus | reverse complement strand
TCCTTTATCTCACACATAGGATGAAACACACATAATCTAAACACTTAAGCAGTTTCCTGCCAGGAGAAGTATACAATCCCTTATGTATAGGTGGAAACTTGATATGCATTTAAAACAAAATACACCAGAAATATAGTATGTCTGTGTGGAAAAAAGATAACACATAGTCATATCATTTCATGCGTTCGGGTGAAATGACATTTTCCTACACTATCAAAGACAGTTTCTGATATATTTGCCTCACCATCCTTAACATATGAATTTTTTGTTAGCCTGTCAAAATGTCCTATAGCAAATTATCTTTAACACGCCGTTATTTCACATGTTCAATGTTATGGTTAGCCAATTTTACTGTTTCAATCGTTAATTATGATAACGTCTTGTGATTTGTTCCTTCTCGTCTTCGGCACAGTTGTTTTCTGGTTCATTTCGTTTTCCTGATGATTAACCATTTCCAAGTATACTCTTCACTCCTCATGATTTTTTTTTTTTTTTTTTTTTTTTGGTGTCTAAAATCACTTAAGTGAATAGACATTAAATGAAAGACCACCATCACACATAATCTACAGCATCATAGCTGGAACTTTTTTACCAGACCGGCTCTCGTTTAGAGTTTATTTTGCCACGCAGGTCTCAGTGGGAATACTGGGAAGACACAGCCGAGTTTTGACCTCTTTATGGATACGTCATTGAAGTTATTATTCAGATCTTTTGAACAACACTGCAGGCCTGGTATCTCCCAGGCCTGGTTCCAGTCAAGATATATTCCGAAAATAAGCGTAGAACACAGTCCTTTTACGAACTGGAACTCCATAGCACCAATATTATCTTCCCCATGCTCGTTGTCATGACATTGTAGAAATATTGTCCCCCTGTATATTGCCATCACGCCTTGACCTCATGGTGACCTCAGTTTTGGTTGGTTTGGATGTGTGTAGGAGGGACAAAATGAGCGGCATTTCGTTAGTGACACAAGAAAACAACAACAACAACAAAAATGAAAACACACACAGAAACACACGCACACACACACACACACACACACACACACACACACACACACACACACACACACACACACACAACACACACACACACACACACACACACACACACACACACACACACACACAACACACACACACACACACACACACAAACCCACAATAAAGCAAGGAAATCACCGCAAACACGCAGCCTTTCATTAAATGCTTAGCGTGAAGGAAGTCCACACTCTCCCCAACCAGTACCTAACACCACCACAAACCTTTCTTTTCGCTTTCTTTCAATTTCATCTAAAGGAGGAGGGGAGCCGCCACGCTGCCTGGCCTCACGCCTGTTGGTGGCTGGTTTCTGGTTCTTCTCAGTGGTCATCATGTCCACCTTTACAGCCAACCTGGCTGCCTTCCTTACCGTGCACAGGATGGGCACCTCCATCTCCTCCCTGGATCAACTGGCGGCACAGAGTGAAATCAAGTAAGTAGGACATGGGGGGATTTATTGATTTCCTCATTTGGTATTCTGTTTGGTTCGTTTTTTGTTTATTTTTTTCAGTAGGCTTGCTCTTCACCTAGTCAAACAAGAGGGAGAAAGAGCACCAGGTAGACCCAGGGAGAATATACTGGACGGACTTGCGGAGTTGATGAAGACAGAGATGGTGGGAGATGTACTTGCAGCAACAAAAGATAGACTCGTATGGAGGACGGTGATCGCCAACGCCATGCGGCAGGACATATGTTGATGAGCCTGTCATTTATAATACAGATGTGAGCTCAATATTTGATACCTTGAGTTCTCCAACCTCAGCCTTCTTTAACTGTCTTCTGCTGAATCAGAGCTATTCCGCGCTGTTCAAACGTGATTTTACTCTGTGTACCTAGCTGTTGCCAGCTTAGTCTACTGCAGGTAGCGTCATCCCAGTTGGTGGTGTTGATGCTATAACTTATGATGTTGGCCTTCAGAATTTCTTATAAAGCTTTAGTCGTCTTCCATGTATATGATTAAGCTGTCATCGCGGAGTATTTGGTTCCTATAGTGTAATACAATTTAACAATGGGCAAGTCATGTTGCAGGTACTCAGTGGTACAGGAATCGAACGTGATGGCATACTTTCAGCACCAGGCAGCCATAGAGCAGAACTTTTACGAGCTGTGGAAAAATATGTCTCTTGGGGATACTGCTATGACTGACCAGTCCCTGGCTGTCTGGGACTACCCTCTGGGTGACAAGTGAGGACATTTTAGATTTTAGGAATTGTTTATTTCTTGGTTAGCTTGTGGTTGGTTCGTTGGTTGGTTTGTAATTACTGGCTTTCTTTATCACTAACATGAATAACAGTAACGAAGACTACAACATTAACGAGAATAGCAACAATTGCTTGCTTGCAAGCTTGGTGATCATTTAGAGCGACAAGAATGTACCATACGGTTGCGATCAAAAATATTAACAACAACAACAACAACAACAACAACACCAATAACAACAACAATAACAACAACAACTAAACAGCAGCAGCAACAACAGCAGCAGCAACAACAGTAACTGTATAAAACAGGAGAAGGCTCAGGGCTGAGCCCTGTTGAACTCCAGCTCTCCCTTCAGATGCCTCGCTGAGCCTGTCTGCACACCTGACTCTTATAAGGAATCTCTCATACATGTCTTTCACTATGCGGACATAGCTTGGTCCATTCACCTGTATTTGTTCAATAAAGCCAGACATATTAATAGTCTTCTCTTAGGATTGATAAACTGGGTACATGTAATAAATGCATTTTTGGCTCTAGGGAAATGAGACATTCGGAAGCAATTTTTAGTAATTTAAGCCTATTTTCATATGTGTTTTAATGCGATTAGTTACGTTTAAATTTGTATTCAGGTTTATTTTTTTTAAATCCCTGTGTGATAAATTGGACGGAGTGGTCAACGCCAAGGGCATCTCCTTAGATTGTGTGCGCGAAACAATTGATATGTGTACTTAATTTTCTTTCATTTTTTCTTTAGTTTCTTTTTGTTTTGTTTTGTTTTTGTTTGCCTGTTGAAGTGTGGTGTATCTTTTGAAACGGATGAAGCACTGATGCTGCTCTAAGTATTCGGCTGTGCTTTAAAGAAAAAGAACAGAAATAACAGAACTAATTTAGAGAATAAGAAAGACATACATGATATACAGGGGGTGTATGTGCAAAAGTAGGTATACAGTATCACATCATTATTATAATGCTTAATTCATTAAAATTATTAGCATATTAAGTTAGTTAGCCTTATTTTCGATATTTTCAGTGTCATTAATTATATCTATTGTTATCTAACAATAGGCATGTACTTTTATCCTAACTTTTAATTTTTTTAAAATATTTTTTTGCAGGTAAAGCGGTAATTTACGTTAGATCTAAGCGGCAATTTAATTTAACCATGGCTGATAATTTGACAGACAAGGGGCGTAAATGGATTTTAAAACAATACTGGAAGAAAGATGGACTTCTTTTTTGGGGGGTATGTAAAGGACAGGGTTTTCGCACGCAAGCCGTGCACTGTTAGTAACATGATTCAGTTCATCTTGCAGGCTTGTCAAGAAATTGATGCTGATAAAGATCTTTGTACTAGAATGTGTATGAGTGTCCGCTCTCGATTAGAGGAGTGTGTGAATACCGACGGCAAGCAGTTTGAGTATCTGAGGGATTAAGGCTGTGCTTGTTATTACATGTATATGCAATATTCATTTGTTTGTATAATAAATGCAATGAATATTGTACATGTTTTCTTTTTTCATAACTGTATACCTACTTTTGCACACACCCCCCTCCCCCCCCCCCCCCCTGTATATATACACGCTTACTCTTAACGTGTAATGTCTAAGGTTCGGAAAGATGTGGGGTGCTATAAACAAGACAGGACTGCTGAACAGCACACAAGAAGGAATGGAAAAAGTGCTGGGAGGCAACTTCGCCCTCATCACCGAGTCCCCGGTGATCAAGTACTTCACTGCTCAAGACTGCTCACTCACCGCTGTTGGAGACCAGTTCAGCGTCCGCCCTTACGCTTTTGCCTTGAAGGAGAAGTCGTTGTTTACTTCCAAGTTCACTGACGCGTAAGTTTTTATCTTCTGTTTATTCCAGTTTCTGACTGTCGAGTGACGTTAGAAGCTCGGGAGGTGATAGTCCGGAGAGTGGGGGGCATTGGTGGTCCGGTTCCCATCAGCACCCTCGTGGTGTTTCTTGTTAGCCTATAAGTTTGTTTGTTTGTTTGTTTGTTGTCTGTTTGTTGTTTGTTTGTTTGTTTGTTTGTTTGTGTTGTTTATTTTTTATCAAGATTATTTTTATTTGAGTTGGCGAGTGGGTTTTTGCTGGGTTTGTATGTTCAATTTTTTCTGGTTGTTTGGTTTGTTATTTGTTGGTTTGCTCGGAGTTTGGGGTTATTCAGGAGAGATTCGATGAGCATGGGCAATTCCATACGCGCGCCACTAAGTCTGCAAGCTATCGTCTGGGGGGATTCTTTGAGCAAAACGCTATGCATTGGAAGGTCTTGAGAAATTAAAGTGTGTGTAAAGGGGGATGGGTAGGTGGGTGGCTGTCTGAATGGGATGGATCTATCAAACATGAAGCTGACACCACAAGAATGATTCAGACATTAATTAAGGCGCGGAACGACCTGACCAGTCCTTTATGCTGCAGGCTGGGATTGAACTTGAGCATCAGATCTGACAGCCATGGTTCTATAAAAAAAACAAAAACAGTCCATCCGTTGTTTTAGGTGTATGTCGTTGTCTGTTGCCTGTGTATTTGCTTGTTTTTGTTTGTTTGTTTGTTTGTTTGTTATCTATGTGTTTGTTTGGGTGACATATTGTCTGCCAACCTCAGCGACCGTGTCAACCTTCGACGTGGACAAGGCAGAACCCTGACTCTGACCGAATGATCTTGACCCCCTCGGCAATTGTCATGAACATGAACAGCATACAATTTTCACAGTTGATTGGTTCGCTCTAATTTACTGAGCGTTAAATATAT
>CM060305.1:23678614-23683614 GCA_030674185.1 Monoplex corrugatus | reverse complement strand
AATAGCAATATGTAATTGTCATTAGTATTTGTATATCAAACAACCACACCCCCCACCCCTCATTTATTTCATTAATATTCAGATATTCAATCTATATACATGTAAACCCCCATACACCTACCTGAGCGCAACGTGAAACACAGGAACTTTTAACTTAAGAAGAATGCCGGACAAAAGAGTCTCACAATGCTTATCTGCTATGTATCACTTCAGATTTCAATAAACTTCCCAGTTCTTTATAAGCGCTCTATTTCATTTGTTTCTTTTCATATGTATTCATTCATTTTATTATTCATTTATTTATTTCTATTTTTGTGTGTGTGTTCTTCGTTATTTCTTGAAACGTGTATTCACATAAAACTTAGAGAGTCTGAAACACACAGCAAAACAAAACAATCAAATGAACACACACACACACACACAGACACCCCCCCCCCACACACACACACACCATCACTACTACCACCAGAACTAACCAACCAGAACACATGACAAGTTAACAAGCGAAGATGCATTTTTTGTTGTTTATATGTGACGGACCTCATACAGTTTGTTTGTTTGTTTGTTTGTTTGTTTGCTTGTTTGTTTGTACTACACTTTGCACATAACTTACACGGAGCGCAGCTGAGAATTTTTGACTTCTGTTTTGTCTGTTCTCAGAAAAAGGAAATGATTGCAGAGAAAGAAGGGGAAGGAAGCAAGCCCATTGCCACAGTGGAGACCAACCACAACAACAGCAGCCTGCTGAATCATAACCACAGACACGACTCTGCCACCCTCGATCAGCTCATGATGGCACGCGAACTCAAGAAGAAGCTTGAACTGCAGCATGCTACATGAATATGTTCACAATCATCGTTTCTATTCTCCTCGATTAATTAACCCAGAGCAAACTTATACCGGTTATATCATTTGCACACACATTATATCTAATTGGTATATTATGCCGCTTTTTGTTGCCATTGTTGTTGCAGGTGTTGGCAGAACAAATCCAGAAACTGGAATTCGTTTGTGGTAGCTTGATAAAGTAATTGTTTTATTAATATGAATAGATTATCGACAACAGACGATTAAGTTGGCCTTTGTGTTAATACCTATACCTGTGGGAAACAAGTTTCATTTCATTTTTTCATTTCATAGCACCATCGACATACACCAGTGCGAAATAAAGTTTCATTCCATTTCATAGCATCATCGTGTATACTGTTTTATGCTCCAGGTATTAACGTCATATAAGACAGAGAAATTGGAACCGAAATACTTGATACAGATAATACAGAAATTGGATCCGAAACAGTTGATATGAGTATCAGCTGCCTCTGAATTTCTTGAACATGTACCTCGTCATTGTATCGTCATTGTTTACGCAGTGTGTGGCATTTCAGGTTTAGATATTAACCACACAGAGAGGCATAAACATGAACTTCAAAAGTTGGCATCATTACTTTAGTATTTGGTCATGGTTACTAATAATATCCTCTTCGATTTAGTACTGCATTTGCCTAATTAATTAGCCGTGTTTGTTCATTTTTTCTTTTTTATTCCCAACCTTCTGGAAATTCTGTGCAATAAATTTGCTTTTTTCAGCCATCCTCTCTGTTTCTGCCTTGTTCATTTGCTTTCTGTCATTTCTTCCTGTCATTTTCTGCCTTGCTGGTCCATTCGCTTGTATGTGTTCGATAAAGTGTTACATGGTTTCTCTTTGATAATTGCGTTCATGCATTAAGTGTATTTTAGCTGTAGGGAAGTGAGACACGCGAAAGCACTTTTTGTGGTAATTTATGCCCGTTTTTAGTGTCCTTAGTTATTTTAAATTTCTATTCAGGCATGTCTTTTAAACCTCCTGAGTAATAAATTGGACGGAATGGGTAACGCCAAGGGCATCTCCTTAGATTATGCACGAGAATGCATTGATATGTGTACTCACTTTTCTTTTCCTCTTTTTCGTGTTGATAATTATAGTGTGTATGTTTTGAAACGGTTATAGCCCTGATATGGCTCTACGCAGTCGGCTGGGCTTTAAAAACAAGAATAACAAACAGTAACAAATTCTTGAGTCCGGCTATTAAGAAACGCAGGAAGTGGAATTCATGTAGTTCATATAGTTATACGGCAGCTACGTTAGCTAGGTGGGGTGATTGCCATGCGTCGGAAGCCGGGAGGTGATTTTCCAGGTAGCGGTGAGGCATGATAAATGCCTATCAAGTAACATCAGAAAGAGAGTTCTTGAATGTTATATAGAACCAATACTGTTGTACGGATGCGAGGCGTGGACAGTCAGCAAGCAAAGCCAGAGCAGGATCGAGGCAGCCGAGATGTGGTTTCTCAGAAGAATGTTGAGAGTTCCATGGACAGCAAAGAAACCAAACGAGACAGTCTTGATGGAGGCAGACACAAGTAGATCACTCATAAGGAGGATTAGAAAAAGACAAGCAACTTTTATAGGCCATTTTATGAGGAAGGGTGATTTGGAGCACCTGGTCACAACGGGAAAGCTGAAGGGAAAGAGAGCACCAGGTAGACCCAGGGAGAGTAATGCTGGACGGACGTGCAGAGTGGCTGGAGATGAGGAGGGTGGGGGAGATGCTAGGGGCAACGAGAGATAGAGATGGTTGGAAGTCCATGGTTGCCAACGCCATGCGGCAGGGCACCTGATGATGATGCTGATGGTGAGGCATGGTGCTGTGGTTCCCAGTCAGCACCGTCTGGTGTTTCTTGTTAACAAACAATCCATTTCATACTTTCATTTTTTACTTCATACATTACACTATCGTTGTATCTAGTTTATGATGATTATTGTCTCAACTTTTGTTATTAATAAAGTACACAATCATTGTAGTTAGTTTGATATATTGTCTCGCGTTTTCTTTGTTAGTTACATCATGGCTGTATTTAGTTTGTTATACTATCTCAAGTTTTCAATAAATACACCGCCAGTGTATCTAGTTTGCTATAGCGCCTCAATTCTTTTTCATTAATTACGCCATCATTGTGTGTGATTCTTCTTCCTTAGTCCTTTAACGCCATGGCTGTGTCTGATTCTTCTTCATTAGTCCTCAACTCCATAAAGAGTCAGTGGGGCACAGTACTAAAGAACTGTGCACTAGATTCCTCCAGCTATGTCAGTTGTGTGCCAAAGCCTGGATGTCTGCAAATGTTTTTTTCTTTCCATTCTGCAATGTTGTCAGTCTATCTTTTTTATGTCTGCAAATGTTTTTTCTTTCCATTCTGCAATGTTGTCAGTTTATCTTTTTTCTGTCTTTCGTTCTGTCTCCTTCCCTCAACGGTTCCTTCGACGATTGATTTAGCAACGTCATTGATTATTGTACATGATCATACCAGCTTATACTTCTTTTCTCTTTACTTACCACAGCCGATCTCTATATGGTCCAATGTACTATATGATGGTTTGACGTACTTGTTCATTGGTGATGTGATCAGTGTATCTGACGTTTAGTCTTTTGCGATAAGATATCACTTCCATGGCTTGGGTCCCATCTTTTTCAAATCAGTATTGCCAGAGGGAGAAAGAAATATGCCAGCAGAAGCTCTGACAACCTGTACGGCAGTTGGCAGCAAACTGTGGCCTAAAAAAAAAGCGGTGATATCCAGAGCATGGAAGCACGATCTGCTGATTAAAACGAATGACTGAGAGTTCACAGCTTATCTTCCCCGAAGAGAAAAAAAAAGAACATATAGAAATCATCAGCAAGAGTACCTTGGGACCGTTTATAGTTCTTTACTTCCACTCATCAAAACAAATGATTCTGATCAAATTCATCGCACCGTCCGAAAGTGTGATAGAAGAAGCCTATATCCACAAGACTGAGAAGTATATAGTCTAACCAGCAGCTCGAGGAAACCTGGCACTCTATAGCCATAGAAATTGGAGCAAGGGGATTAATTAATAGGTACATCAGCTTATGACCTCACGAAACGGCACTCGATCACTGGGAAAGAAAAGACCAGAGCCCTAAAGGCAATGGCAGGAATTACTGAAGAAAAAAAAGTTCCAGCTTGATCTTGTTAAGGAGGAGCAAAAGGGAATACCATAAGGCTTGAATTTCATCGTATGTTGCTAATGTCCGATAGTTAGGTGGGTAGATGCCAATGTTCGCAAGGGTGAATTGGCCTTGTGACGCCTGACTACCTTGGATGTTCGGGTTTAAGCCCAGAAGGTGGACATTTTTTTACGAAAAGAAAAAAAAAAAAAAGAAAGCGTTGACAAAAGAAAGACATCTAAGAGACATGACCCAGGTGTGGCCCTGCTCACTAACGGTGTCAGAGTTAATGGCCAAAAAAAATGATTGACGGGGTTTTCTTCTCTGAGGTCCTTCTGCTGTCTGGCTCTCCCCCCAGTTTCTTGCAAACATTGACAATCAAATATGAACTTCAATTTGATCAATCCAAAATGCGACTTGTCTTGCTTTAAATAGCTTTGCATGCTGTACCATTGAGTTTATGGGACATTTTATTCATCTATCTATCTATCTATCTATCTATCTATCTATCTATCTATCTATCTATCTATCTATCTATCTATCTATCTATCTATCTATCTATCTATTATTATCTATCTATCTATCTATCTATCTATCTATCTATCATTTTCTGTTCTGTCTTCTGTCTGTCTCGTCTGTCTGTCTATCCATCTATCTACATTTATCTATATCTATACATATATATATATTTGTATATATATAGATATTTATGTATATATATATATATATATATATATATAATATATACATATGTGTGTGTATGTGTGTGGTGTGTGTGTGTGTGTGTGTGTGTGGTGTGTGTGTGTGTGTGTGTACGCATGTTACACTAATTGATGTGTTTAAATATTTTTTAGTGGTAGACTAAATTTACTGGAGTTTTCCCTGAAATTGATTTGAAATTGTCAAGTAAATGCAGGCGTAAGTGTGCTATGTTTCCTTACTTCTGTCTATTTAGTTCTCGTTCTGTGTTGGTTGCTTTTATGTATATTTGCTCTTTCT
>CM060305.1:23656114-23666114 GCA_030674185.1 Monoplex corrugatus | reverse complement strand
GATGATGATGAACCAAACACAGCTGTGATGGTAGATTGCCTAAAGCTAGGCCAGATGGAAACATAAAACTGGCAAACATAAAAAGGAAAGTCTTTTTGATAAAAGAGCTAAGGGACGAGAAATAAGCAAACAGTCAAACACATTGACAGCAGTGACCGTCTTATGTTCAGTTAAATGAAAACATAAATCTAGCAAACGAAAATGAAAAGCAATTGATGACAGCTGCATGTATAAATTTAGCAAACAAAAAAGAAACCCTCTATAATGAAATGGAATGTGGTCAGTTCGCCTAACGTCTTGACTTTTACTCCACAAGAAGTATAATTAAGGGTAATGCACTGTGAGTTCATAATGAGTTGGAGAATAGTCATACAAGAACGATTTGTAGTAATAACAATGGTCATCTAAGCTCAATAAAACTTGAACAAACAAAAGTTGCATGCTCGTGTTTGAATATAATTACCGGGGCAGCACCTACCTGTCTCTCAGGCCTTGTTATTCTCTACATACCGTTTCTCAAAATTTATCAGAAAATCTTCAAAACAAAATAAAATATGCAAAAATAATCCCTCCATTAAAGGCAATACATAAAGATACTCTACACAATTAAACTCAATTGTTTACTTGTCTTTAAACCATTTCAAAGAAATGCTCACAAGTGCATGATGGAATTTATGGAATTCACTCACTTGTATCAAGATTCTGTCAACAACATTTGAGCAGCACTGTTCTTTCTAATATAACAAACTTGTGGTTCTCTGCCGAAACCAAATATATCAGGAGTTATTTTGTAAGATCTTCAGAAAGCATTTGTACCGGTCAACCATAACTGCTGGACTTCAGAACTGAAGATCTATCTGAATATCCCAATGTCTTTCTTTTTTTTTTCACTCATACCTTAAAAACTATACAGCGTGCAAAAGACTCATAGCAGTCACTCTTCAGAGGGAAGATTGTCCCTTTGTTTGTGTGCTTCTCATTCATGTTTTCATTTTTTAAAAGTTGTATTGTTTGTAGAAGTTTATTGTATGTTTGTATGCTTATATGTTTAGAGTAACAAGCACTAGCTATAAGAGAGGTCCAGTAAGACGTCATGCCGCTATTGCTGAGTAATAAAGTGTTTTTTTGAAGTTTGACGTGTGAGGTCATCTTCTCCCAGTTCATTCCCATCCATGTTCCTATTTCTATTCTTCCATCTTTTTCTCCTTACCCTCCTTATCTTTCCTTATTTTCAATCCTCTTCTTCTCCATCCTCATTTCCTTCCCACTCCTTCTCTCCCCTGTCTTCTTCCTTATCCTGCTTCGATGTTTGATATCATTCTTCCTCATTCCTTGTCTCTTCCCTTCCTCTTATTTCTCTGTTTATTTGCTCCCTCCTTTCCTTTGTTCTCTTCCTCTTTATCTTTCTTCTTCCTTGTCCTCCTTCCCTTGTTCTTTGTTTTTGTTTCCCTCATTTTCTTTCCCTTCTTCCTGCTCCTTTTCTTCCTCATCCTCTTTCTCATCTTCTCTCCTTCTCTCTCTCTTCTCTTATTTACTTTCTTCCTGTTTCTTTCCTTCCCATCCTCTTTTCCTTCCTCATCGTCCTCCTGTTTTTTCCATCTACACCTTTTTCTGTTCATCTATGTCATCCTCTTATTACTTTGCTTCATCCTCTTTCCTCATCTCTTTCTTTTCGTATTCTCCTCCTTCGCTTCTTTCTCATTTCTTTTATCTTCCTCTTCTCCGTCCTCTCTGCCGTCGTTCCTCTTTTTTTCCCTTATCTTCCTTCTGATCTTTTTCCTACTCTTTCTCCTCTTCTTTCCTTCAGTCTCTTCTTCCTCCTCCTTTTCCTTCTCTTTTCCTTCTCTTTTCCTTCTCCTTCAATTCTTTCTCTTCCTCCTTCTCCTCTTCTTCTTTGTCATCTTTTTTTTTCTTTTTTTTTTTGCGCCTCCTCTTTCTCTTTTTTCCTCTTCCTTCCGTCCATATCCTTCCTCTTCGTCCGCTTTTCCCGTCCTCCTCTTTTTCCTCTTCTTCCAGGCCTTTCTTTTTCTTCTGTTTGGTTGTAAGTAGCATCATCACTATCGTCGTCATTGTCGTTGTCATTCTTCTCTTATTCAAACTTCTCCTTATCATGATCATCATCATTGTCGTCTCGCCGTTTTCATTTCCATAATTCAACCCCCACCCCCCACCCCCCCCAAAAAAAAAAAAAAAAAAAAGAAAATAAAAATAAAATGATAAGAGCAGACATAACCAAAGTCGATAGTCAACATGATTACCATTAGAACTGAGATGATGAAAATTCTGTATAACCCTTTCCTTCTTTTCACACCGGCTACCTGCAAAGATCTTGGTAGAATAATATGGGAATGGAAGGATTGTGTTTGCAGGTTGCCTGGTTATTAGCTGCTGACTAACCAACCAACCCAGCCATCCACTAGTGCCAACATGTCTTGGGTGAATGCCAAGGTCAACATAAGCAGACGTGGACTCTCCTCTGGAGCCCGCAATGCACACAGATTGGCTTGACTTGGACTACGCAAACTTGGAGACACTTACGTCACATCAGTCGGATGACCATGCAGACTTTGGTGGACTGTTACTGTCAAAAGAGGATTAGTCGAATATTACAGGGAGAAATAAGTTGTAGGGGTAAGCATCGGCTGTAACTGTCCGAAAACAAGGATGATAATTCACATGAAATAATCAAACGTTTAGGGACGAGCTGTAACATTGATTATTTCATTATGATGGGAACGGTGATCACGATGCTGTGGATTTCCAATCTAGGATTAAATACTGCGTGACAGGGCTATCAGAAGAATGTTGAGAGTTCCATGGACAGCAAAGAAAACAAACGAGACAGTCTTGATGGAGGCAGACACAAGCAGATTACTCATAAGGAAGAGTAGGAAAAGACAAGCAACATTTATAGGCCGTTTTATGAGGAAGGAGGATTTGGAGCACCTGGTCACAACGGGAAAGCTGGAGGGAAAGAGAGCACCAGGTAGACCCAGGGAGAGAATGCTGGAGGGACTTGCAGAGTGGTTGGGGATGAGGAGGGTGGGGGAGATGCTAGGGGCAACGAGAGATAGAGATGGTTGGAAGTCCATGGTCGCCAACGCCATGCGGCAGGGCACCTGTGATGATGATGATGATGATGATGATAAATGACAGGGCTATGCTTCTACGTTTACCATCATGATACATCCAGGCCCCAGAGATACAGAAATCTACAATTTTGATCAGTCAATTTGACCAATACTGTCACTGACGCGTCCGTAAAGAGAATGAGACTCGACTGTTGGTCTCATCTTCTGAATCACCCATCGAAGCTGAACTCTGTAAGGAGTCGATCAGTAAAGAGCATTCTCACAAAACTCGTGTGACCGATAGAGGTTTGATCCTTTGAATCCTCGACCTCCTTGTCAATATTCCGTTCAGTAATTACTTTCCCACGGTGACTGGCTCCGGTCAATATGCTTTGTCCGTGAAGAAATGCGAAGAGTGGAGGTTTGGGAGAAGTAGACTCAATGTGTGAAAGCAGCAATTAGTGCAGAAAAGAAGTATCAAGTAGTTATGCAATGTTAAGAGTGTCCACCTTGAAAACAAGATATCTTGATTTCGACTGGAACATTGGTCGGAAAGTTTGCTTTTTATAAGGATAATTGCACTCAAGGATATCACCTTTGTGGTTTCCTTTCCTTTTCGTCCCATTTTCTACGCCACTTTAATGGCCACAGGAGTTGGAACAGTTTTCAATGCCATCATGATGATGTCGATGAGGATGATAATAAAGATGCTATGGAATTCCATCTAGGATTGAGACTGCGTGACATGATTGTACGCTACGCTTACTAACATGATATATCCAGGCGTCAAACAGTCCCGAGAGATACAGACACCTGCGGTGTAAGTCTTCATTGGTAGTTTGGGTGGTAGTTTTTAAACACCAAGCTCAACGAAGGTCCCATCAGTAGCATGAACTTGGCATTCTTACAGAAGACTTTAATTAGCAAAGGTAACTGTTTTGTGTGTGTGTGTGTGTGTGTGTGTTTTGTTTGTTGTTCCTTAATTATTTCTTTAAACGTCCATTTACATAAGTGCTTCTACACAAGAGCTCTTAGTGTTTGTGGTTGTGTGTGTGTGTGTGTGTGTGGTGTGTGTGTGTGTGTGTGTGTGTGTGTGTGTGCGTGTGATGTGTGTTATTGTCTGTTTGTGTGTGTGTGCGTCTGTGTGTGTTGTGTGTGTGTGTGTGTGGTTGATGCTATTAGTAGAGTATGAGTAGTTGTACAATTATGTAATATGTATCAGATGATGTATGATAGTGTTTATGCTTGGAATGCCTGTGGGAGTGATTGATGTGTGTTTGTTTTTGTGTTGTTCTACAGGCCGCTGCGCGCGTTATGTGTGTTGTCCGATTTGTTGGTGTGATGTGTGTGTGCTGATAATAGAAGTTGGGCTATTTAACTTGAAGTGCTTTCCCTGCTGAATTATCTTTTACTTTAATGAAGCCCTAAAAAAAAAGTAAATAAAGATAGTACACTCGTGACGTATAGGAATGAAAATCGTCAGTACTGACATATGTTGACAGTTAAGGCAAGTCTTATTTTACGAGGGAAAGTCTTTTTTTATTAATGTAACGAGAAATCAAAGAGAACATACATTCAACGCTTACAACGCAACAACCATTGATTTAAAAACAACACATTTAAATGCAATACATAAACATTGTGTGTGTGCGTACGTGCGTGCGTGCGTTCGTGTGTGTGTTGTGTGTTTGTGTGTGTGTGTGTGTTTGCGTGTGTGTGTGTGTACATGCTTGTGCGTGTGTGTATGTGTACGTGTGTGTGTGTGTGTGTGTGTGTGTGTGTGTGTGTGTGTGTGTGTGTGTGTGTGTGCGTGTATGTATGTATGTATGTATGTATGTATGTGTGCATGGATGTATGTAAGAGTGTGTACATGTATGACTGTGTGTGTATGTGTATTTGTGTGTGTGTCTGTGTTTGTGTGTGTGTGTGTGTGTGTGTGCGTGTGTGTGTATGTGTGTGTGTGTGTGTGTGTGTGTGTGTGTGTGTGTGTGGTGTGGTGTGTGTGTGTGTGTGTGTGTGTGTGTGTGCGTGTTAGTAATAGATTGGGCTATTTTAACTTGAAAGGTGCTTTCCCTGCTGAATTATCTTAATTACCTTTTAATGACAGCCCCTTTAAAAAAAAAGTAAATAAAGATGTACACTCGTGAGCGTATAGGAGAGAAAATCGGCAGCGTTAGCTGTGACAATATTGTCTGCACAGGGTTAAGGCAAGTCTTATTTTACGAAGGGAAAGTCTTTTTTTATTAAGAACGAAAAACAAAGAAAGAAAGAAACAAACAAACAAACAGCTTACAAAACGCAACAACGGCATGTATTTAAAAACAACACAGTAATTATAATGCAATACATAACATGGCAATGGAATATAAGGCAGAGTATTGCGATGCAACACCGTGCTCTCCAATGCAATGTAGCGTTTAACATTACACACGTGTATACCGTGCCATAATTTATTCATGTCAACTGTATTTTACTCTGCTCTGCTCTGCTCGACTTGGCTCTGGTTTATTCTGCTATGCATATGTGTGTATATCCTATCACGTAATTCTACATATTGCAGTTGCTTACAATACAATGCGATGCAATATTGTACAACAATTACAATACAATACGATAATAACATACAATAACAATACAATACAATACATATACAATACAATACATACAATACAATGCAATGCAATGCAAATACAATACAATACAATACAATACAATGCAATGCAATACAATACAATACAATACTACACCACACAAGACAATGAGATGAAATGTAATGTACTGCAATGCAAATCAATACAATGCAGTGTAATGCATTGTGATACATACAAATACACTACAAAATAATACAAACGATACAATAACCACAATGTTGCCATACATTATTGATAATGATTCCATCATATATTTTTGTATCGCAAACAGTCCATGTCAAAACGTGCACGTTGCACTTTACAACAGGGACAAAATATTAATGATCAATATATAAGCAAAGGAAAATAATGCAATTTAGCACAACACAATATTATACAATGCATTACAATACAATTCAACCTTGCCAAAGAAAGCTAGACTTTGGCCTTTTCGTATCTAAAACTAATCGTGTAGTAAACAAAGGTGTTTTTCTGCGTCACCATTGCTGACAGAGCAATCAGAATCAATGTCATCTGCAACATTACCGAGTGTTAGCCATCTTCATAATGGACAGTGTAGAACTGTTTGTAATCCATATAGAATAAGAACATGCACACACACACACACACACACACACACACACACACACACACACACACACACACACGCACGCACGACGCACACACACACACACACACGCACACACCACATACACACGCATGCACATAAAAAAACAAAAATGAGAGAGAGACAGAGAGAAAGAGAGAGAGACAGAGACAGACAGAGACAGACAGACAGACAAACAGACAGAGTCAGAGATAGTCACACAGACAGACAGACAGACAGAGGAGAGAGAGGAGGGAGGGAGAGAGACAGAGATACAGACAGAAATAGAGACAGAGACAGGGACAGAAAGACAGAGACAGAGATGGAAATGAAGTTGAAAGTTATTCCTATTAACTCAGAATAAAGAACTCTATCGTTGTAACCAATACATCGAAAAATGTACCATAACCATCTAGCAATGGTACCCAAACGACCAGCACATGGGTCATGAAGAATTGTCCCCTGGACAGAGAGCTAAATCAATGCTGCTTCGATATTTGACTGGAACGATCAATGGTTGGAAAACAAGACAACTTCTTTTATTCCCAATGATGTGATCTTGTTATTGGGGAAAAAAAGTTCTCTCTCTCTCTCTCTCTCTCTCTCTCTCTCTCTCCTCTCTTCTCTCTCTCTCTCTCTCTTTCTCTCTCTCTCTCTCTCTCTCTTCTCCTCTCTCTTTTTCTCTCTCTCCTTCTCTCTCTGTCTGACATAATCAACCGTAAGTAAAATATCTGTACTAATTATCGAACAACCGACAAGTGTTTATTTTACTACTTAATACTACTGCTGACGCAGGTATTGGTGTTGCTGCTGTATTTTTTTTTTTCTGTTGCTGCTGCAAAATACAGCGAGATCTAGCATCACCGTCAGTCAATATAGGGCTAAAACGAAGATTTGCCACTCTTGCTTATTCCAGATCAGCATTTGTATGGTAACCTAGGTGTTTTCATTAAGTGCCACAAGTTCTCCCTAGAGTGTTTGTAGCCAGGTATTATTGGATCTTTTTGTCTTGTGTCTACCTTCCAGTGTCCAGTGAAAGGCAGTCCGGATGAGGTATCCTGTTATCATGTTCTCTTTGGACTATGTGCCTAAAATTATCTTCGCTGCCTTTTTTTCCCACGATGATGTTCATAACCTCTTTGTTTGCATTTGGTGGAAGGAGAAAGAAAAGAATGAAAAACAACGAAACAAAAAAGCATCATCAACAATAAAACCCCGGCCCCATCCATGTTTGGGCGAGTGATAACAATATTTTGCAGCTATTGACAATTTGATATAGAAGTTTCGAACCCATACCTTAGGTTGAAATATAAGACTTAGCCAGTGCATCAGGTTAAAAAAGTGACATATGTTCCACCTTTCATGCTGGTTTTTCAGGTATATAACAGTACACTGTATAACATAGTATTGATTAAATTACACTGAAGTTGAAATTTTTTCTCTCTTTGTTTGTCTCTCTTTTTGTTTTCGTTCTCTTCTGCCGGACTATCCGTCTGTCCGTCCGTCCGTCTGTCTATCTGTCTGTCTGTCTGTCTGTCTGTCTTTCTGTCTGTATCTTTATTCCTCTATCTCTCTCTCTCTCTCTCTCTCTCTTTCTCTCTCTCTCTGTGTCTTCTCTCTCCCTCTCTTTCTCTCTCGTCTCTCTCTCGTTCCCTGTCTGCTTGTCTGTCTCTGAATGTCTGTCTGTCTGCTCACCTCTCTCTCTCTGTCTGTCTGTCTGTCTGTCCCTCTCTCTCTCTCCACCCCTGTATGCTTTGGTTTGTGCATGCGTGCAAGTGTGCGTTTGTACGTACATGTGTGAATGTAAAAACTGTATTCATGTATATAGGCACTCATCAAAGCATCATTTCCATTGCCACTCATCAAAGCATCATTTCCATTGCCACTCATCAAAGCATCATTTCCATTGCCACTCATCAAAGCATCATTTCCATTGTCACCTATCAAAGCATCATTTCCATTGCCACTCATTAAAGCATCATTTCCATTGCATCAAAGCATCATTTCCATTGCCACTCATCAAAGTATCATTTCCTTTGCCACTCATCAAAACATCATCTTCCTTGCCTAGAATGGCTACAATGGCGACAAACTGTGATTCAGTGTTGTATTTTTTTTCAAACAAACAGACTATCGATTTGCCCATAAAGCGAATCCTGTTCGGTAAGTCTGTTAATAAAAGACTACTAGTGTGTTTTTTTTTTCTCAAAGAGTTGACTGGTACTATGGTTTGTTCAGCACACTTTCTGTTTGGATTGTGTATTGGTTTTTCTTGTCATAATACAGTTTTTCTTGACACACCCTACCCTTCTCTATTCTGTCTGCCAGTCTGTCTGTCTGTCTGCTTGTCTGTCTGTCAGTCTCTTTCTCACACACACACACACACTCTCTCTCTCTCACACACATTCTTGACACACCCTACTCTTCTCTCTGTCTGTCTGCCAGTCTGTCTGTCTGTCTGCCTGTCTGCCTGTCTGCCTGTCTGTCTGTCTGTCTTTTTCTCTCTCTCTCTCTCTCTCTCTCTCTCTCTCTCACACACACACACATACACACACACACACACTCTCTCTCTCTCTGTGTCTTTGTTTGTTTTTGTTTGTTTGTTTGTTTCCTCGTGTGCACGCCAATAACTTGCTTGAGTAACATATGGACATATACATCCATTCATATGCACGCACATACACGCACACAACAACAACAGTACACAAAAGACACAATTCACAAACAACACAAAAATAAAAACACATGATCGCAATCACACAAACACACACACATATACACACACACACACGCACACACACACACACACACACACACACACACACACACACACACACAGACACACACAGACACACACACACACACACACACACACACACACACACACACACGCCTCCAATTGATGAGGATTTTTTTTAAGGAGACTAAAAACAGATGTTCGATGTAAGAGTATTATATGAAAAAGAAAAAAAAAATAATGGATAGAGAAATGGAAACGCAAAGATAAGTAATGATATCATAGAGTTAATGCGACGGTCAGCTATAAGCAATTGTTTCTGTCAATTACCAATACAATTTGCAGCAACAACAGTAGTTGTTGTTGTTGTTTTCGGCTTAATTTGGTGGCCTTTACGTTTCCTGACAAAAACATAATTAAAAGTAGCTAATTGCTCAGCTATCTGGCAGAAAGGAATAGCTGACTGACTAGCTCGTCAGTATCACAATCATCATGTACCCTGCCGCGCGGTGTCGACGATCATGGCCCTACATGCGAATCTATCCTTTGTTGTTACAAGTACATCTCCCATCCTGTCTGTCCTCAGCCATGCTGCAAGTCCGCCAGATATTTACTCCCTGGGTATACCTGGTGCTCTTTTCTCCTCCAGGTTTCCTATTGTGACTAGGTTCTCTAAGTTCGTTTGCCTCATAAAGTGTCATATAAAAATGTTGCTTGTCTTTTCCTAATCTTCTTCATTACCGTTCTTGTTGTGTTTGCCTCTTTCAAGACTTGTCTTGTTTGTTTTCTTTGCAGTCCATGGGTTCTTAACATTCTTGTAGAAACATTTCACTTGCTTCAATCTTGTTCTGACTTTGCATGTTGACTGTTCAAGCTTTACATCCGTACAACAGATTAACCAGCCAGGTATGGTAAAAGAACCAACAACTTTTGTCTTTAGTTCTGATATCTTAAA
>CM060305.1:23636114-23641114 GCA_030674185.1 Monoplex corrugatus | reverse complement strand
TTCTCCTTATGCACATTCTGTAATTGTCTGTCAATGCTCACAGGGGTTCCCCCCTCAGCAACAAGGAATTCAATCACTGCTCTTTGTTTTTGACGCAGATCTAAGGGGCAGCCATTTTGAATTTTCCTCACGAGTCTATGAACCAGAAACATACCAAACAAAATATTTCAGTCCATAACAGTTATAATCATTTGTAACTGAGCAACATGTAAGGCAATATTATCACAAACTTCGTCTGATATAAGTAAAAAGGCATTCTTTTTTGACTCACCTTCGTACATATAAATACATATAGATAGACAGATAGACAGACAGATAGATAGATAGGTAGATAGATAGTCAGACAAACAGATAGATAGATAGATAGATAGATAGATAGATAGATAGATTGCATTTGCATTAGCATTCTCCCTCCCTTTTTTGTCTCTAATTGTCGTTCCATCCATCTATCTGTCTGTCTGTCTGTCTGTCTGTCTGTCTATTTGTCTGTCTGTCTGTCTGTCTGTCTGTGTCTCTCATCCAAGAAAGAATTTTGCTGCTATTCCCACAAACAGACGCTGAAAAGAGATATACAAACGGCGTGACCTTGATTGAACACAGGAAAGGCAAGGAGCCTGGGGGCTGGGGATGGGGTGTTGGAGGAAGCAGGAAGCAAGAATGGTATTAACAGCAAGAATCACTTCTCACGTTTGGATTTCACGCCTGAACTGGTTTTGATAATGGTACCCACGTTGATAGCGGGCAGAGTGCTCATTCCCTCTGGGGACGGCGTTATGGCTGTGTCAATATTTGTTCAATATTGCCTTCTTTTGTCTTTCTCTGTTGTGCTCTCATTGACCAGATTCTCATATAGACCGACTGTCTGTATTGCTCTGGCTCTGAGCCTCTCTCTTTCTTGTGTGTCTCCAATTCCTCGCTCAGTTTTTCTCTTGTTATGTTGTTTATTTGTATTTTTGTGCCTGCCTCTTTGTGTGTGCGTGTGTGTGTGTGTGTGTGTGAGAGAGAGAGAGAGAAAGAGAGAGAGAGAGAGTGTGTGTGTGTGTGTGTGTGTCTGTCTGTCTGTCTCTGTGCCTCTCATTCTCTCATTCTCTCATTCTCTCATTCTCTCTCTCATTCTCAGTCTCATTCTCTCTGTCTGACTGTCTGTCTGTCTGTCTGTCTGTTTTATTACCTCTGTTTATTTTTCTTTAGCTCGTGGGTGGGCGGTAGTCAAGTGGGTAAATGTTAGACTTTTGATCATAAGGTCTTGTGTGTTTAGTCCACTTAAAAATCTCTGCATGGTGGGCAAAGGGTGGAATTTTTTCCAATCTCTCATGTCAACATCAGCGCATATTTGCCAGTGCCTAAATCATTTAATTGTGTGTACACATTCAGGATATTGAATATACTCATTAAGAATCCACATAAGTCATGTTAGTGGTTGACTTGCTAAAAGAAGAAAAGATCCAGCATGAAAGCAATGGTGATGATGATGATGATGATGATGATGATAATGATGATGATACTACTACTACGACTATTACTACTACTAATAATAATTGTAACCATAATAATAATGGCTTTAGCTTAAATACCTCAAACTTTGGAAAATAAAGTTTTGAAATCATTATAACTAAATCTTCTACTGCTGGAAAGAACCATGCCATTATCATTTTTTTTTATCAACATCATTATCATGAGCTCTCAGTTTATCTCCCTCATCGACCACGTCATGTGTTTGTCTCTATCATGGTCTCTCTGTCTGTCATCGCTCTGTGTCTGTCTCTCCCTGTCTCTGTCTGCCTGTCTGTCTGCCTCTCTCTGTGTCCCTGTCTGTCTGTCTGTCTGTCTCTCTCTCTCTCTCTCTCTCTCTCTCTCTCTCTCTCTCTCTCTCTCCATTCCTTTAACATTCTGATGAAACCCTTAGCTTATTGATTGGCTTTACTGTTATCCACAAGGAATGGTAGCATATTATATAATTCATTGCAGTGTTTGGTTTGTCTGAAAAAAGGAAGAAAGACGAGAAAGAAATATCATAATAAATTAAGTCCAGAGTGTTTACCATGACTGAAATTTAGTTATGCCAATGGATTTATTGACCTGTACATGTAAAAGTAATGTTATTGGACATGCACCTTCAGAAGGGGTATATACGAGGTTGAGTCACAAAGTAATGCTATTTTGTTTAGTACATGAACAATTACCAACACAGGAACATGTATCATATATCAAAATGAAGCTAGTCCTCTGGGGATCACATTCCTACTTTCCAATATAGTCACCAGTTCTCTCAATAGCAATGTTCCACCTTCAAATGAGGGCATGTATCCCTGCCTCGTAAAATTATGTTGACTGTGCTTGGATCCACTCCTTCACTGCAGTTTTCACTTCCTTGTCACTGGCATAATGTTTGCCTCTCAAACCCTCTTTCGTGGGGCCAAAGAGATGATAGTCTCAAGGCGCTGAGTCTGGTGAGTATGGAGGATGAGGTAAAGTTGTCCACCTGAATGAGGCAATTGTCTCCCTTGTCCTGATGCTTGTGTGTGGTCGAGCATTGTCATGCAGAAGGATGACATTATCGATTTGCAAGTTGGGTCTCACTCATCAGATTTTGCTTTGAGCCTCATCAGGATCTTAATGTACGCCTCAGAGTGTATTGTTTCTTCTCTTGTCAAGAAATCAACCAGAAAGACACCTTGAGCATCCCAAAAGACAGTCGCCATGATTTTTCGTGCTGAGTTTTCGTCTTGAACTTTTTCGGTTTTGGTGAGGTAGGGTGGCTCCATTCCATTGACTGCCTCTTTGATTCCAGTTCATAATGTTGAATCCATGTTTCATCACTGGTAAGGAGCCTTCCAAAGAAGGTGTTGTCTCTTTGACTTTGTTCAAGAAGTTCAGTGCAGGCGTTGACCCTGTCAGTCTTGCGTTCGGTAGTCAGCTCTCTTGGTAGCCAATGGGCACATACTTTTGAAAACCTAAGTGATACAGCAATGTTATAAGCATTTCCATGGCTCACTTCAGCGTTTTCTGACAACTCCTCAAGAGTTATGCGCCTATCTTCTCTAATCAGAGCATCTGCTTTTGCTTTATTGGCAGGATTCATAGACATGGATGGCCAGCCAGAACGGGGTTTATTGGTTATTCTCGCAGTTCCCACCTTTTCGTCATTTAGACGACAGATCCACCTGCAAACAGTGCTATAATCTAAACTATTCTCCTTATAGGCATTCTGTAATTGTCTGTCAATTCTCACAGGCGTTCCCCCCTCAGCAATAAGGGATTCAATCACTGCTCTTTGTTTTTGACGCAGCTCTAAGGGGGCAGCCATTTTGAATTTTCCTCACAAGTCTATGAACTGGAAACATACCAAACAAAGTATTTCAGTCCGTAACAGTTACAATCATTTGTAACTGAGCAACAGGCAATTTTATCACAAACTTTGTCTGATATAAATAAAATAGCATTATTTTTTTTACTCACCCTCGTACATGTTCTGTTATTGGTCATACATCATCAGAAGGGCAATCTCTCTCTCTCTCTCTCTCTCTCTCTCTCTCTCTCTCTCTCTCTCTCTTTCTTTCTCTCTCTCTTTATATATATATATATATATATCATGTATATGTATATATGTATACATATAGATTAACAGATGGATAAATAGATAGATACATACATAGTTAGATAGATAGATAGATAGATAGATAGATAGATAGATAAATAGATAGATAGATAGATAGATAATAGATTGATAGATAGATAGATAGATAGATAGATAGATAGACTGCATTTTAAATTGGCATTCTCCCTCCCTTTTTCATCTCTAATTGTTGGTCCATCCATCTATCTGTCTGTCTGTCTGTCTGTCAGTATCTCTCATCCAGGAAAAGAATTTGTTACTATTCACACACACAGACGCTGAAAAGAGACATACAAATGGCATGACCTTGATTGAACACAGGGAAAGCAAGCATTCTGGGGATGGGGGTGGGGTTTGGAGGAGAGAGGAAGCAACAATAGAGATAATAGCAAGAATCACTTCTTATGTTTGAATTGCATGCCTGAACTGGTTTTGACAATGGTACCCACGCTGATAGCGGGCAGAGTGCTCGTTCCCTCTGGGGAAGGGCGTTATGGCCGTGTCAATATTTGTTCAATATTGCCTTCCTTTGTCTTTCTATGCTGTGCTCTCATTGACCAGATTCTCATATAGACCAACTCTCTGTATTGCTCTGGCTCTGAGCCTCACTTTTTTGTGTGTCTCCAATTCCTCGCTCGGCTTTTCTCTTGTTATGTTGTTTATTTGTATTTTTGTGCCTGCCTCTTTGTGTGTGTGTGTGTGTGTGTGTGTGTGTGTGTGTGTGTGTGTGTGTGTGTGGAGAGAGAGAAAGAGAGAGAGTGTGTGTGTGTATGTGTGTGTATGTGTAAGAGAGAGAGAGAGAGAGAGAGAGAGAGAGAGTGTGTGTGTGTGTGTGGTGTCTGTCTGTCTGTCTTTGCCTCTGTCTTTCTGTCTCTATGTCTGTCTGTGTGTCTGTCTGTCTCTCTTTCTCTCTCTCTCTCTCTCTCTGTTTTATTACCTCTATTTTTTTTTATTTCGCTGTTGGGCTGTAGTTGAGTAGTTAAATGTTAGACTTTTGATCGGAAGGTCCTGTGTTTTCAGTCCACCTTAACATCTCTGCGTGGTGGGTAAAGGGTGGAAAATATTCCAGTCTCTCATGTCCACATCAGTGCAAATCTACCAGTGCCTATATCATTTCATTGTGTACACACATTCAGAATACTAAACATACTTATTAAGGATCCCCATAAGTCATGTTAGTGGTTGGCTTACTGAAACAAGAAAACACCCATCGTGAAAGCAACGACGATGATGGTGATGAATATGATGATGATGATGATGATGATGATGATGATGATGATGATTTATAATAATGATAGTATGATATAATGAGAAGAAGAAGAAGGAAGAAGAACATGATGAAGAACAAGAACAAGAACAAGAAGAACAAGAACAAGAAGAACAA
>CM060305.1:23616114-23628614 GCA_030674185.1 Monoplex corrugatus | reverse complement strand
CCTTCTTCTTCTTCTTGTCCTTCTTGCTGTTGTTGTTGTTCTTCTTCTTCTTTTTCTTCTTCATCTTGTTTTTGTTGTTGTTGTTCCTGTTCTTGTCCTTCTTCTTGTTCTTGTTATACTTCTTGTTCTTGTTATTCTTCTCTTTCTTGATCTTGTTCTTCTTTTCTTTCTTGTTTTTGTTCTTCTGCTCCTTCTTGTTCTTGTTCTTCTTCTTTTAATTCACAGTATACATGGTCAAGCCACATCAGGTGATAAATGTGGCCGGTTCTTTTTTATCATTATTATTGTTATTTTCCCTGGTTCCTGTCGGTTGGCATGGAGCTTGGTGATCAGAGGAGATGTAGTCGGCTATATCTCTTGTCGTTCCACTTGATAAATGTGACATCGCTGCAATGGTTATGATATGTTCAACCGCTTGGCCCTCTTGACTACAGGGGCACGTTAACGATGATGTCAATTTAAACTTGCGGTTCCAGTGAGTGTCGTGCAGGTTATGAAAGGCGTGGAGTCTCACCTAGACTGGATGCTTTGGGACAGAAAATTAGTTGATTTGGTTCAATTACCACGCCAGCACCAACATCAGGTGATATAGCAGACAAGGATAACCATCCCAAGGAAATAAGGAAAGGGGGACTTATCTAATCCTATACTGACACCACCAGAACAACAACCATGTTAAGATGGGACAGTGAGAGGGCCAGTTTTAATGTAGCGCATTCCGAGAATCGAACCCACAACCATTATATGTGAATTCGACGATCAACCAGCTGAGCTACTGAGGTCCACTGTACAGCAGGTGATAGGTGTTCCATTTTATTCATTGCTTAAGAAGTACTTTAATGAAATAGCAGAAGAACAGTGTGGAATTGTCGAAGGGGAGGGAACTATTAATGCCAAATACATCCTTAACACTATCAAAGAGAGATCAGTAGAGTTTAATAAGGATTTTTTTTTATTATTATTATACCGACGCTTTTGATCGGGAAAGACACGAAAAATTGATCAGCCAACTAGAATGGTTCAATATTGATGGAAAAGATCTACGATTGATCAGAAATATATATTGGGAACAAACACCAGCGATGAGAATAGAAAACGAGAAAAGCTAATTCCAAAATATTTAACAAAGGGGTCAGGCAGGGTTGTGTCCTATCACCAGCTTTGTTTTCACTTTACAGCGAAACCCGTCATGAGAAACCTAGAAGAACGCCCTGGATTAAAGGTTGGAGGAAAATGGTGAACAACATTCATTACGCAGGTGACACTGTGCTAATTGTAGAAAATAAGAAAGACCTACAACACCTTGTGAATATAACAGAAATAGAAAACAAAAATAGGGCTGGAGCTAAATAGCGAGAAGACTGATGTCATGGTAATCAGTAAAAATAAGAAATCCTCTCATGCAAAATAACAGCAAACAGCTCAAGTTGAGACAGGTTGATAAGTTTACAATATCTGGGAACGGTCATCTTATCAGACGGCAGATGCACATCCGTAATAGCCAGCAGAATCGGCCAAACCAAAACAGCATTCGAGAAAATGAGAAGTGTTCTTACCAACAAATGCCTATCAATTAACATCAAGAAGAGAGTTTTGAATTTAGATAGAACCGATACTGTTGTATGGGGCTGTAAGGCGTGGACAATCAACACGCAAAGTCAGAACAAAATTGAGGCAACTGAAATGTGGTTTCTAAGAAGAATGTTGAGAGTTCCATTGACAGGAAATAAAACAAACGAGACAGCCATGAAGGAGACAGACACAAAAAGACCATTAATAAAGAAGAGTAGGAAAAACAAACAACGTCTAGATGACATTTTATGAGGAAAGAGAAATTAGAGGACCTGGTCACAACAGGAAAGCTAGAGGGAAAGGGAGAGCCAGGTAGACCCAGGGAGAAAATAGTGGACGGACTTGCAAGGTGGCTGAGGCAGTGAGGGTGGAAGATGTACTTGCAGCGACAGGGGATCGATTCGTGTGGAGGGCCATGATCGCCTTCGTCCATGCAGCATGGCACATGATGATGATGATGATGATGATGATGATGGTGATGATGATATGTGTGTGTGTGTGTGTGTGTGTGTGTGTGTGTGTGTGTGTGTGTGTGTGTGTGTGTGTGTGTGTGTGTGTGTGTGAGAGAGAGAGAGAGAGAGAGAGAGAGAGAGTATATTTGTGTCTGTGTGTGTGTATGTGCCAGCGTGTGTCTTAATATAGAACCCTCGTGCGTACTATGCTTGGCGTTCTTTTATTTCCCATTCAAGATGAAACAGCAAACCATCCCCAACTCGCTGAATCATTCTACATTTCAACACACGCGCATCTCTCTCTCTCTCTCTCTCTCTCTCTCTCTCTCTCTCTCTCTCTCTCTGTGTGTCTCTCTCTCTCTCTCTTTTCTCTCTCTCTCTCTCTCTGTGTCTGTTTCTCTCTCTCTCTGTCTGTCTGTCTGTCTGTCTCTCTCTCTCTCTCTTTCTCTCTCTCTCTCTCTCTCTCTCTCTCTCTCTCTCTCTCTCTCTCTCTCTCTCTCTTTCTCTCTCTTCGTTTCTGTATACATATTTCTTTTGACCACATTTCAGATCCGGCCTTTTGGTTCCTTCTGTGACGGAGACACGGGTACCAGACTGGCTTCAGCCATTTGGGATATGATGGCACATACTGGGCAGACCGATGGAAACCGAGGCGGTCAAAACTTTGAACGAAATGCTTCTGACTGTCTCTGCAAATTCCAGTCGTCGTGGTTACTGCCTGTGACTATGTTGGTGTGTGCGTTGTTGCTGTGCATGGCTGTTACGGCTGGTGGTGTTGCTGTTGCTGCTGCTGCTGCTGATGATGATGCTGGGGGAGGTGTTACCAGTGGTGGTGGTGGTGATGATGCAAGTGGTGGAGATGCTCCGTTCACTGTCTGTAAGTCTGCTGTGTGGCGTTTTGGGGTGTGGTATTTGAAATGTGATGAAAAACCAAAACCAAAATGAAAATAGCATACACACAGATAATAATGATAATAATGATAATAATAATAATAATAATATAGTATAATAATAATAATAATAATAATAATAATAATAATAGTAAAATATAATAATAATAATAATGACAATAACAACAACAACAACAACAACAACAATAACAGCAAAGATAATAATGATGATGATGATGAGATAATAATAATAATAATAATAATAATAATAATAATAATTGATAATAACAATAATAGTTATAATGGTTATCATTATTACTATTATTATAATTATTACTATACTGCCTATTGATTATGATCATATTTAAGGTTTATACAGTGCTTTTTTCCAATGTCACTTTCGGCTCACTCCATATTTTATTTGATCAATATTGTAACATAAAACTTGCAAACAAATTCTGCCGTTAGACGGTCTGACCACATAGCTCAATGTCGTTATTGTTTCCGTCTTTGCTGGGCATCCATGTTGGGTGTTTCCACGTTTCCATAAGCCAGCCACTGACATGAACGGCAGGATCGTGAATATACATATCTGATATTCTGCATTCATATGCACACTGATGGTGTGTATTGGGGAGGGAGGGGCGGGGGGAGGCTGATGTGGAGGACGGAGGAGGGTAGGCACTGGCAGATCTGCATACACGTGGACCCGGGAGATCGGAAAACTCTACACCTTTTACCCCCCCCCCCCCCCCCCCGAGGATTGAGCTCAGAACGTTCTGATTCGAAGGCCAGGGTTTACCTACTTTTCTTTTTATTTGTTTAGGACCATCCCACTCAGGGGGTTACCTTTGAGCTCACCTTTTTATTTTTTTCGTCCCATTTTCTACGCCACCTTAATGTCCACAGAAATTGACACAGTTTTCACAATGTGATGATGATGATAATGATGATGTCGATGAGGATGATAACCATGATGTTATGGAGCTTCATCCAAGATTGAGACTGCGTGTCAGGGCTGCACTCTACACTTAGTATCATAATAATAAATTATATCCAGGCGTCAACCAGGCCAGAGAGATGCAGACACCTCTGGTGCTGGTCAGAAGATTTGAGTACCACTATCGATGACGAATCCGTCAAGTGGATGAGACTGTGTGGTCCCAGTCTTCCCAATGAGCCCATATCACGCTCTACTCCAGGTAGGAGCCGGTTAGAGCGGAAAAAAAATTCCCACAGTTATTTTTGAAGGGACTGATGGGGATTCGAACCCTCAACCCTCCGATTGGCAGTCCGTTGCGCTAACCATTACACCAGGGCGACTTGAAGGGTTTACCCGCTTGACTACTGCGCACGGTTCCTAACAACTGAACGCAGTTCTTGCATACGAAAACCACTGTTGTTGCTATGATTGAAGAGCACACCATTGGTCTCCACATCAGAGCCATACGCTGATTTAAAAACATATGAATAAATAAAGAAACACAAATCACAGGAACACGACATATATATATAAGCTGTATGTTGAGTCAAGAAAGTCATGGTGATTGATTAAAAACATGTTTAGTCAAGCGCACTCACATCTATTAATTACAACGTATCTTTGTGCTTCAAGTAGATGCAGCTAAAACAAACAAATGATGTTTTCTGTCTGTTCTGTTCTGGTCGTTTATTTATCGATTCGTTCACTGTTCATGTATTCATGTGTGTATTAAATTGATTTATTGACTGATTGATTAGTAAATGCATTTCTTTATTTATGTAAGCCTATTCATTTATTCATATATTTATTACTTGATTGATTGATTGATTGATTGGTTGATTGATTGATGATTTTTTTTATTTGTTTGGGTTTTTTTTTGCTTTTCTTTCTAGCAGTATTACTTTTCATTTACTTAAGCCGTTTTCTTTCTCTCTTTCTTTTCTTCTTTGTTTCCTTCATTTCTTTCTTCTCTTGAATTTTCGTGTCTTTTTCAGTGTTTTGTCCACTTTTTTTTTCTTTTTATTTCTGTTCATTTGCTTTGGTTGTCATTTTCATTTTTCTTCAGTTTTTTGTTTGTTTTTTAACCTTTCTTTGTGTCTTTTTCTCTTCTTATATTGTTCGTTCTCTTGCTTTGACTTTCTTTTGTTTCTTTCTCGTTTTTGTTTTCTTTCCGTTTCAGTTGTTGTTGTTTTTTATCTGTATATCGTTTTATTTGATTTTTGAAATTCACTCTTTCTCTTTGTTATTTTGCCTTCATTTCTTTTCTCATTCATTTTCGGTAATGTTTTCGTGGTTGTTGTTGTTGTTGTTGTTTTAACTGTTTAAGTTGTTCTGTACATTTTGTTTTTCTGTTTGTTTGGTTGGTTGTTGTTGTTTCTTGTTTGTTTGTTTGTTGTTCGTTGTTGTTGTTCTTGTTTTCTCGTTCCTTATTTCTGTCCTTTGTGCTTTCTGTTCAAGCCTAGACACATCTGTTTCTTTTTTTTTTTTAGCTCTCTTTTGGGGTTGCTCTTTTCTGTCTTTGTTTCTCTCTGTCTCTCTGTCTCTGTCTGTCCGTCTGTCTCTGTCTCTCTCTCTCTTTCTCTCTCTCTTTTTTTTTCTTTTCTTATTTTTTGTTTGTTTGTTAATCACTGTTATTATACGTCTCTCCTCCCTGTTTCTGTCTCTCTCTCTGTCTCTCTCTCTCTCTCTCTCTCTCTCTGTACCTGTCTCTATCTGTCTGTCTGTCTGCCTCTCTCTGTGTCTGTTTCTGTATGTCTGTCTGTCTCCTCTCTCTCTCTCTCGTTCTCTCTCTCTCTCTCCTTTTCTCTCTCTCTCTCCTTTTCTCTCTCTCTCCCCTTTCTCTCTTTTCTCTCTCTCTTTCTCTCTCTCTCTCTCTCTGCTCTCTCTCTCTCTCGTCTCTCTCTCTCTCTGTCTGTTCTCTCTTTGTTTCTGTTTCTATCATAAAAGTTGTATTTTCTATTTACATATTCTTTTGTATATTGTGTTTTTTTTTTTTTACTGAGTCATCTCAATCGAGAAAGCCTTATTATTATTTTTACATGAATTTGTTTTCTGTCTCTTCTTCTTTCCTTTCTGATTTGGTTGCTTGTTTGTTTTTCATATTTTTCTTCTTTATATTGATGTGTTTTTTTTTATAACATCTTCGTCTTTTTGTTTCCTTTATGACTTTCCTGTCGTACGTTCGTTCTTCTTTTCCTTGTTTTTCTGTCTTTCCCTCATTTGTGGTGTGTGTGTGTGTGTGTGTGTGTGTGTGTGTGTGTGTGTGTGTGTGTGTGTGTGTGTGTGTGTGTGTGTGTGTGTGTGTGGTGTTGTGAGTGTGAGAGAGATAGAGAGGGACAGAAGAAGAGAGAAACAGAGATACGGAGAGAGAGAGAGCACACACACACACAGATAGAGACAGAGAGAGAGAGCCAGAAAGACAGAGATGGACAGAGAGAGCCAGAGAGACAGGATGGACAGAGAGAGCCAGAGAGAGAAAGAGAATGAGTGAGAGAAAGTGTGTATGTGTGTGCAGGGGAATAGGTGTGTGTGTGTTTGTGCGTGTGTGTGTGTGCGTGTGTGTGTCTGTGTGTGTGGGGTGTGTGTCCTGTGTGGCGTATGTGTCCATGTCGTTGTGCTGTCTGTGTTTTGCACATGTGTCTGTGTTCTGGTGCCGTATGTGTGTGTCTGTGTGTGTCTGCTTGTCTGTGTGCCTGTCTATGTGTTGCGTGAGCGCGTCCGCGCGTGTGCGTATGTATATGTATTGTCTCAGTCTTTCTTTCCATATGTATTTTTTGTATTATCCATCTTTTATAAGTATGTTTTTCTCTGCCATACCAGGCGTGGTTGAAGAGCACTCCAAGACATCAAACAACACCATCGTTACACAAGGTGGAAACTCATGTCTGAATGGGATGCAGATGATGCTGCAGTCTCGCTGAAGGACCTGGACACTAAGATTTCCATCGTCCACCATGTGGTCGACAGGGAGTCATTTACCTGGACGTCTGCGTCTGGTACGGTTTTGGATAATGAGGGGGGTTTGTTTTCTTTTCTTTAAGTTGAATCTCCGTCTGGTACGTCCTGATGGAGGGAGAAGGGAACGGAAATGATAATGATGTGGGTTTTCTTTTCTATTGTTTTGCTTTGTTTTGTTTCTTGTTTTTTTTAATTTCTTTTTCTTTTAATTTTTTTCTTTTTTTTCCGTTTTATTTTTTTTTTTTTCATTTGGATGGAGAACGCTGATGGCAGGAAGGAAAGGCATGAAGGATGTTATCGTGTATGTGTGCGCCGGCGTGCGTGTGTTGTGTGTGTGTGTGGTTGTGTGTGTGTGTGTGTGAAGAGAGAGAAAAAGAGAGAGAGAGAGTGTGTGTGTGTGTGTGTGTGTGTGTGGTGTGTGTGGTGTGTGTGTGTGTGTAGAAATCTGTATGGATGATGGATGGATGGATGGATGGATGGATGTATATATGGATGTATGAATGTGGGATGTTTGCACACATGTATACCGAAACTAATATAAATGTATATAACGAAACAAGGAAAAGGATAAAATGGGTGGCGTTGCCCAGTTTGACTGCAGTCTGAACTTCAAACTGTGAATTCGTATTGACAAAGGAAATGACAATTCATTTAGTACATGCAATATTTGTAATAAAACTCCTTCATATCAAAAGCAATATATCTCCTACAAAGAGAAACGTGAATCAAATTCCAGAATGGCTGTTTCGTTGTTCCATAAAAAAACAACAACAAAAAACAACAACATTAACAAACAATTTTTTTTACAAAATCAGTTTAACATGATTTGGGAGGGGCTGTTGGTATGATTTGCCAAGAAGCTTGAAAGGTTCAATATCAGTAAAAGTGAAGACAAGCAAATTTCATCGTTCCACGTGTGCTAACGCCCGTAAGTGAATTGATTACCAAGTACCCTTTTTTGACATTTTGTATATAAAACTGTGCTTATCTATAAGAATGTTGAAACAGACATTGATATTTTTTTTAAATTTCTGCAGCATCTTTCTTTTAAATAAAACTTTTGTTTCAGCGTGCGAGGTCTTCAACTCATCATGTTCTGCCATGGTGGTGGTGGTTTCCACATGCGCTCAGACGCAACATATTCATGACTGGGCCAAGAAACATGTCGTTCCTTACGTCATCGTCCCACAAAATGTATGCCAGATGACGTCATCAGAACATGTAGAAAGCATGACGCAAATCCCTGTAGGCGTCATTTTGTGCAGGACTTGCTGACGTACTTAGAGTGGACGCAGGTGGCTATGCTTGTGGACTGGAAAAGTGCCGGTGAGTTTGTGTGTTTGTATGTGTTGTGCGTTGTTTATGAGAAGGAGAAGAGACAGAGAGACAGACAGACCGACCGACAGACAGACAGAGACAGAACAGAGAGAGAGACAGACAGACAGACTGACAAACAGATAGACAGACAGAGACAGAGAGAGACAGAAAGTGAAGAGACAAGAAAAGAGAGAGAGAGAGAGAGAGAGAGAGAGAGAGAGAGAGAGAGAGAGAGAATTATGAGTGTCCCTTTGTGAGTTCGTATGAGTGTATGCGTGTGTCTGTATCTGTGTATCTGTTTGATGTTTTGTGTTGTGTTTTGTGTGTGTGTGTGTGTGTGTGTGTGTGTGTGTGTGTGTGTCTGTGTGTCTGTGTGCGTGCATGCATGTGTATATGTGTGTGTTTGCGTGTGTGTGTGTGTGTGCCCGTGCACGTGCACGAATGTATGTTTGTGTGTATGTGTGTGTGTGTGTGTGTGTGTGTGTGTGTGTTTGCGTGTTTGGTGTGTGTGTGTGTGTGGTGTGTGTGTGCGTGCGTGCGTGCGTGCGTGCGTGTGTGTGTGTGTGTGTGTGTTATGTGTCCGCGTATATTCGTGTATGAGCATGTGCATATGCGTGTTTGTGTGTGTATGCATGTATGTGTGTATGTTTGTTTGTGTGTACGTGTCTGCGTGTGTCGGGGGGGGGGGAGGTGTTCTTTCTTTTCCCCTCAGATTTTTCAAATACTTATTAAGTCAACCCACAAAGAAACGTAATCTCAGGTACATTGTGATAAACACAGTCATTTGTTCATTAGTCTCTTGTCCGCTTATTTAATTCTTTTGTAAGTTACCTTTTTATGCTGCTTGTTTTGCTTGGGATATTTTGCTTTCATTTATTCGTGTGTTGTTGTTTTTTTTTGCGTTTTGTTTGTAATGTTCCTATCACTGTGTACATTGCATACATTTTTTGTCAGTTTGTGTTTGCCCGTTTTGTTTATTTGTTTGCATTTTTTAGTCTCATTAGTTCCCAGTTACCCAGCAACATCCAAACAAAAGAAGGAAAAGAATGGCCTGCTGATGTCCATTTTAATGCTGAAATATTGCCGTAAGAATCACTTTGCTTTTTATCGGTCTCCTTCCACCCTCATACCCATCCCCACCCATCCCCTACCCCAACCCTATTTTAAAGTCTTGGCTGTCACTTTTGCTGTTTGGTTCTGACTGTTTGCACAGGAACTTCCTCCACAGCAGATCTGGTAAAGGAACTATCAGATGTGTACATGGGTTCGGTTCTTTTTCATCTCTTCGGACATCCCTCAGATCAGCATTCGTCGGGCGCTAATTTCACAGGCAATGACCATGTTCGTTCTGTGTATGGCAATGATTCGGCAGTGTCCAAGTATGTGGCAAGTCATCTGAACACCATCAAAAAGTCACTCTTCAAGAACGTCCTTGTCATGGCTTCGAGTGAGATGGCGATGCTTATTCTGAGAGAGGTGAGTGGATGGTGAGTGGCGTGCGGTGGTTTTCGGTGGTGGTTGGAGTGGAAGTAATTTTTATAGTGGTGCTTGTGGTGGATGTAATTATTATGGTGACGGTTGTGGTGGATGTAATTATTGTGTTGGTGGTTCTGGTAGATGTAATTATTATGGTGGTGGTTGTTGTGGATGTAATTGTTATGGTGGTTGTTGCAGTCGATGTAATTCTTATGGTTGTGGTTATGGTGGATATAATTGTTATGGTGGTGGTTGTGTTGGATGTGACTGTTATGGTGGTGGATGTGGTGAGTTTAATCATTATAGTGGTTGTTGTGGTGGATGTAATTGTTATGGTGGTTGTTGTGGTGGATGTAATTATTATGGTGGTTGTTGTGGTGGATGTAATTATTATAGTGGTTGTTGTGGTGGATGTAATTGTTATGGTGGTGGCTGTGTTGGATGTGATTGTTATGTGTGGGGGATGTGGTGAGTTTAATTATTATAGTGGTTGTTGTGGTGGATGTAATTGTTATGGTGGTTGTTGTGGTGGATGTAATTATTATGGTTGTTGTTGTGGTGGATGTAATTATTATAGTGGTTGTTGTGGTGGATGTAATTGTTATGTGGTGGTTGTGTGTGGATATAATTGTTATGGTGGTGGTTGTGGTGGATGTAATTGTTATGGTGGTTGTTGTGGTGGATGTAATTATTATAATGGTTGTTGTGGTGGATGTAATTGTTATGGTGGTGGTTGTGGTGGATATAATTGTTATGGTGGTGGTTGTGGTGGATGTAATTGTTATGTTGGTGGTTGTGGTGGATGTAATTGTTATGGTGGTTGTTGTGGTGGATGTAATTGTTATGGTGGTTGTTGTTGTGGTGGATGCAATTATTATGGTGGTGGTTGTGGTGGATGTAATTATTATGGTGGTTGTTGTGGTGGATGTAAATATTATGGTGGTGGTTGTGGTGGATGTACTTATTATGGTGGTGGTTGTGATGGATGTAATTATTATGGTGGGGTTGTGGTGAATGTAATTGTTATGGTAGTTGTTGTTGTGGTGGATGAATTATTATGGTGGTTGTTGTGGTGGATGTACTTATTATGGTGGTGGTTGTGGTGGATGTAATTATTATGGTGGTGGTTGTTGTGGAATGTAATCATTATGGTGGTTGTTGTGGTGGATGTAATTATTATGGTGGTGGTTGTGGTGGATTGGTGGTATAATTGTTATGGTGGTGGTTGTGGTGGATGTACTTATTATGGTGGTGGTTGTGGTGGATGTAATTATTATGGTGGTGGTTGTTGTGAATGTAATTATGGTGGTTGTTGTGGTGGATGTAATTATTATGTGGTGGTTGTGGTGGATTGGTGGGTATAATTGTTATGGTGGTGGTTGTGGCGGATGTAATTGTTATGGTGTGGTTGTGGTGATGTAATTGGTATGGTGGTGGTTGTGGTGGATATAATTGTTATGTGGTGGTTGTGGTGGATATAATTGTTATGGTGGTGGTTGTGGTGGATATAATTATGTGGTGGTTGTGATGGATGTAATTTTTATCTGGTGGTTGTGGATATAATTGCTATGTGGTGTTTGGTGGATATAATTGTTATGGTGGTGGTTGTGGTGGATGTAATTGTTATGGTGGTGGTTGTGGTGGATGTAATTGTTATGGTGGTGGTTGTGGTGGATGTAATTTTTGTGGTGGTTGTTGTGGTGGATGTGATTACTATGGTGGTTGTTGTGTTGGATGTAATTATGATGGTGGTGGTTGTGGTGGGTGTATCTATTATGGTGGTGGTTGTAGTGGATGTAATTATTAAGTAAGGGGTAGTTCTGGTAAATGTGATTATTATGGTGGTGGTTTGTGGTGGATGTAATTATTATGCTTGTTGTTCTGGTGGTGTAATTATTATGGTGGTGGTTGTTGTGGATGGAATTATTATGTTGTTGTTCTGGTGGATATAATATTATGGTGGTTTTTGTGATGGGTATAATTATTATGGTTGTTGTTGTGATGGGTGTAACTATTATGGTGTTGTCGTGGTGGTGTAATTATTATGGTGGTGGTTTGGGTGGATGTAATTTCTATGGTGGCCGTTGTGGTGGATGCGATTATTATGGCGGTTGTTGTGGTGGATGTAATTTTTATTGTGGTGGTTGTGGTGGGTTTTGATGGTAGTTGCGTTGATGGTGTTTTTTGTTTTTTGTGATGGTGTATCACTGGTGGTTGGAGAGGTGAAGGAGGTGATAATATGAAGCTGGCGGAAAGAATGAGAGAAACAAAAGGTTAAAGTTTTGCAGTTGGTAGATAGAGTACAGGAGTCACAGGGTTAAACCCGATTTTGATTATCCGGAGAAAACAGATAACCAAATATTTGTGTTGTGATCATGCAAATCTGTACCCTGTTTCGAACAGAGCTACAGAAAACCTTTTCTTTTTTCTTCGTTTACGTGCTGCAATTCCCACTTGCACTCAATTATTCGAGTGTATTTTTACGTGTATAGGAATTTTGACCCTCCCGCCTCTCTCTCTCTCTCTCTCTCTCTCTCTCTCTCTCTCTCTCCTCTCTCTCTCTCTCTCTCTCTCTCTACATTAACCTTTTGATACTTGCACCCTATCCACCAACTTCCAAAAAATCTAACCCTTTGATTCCCTTACCATATCCACCCTATCCTGCAGGAAGCTGGTCAATAGGGTGAGGCAATGAAGGGGTTAGGTTTTTGCTTTGTTAGCATGGTTGACATTGCAGGATGCTGGTGGAAAGGTTGCAGGAGTCAAAGGGTTACGGGCGCCGTACGCCGTTGTGGGGATGTGACTGCTTATGTAAAAATTTTTTAAATATAAAAAAAAAAACGACAACAACGT
>CM060305.1:23596114-23601114 GCA_030674185.1 Monoplex corrugatus | reverse complement strand
GTCAGAAATGTAGCATTGTGTGGTCATGAGAAGTGAACGTGAACTTTCAAACTCGTTGGTAATTTCGTTGATCATCGAAAACCGTCAATCTTCTGGGCCTACACGTTCATTGTTGTTAGTCACTTGGCTTACTCCATTTCTTTATATCTCTCGGACATTTAGTCTGCTCCTTCGTTTCTTTGTTTGATTGATTGATTTCATGATGATGATAACAGTGATTATGATTATTGTGACGAAGTTATAAGTGATAGTTTTAATAAAATTACATATATAAACCTGTCTATGTTTTCCTAACCCTTTGACTCCCGTACACTATCTACCAGCATCCAGCATTGTCAACCATGCTGGCAAAAGCAGAAACTTAACCCTTTGATTCCCTCACCCTATCCAAGAGCTTCCTGTAGGAAGCTGGTGAATAGGGTGAGGGTGTCAAAGGGTTATATTTTTGGCAGTTGGTGAATAGGGGGTGGGAGTCAAATGGTTAAGCGAGTCCTTTGTTTCAAATGGCCAGACATGACAAAAGTTTAGTAAATCTGAATAAAAGAGTGGATGAAGGAGGGTCGTTCGAATATCGTCTTGCATGCTAATGCAATCTGTGTCAAACATGACGTAAAGTTCTTATAATGTAGGGCAGAGTTCTAGAATTGGCAATATTTCTAGCACGTTACATTTTTTTCTGCGTTCTCCGTTCCATATCCTCAGACAACAAATTGTAAACATTCACTCAACGTCAAACGCTTCAGGCACGTTGCCTACAGCCACAATGCTGTTGACATTTCTTTGAAAGGTAGAATAGTGCACTGAGCGAAAGTAGCCTGTATTCTCATTATAAGCTTACATGTGGACATGGCTGTAGAAACACAGTGTAATGTACTTATTGTCAGTGATTTCTCTTCACATGGTGGAGGTGGGGGAGTCATGCGACATGCTCATCGATCTTTACAATATTGAATTATGTTTGTTCATAACACTCGCTGTGGTATTTTTCCTCCCCTCCCTCTCCCCTCTCTCTGTTCTCTCTCTCTCTGTTCCCTCTCTCTGTTTCTCTGTCTGTCTCTCTGCCTCTCTCTCTTTGTCTCTGTCTCTCTATCTCTCTCTGTCTCTCAGTCTCTGTCTTTCTGTCTCTGTCTCTATCTCTATCTCTGTCTCTGTCTCTGTCTGTCTCTGTCTGTCTGTCGTCTGTCTCTCTGTCTGTATCTGTCTTCTCTCTCTCCTTCTCTCATTGAGATTAAAAATAGGGGATATTGTTTCATATCATGTTGTTTCATATGCGTGTGTCTGTGTGTCTGACTGTCTGTTCACCTGAGTCCCTGAGACGTAAAATGTGTGAGCACAATTTTCTCAGATGTTTCTGAATATATCGTTATCAAAAATTTGTCAAGGTGTAGGACGTTGGGTGAAAACGCATGCGTGAATTTGAGAGTCTTAATGCCAACATTAGGGTTACACGGACACCCCCCCCCCAAACAACAACAACAACAACAACAACAACAAAAAACAAAAAACCCCCGCAAAACTGCCCTAAAGCCAGCACTTGTTTTTAAGAAAGATGCGTAAAAAGCACATTCTAAGGAAATTTTAACACATAATAATTTTCTTACTATTGTAAAAGTTTACCATTATCTTTGTTTCAGGTCATATTTTATTTCATCTGATGTTACTTTCAGGGCGCAGTGGTTTGGGGAATAACCAAATCTAGATTTTCTGTGTCATTTTTTAAAGGAAGATTACTAAAATGGCTGAATATTCTCTTTGGAAGATTGCTAAAATGGTTGAATAAACTCTTTGAGAGATTGCTAAAATGGCTGAATAAAGTTTTTGAGAGATTGCTAAAATGGCTGAATACGTCCTTTTCTTTTTATTTCTTTGTTTCTTTCTTGTTTGCTTTCCAAGTTCATGTTGGTAGCCTCAAGCTGCGGAGATGTTAAACATTTAAGAACAGTCATCACAAACACTTCTTTTTTTTTTCAAATCCCAAACAGGAGGTGGACTTTGGCATAGGACCTTTTACCATCACTTCCATCCGTGAAAACGTCATCGACTTCACCAAGCCCTTCATGGAGGATGGTGTGGGCATACTGACCAAGAGACCCAACTCGAATGCCAAGAAAATGTTCAAGATGTTCACGCCCCTCACGCCCCAGGTGTGGGGCTCGGTTGCAGGGGCGGTGTTGGTGGTCAGCTTGTGTCTTTACGTCATAGAGAGAGCCAGCCCTTTCTCCGCCCGTAACGTGCACGGGGATCGGACACTGGGGATGCTGGGTTGTACGTGGTTGATTTACGGATCTTATATGGAGCAAGGTAAATAAAAAAAAAAGTTTCTTGGTGGTGATGTGTTAGGTGTGTGTTTGGGGGCAATATGTGTGCATGACAATTAGATTATGAGTTTTAAGTGTACGTTTGTGTATTTGAGTGTGTTTATGGTTGCTTTAGGGATCTTACGTCAAGCAAGGTTCAACCGCATCCTTAAAATGCTTCTGTACGGAACCCACTGGAAACTACTACAGTAATACAAGGATCCTCTGAAGATCAGCTTTTCAGCTGTGGCATCACCAACCCTGGCTCAGCAACACCAACTGGTCAGACATTTGTCAACTGGGACGACGTTGTCGACAACGGAGTAAACTGGCAATAGCAGTGCATGCAGGACAAATCATGTCAAACAGTCTGGTCTCCAGATGCTAATCAGCTCCATGGCGCATGTTCGTCAAGAGTCACTCTCGTCGTCGTCCTGAAAAAGACAGAAATCATGGGTCAGAACGCCAGCAAAGACTCTAGCATTAGCATCGGCGACCATATCATGAAAACGGTAGATAAAGTCATGTTATTAGTATCGACAGTGTCCACCAACATGTCCTTCAACGCAGAGCTCAACACACGGATAGGGAAAGGCTCAGCCATCACAGCCAAGCTAGCCAAGAATGTGGCAAAGCAACAAGTTAACCACAGCCAGGAAGACAGAGTGTACAAAGTCTTCGTAGGAATGTCAAACATATATGCCTTCTTCACACAACCACGACTGAACCGGCTTGGCTTGGTCATGTCGTCAGAGTACAGACGGCCACATCCCAAAAGATATCCTTACAGAGAGAGCTCGCCGCAGTATCCCGGCTCACGGGCTTCCACTGCTGCGATACAGGAATGTTTGCAAACATGACCTGAATTCCGCTGAGTAAATTAGAACTCTAAAAGTTCCAGCATAAGTCTCTACATCTTTACACGATGCAGACAAATACTTGCATGAAAATAACGTGTTCTTGAAATCGCAATTTCTCGTCCTATTTAATAAAATGTTTCAAGAGAATACTTTGGCTTAGAAAGTCAGACAAGACAAACTAATCAATAATAGTCAGAAAGGATTGGCATGCTGTCTTAAAGTAGACCCTATCTCGCAACATAAAAGCTGGCCTGTATGCTTCCCACTTAAATCCTCAAGTCACTTTGGCAGTATTATGCCCCGTTCCCTCCCAATCGCATTACAAGATATTGCCAAACACAAAAACTTGTATATAAATTCAGCCTATAGATAACTGCCAGCAGGTCCGGTTGAGGAGCACATAAAATTATCCTATTGCTATGAATCCTCTCGGGCAAACTCAATACTCAGAAGTCGAAATGTTGATTGTGATGGTGGGTTCTAAAATCGGGTATCAACAAACGGTACAAATGTCCCTCCTTTGGGATTATGCACAAACGAAAAATGTCAGCAAGATTTTCGATTTCTTTATAGAAACTCCTGGAAACCAGTGGACGCAAAAGCTCACGGATGCTTGCTAATGGCGTTTCAAGATGCACTATTTCGATATAACGAGAGCACGATAGAGCGGAAAACCTGCGCTCATCTTCCGCCTATTTGTCAAAGTGGTCGATCTTATTGTAGAGATTGTCTGTAGCCCTGCATGGTAAAGAGAAATTCATCCCTGGAGCAGGTCTCGTGGGCAAATTTTGTTCTTTGACATTTCATCTGTCTGGAATATTCTTTGACATGAAGCTGGGTGATGGGGAGAATCAGACTGACCGTTTCAGCGTGATCTGAAACATTCAGTATGGACCCAAGAAATTTGATCTGTGTGTGTGTAATATGATTCAATCTGCTTCATAAATCTTAATAATGGCATAGATTGGCAACGCACTGATCTTCTTGACTATGTTAACACCAGCACCGATTAATGCATGCTATGTCGGGTTTGTGTGATACCATGGAGTAAACTGAGACAAATAAATGAAGGTTGCTTGGTAAAGCTGGTATTCTGTTTAGGCCCATGTGGCAAGAGTTTGTTCCTATCTACATATCATTTACCAGAATATGAATTTTTCCCCCTCAAGACCCCCTCCCCACTCTGTCTCTCTCTATCTCTCTGTCTTTGTCGTTGTCTGTCTGTCTGTCTCTATGTGTGTATATTTGTCTGTCTGTCTGTTTTTCCATCTCTCTATCTCTCTCCCTCCCCACCTCTCTCTCTCTCTCTCTCTCGCTTTGTCTCTCCTTCCCTCTCTATCTGTCTCTATATGTCTGTCTGATGGTCTGTCTGTCTGTCTGTCTGTCTCTCTGTCTCTGTCTCTGTCTTTCTCTCTCTCTCTCTCTCTCTCTCTCTCTCTCTCTCTCTTTCTCGCTCTCTCTGTTATTTCGTGTGCTTTTTTTTAGTTTGTGATCCTTAACTTTTCAGTTGAGAATAATTCGTTAGTTGATAGCTTAACGCCTGTTTTTCCAATAACAGAAAGGTACCGAGGAATTCAGCTGAAGCTACTTGTATAACACGCATTTTTCTTTCTTATATTTTTCTGTATTTGTGTGTGTGTGCGTGCGTGCGTGCGTGTGTGTGTGTGTGTGTGTGTGTGTGTGTGTGTGTGTGTGTGTGTGTGTGTGTGTGTGTGTGTGTGTGTGTGTGTGTGTGTGTGTGTTCAATCATCACGTTTCCTTTGAATTATTTCTTTTCCTATTTTATACTCTACCTCAATGATCACAGAAGCTGTCACAGTTCTTACAATACGATTATGATAAT
>CM060305.1:23588614-23591114 GCA_030674185.1 Monoplex corrugatus | reverse complement strand
GAATCTGATCTTGCTTAGCAACCATCGAAGGCCAGATAATGCCCGCTGGTTGACTGAGTGCATGCAGTTTGATTGATGTCATGAACTGAAACATCCTTTAATTCATTAACTGGCTTCAGCACTTAGATGATCATTGCTTGATAGGACAGAATGAATTCGTAATGTGAAGGACTATACGCGCTACATCACCACCATGCCTCTTGTTTTATGCAGTGGAACAATACCATGTAATTACAAACATGGCAAATGACATTGACAGTGTTCTATTTATGCACAATGTTGATTTGAATTGTCGATCGTCATTTATGTATAAATGTGATGGGGAATGATTCTGGTTTGAGGTTCGTGTCCATCTACATATCAGAACGATACTAAGAATGATTTAATCATACTTGCACTTAACAATGGTTTCTTTGATTTCTGTTCCTGCATACAGTGGACTAGGATGGTGGGAGTGTTAGTCGCATTGTTCTGTGGCACGCTTGTTATCACCATTCCCTCGACCATTTTGCCTTGATTAGATATCAGGTCTGCTATCACATTCATTTGAACGATGCTGATAGTGATTTGTTCATGAATGTCTTTGGCTTCATTTGTAGATTGCAGTTTTTATATGAATATATGATCTAGTTAAGAGTTTCGTCTGAGGGTAAAATAATTGATTAGGACGCGGGAAACCTAAGCTCGGATTAGACAGAATATTCAACGCAGGATGTTGGTTTGTCTTGTCTATTGCTGTTTATTAAACTTCTTGACTGCTTCTGTGTCCATAACTCATTCCTTAATGATCTGAAGATCATCGAGAGCATTTTGATGATTCATACTGTTTGATGATTCATACTGTTTGTTTGTTTCTTTAATTGATTTTAGCTTCTTTCATGAGTTTTTGCCCATACATAAAACTGAGCTTGCTTGTCACTATTTCCATCTTCGTTTTGGTCTTACAACAGTTCAGCTTCGTTCCCCACTGAAATTTGAATGGTACTGGCAGTGGTTGATGTACGTTATGATTCTGAACTGGTTTTTCTATCACTGTGTCTTTATCATGATGACGGTACATTCGGTACGCAGATGACACCGTGCTAATTGCAGAAAATGAAAGGGACCTACAAAACCTTGTGAATATACTAGAAATAGAAAGCAAAGGTAAGGGGTTGGAACTAAACAGCAGGAAGACTGAAGTCATGGTGATCAGTAAAAAACATGAAATCCCTCCTGCAAAATAACAGCAAATGGCACAACCTTGACACAGGTTAATAAGTTCAAATACCTGGGAACGGTCATTTCATCAGACGGCAGATGCACATCGGAAATAGCTGGCAGAATCGGCCAAGCCAAAACAGCATTCAAGAAGATGAAAAGCATTCTTACCAACAAATGCCTATCAATTAACATCAGAAAGAGAGTCCTTGAATGTTATATAGAACCAATAATGTTGTACTGATGCGAGGCGTGGACAGTCAGCAAGCAAAGCCAGAGCAGGATCGAGGTAGCCGAGATGTGGTTTCTCAGAAGAATGTTGAGAGTTCCATGGACAGCAAAGGAAACAAACGAGACAGTCTTGATGGAAGCAGACACAAGTAGATCACTCATAAGGAAGATTAGGAAAAGACAAGCAACATTTATAGGCCATTTTATGAGGAAGGGGGTTTGGAGCACCTGGTCACAACGGGAAAGCTGGAGGGAAAGAGAGCACCAGATAGACACAGGGAGAGAACGCTGGACGGACTTGCAGAGTGGCTGGGGATGAGGAGGGTGGGGGAGATGCTGGGGGCAACGAGAAATAGAGATGGTTGGAAGTCCATGGTCGCCAACGCCATGCGGCAGGGCACCTGATGATGATGATGATGACTGGCAGTGGTTGATGTACGTATGATACTGAATTGGTTTATCTATCACTGGTGTTTATCATGATGACGGTGTGTCTGGTTTGAGTTCAGATCCATGCCCCCAGGAATACGAAATTTTGTATGTTTATTTATAAAATAGAATAGGGTGGCAGGACTTTTAATCAGGCTGTTCAGTGGTATGCTTGGTCATATCATTCCCTATACCATTTATATATAGTGTCAGGTCCATAACGACTCTGAACTGAATGATACTATCAGTAAGTTATCCAAACACGATATTTTCTTGATATGTGGATTGCATTTTATGTTTATAAAGGTGATTGAAGTTCTTTGTGGTTTAGGTTTCTGTTTTATAGGAATACGAATGACAGCCTACTTAGTGTTTTCTATGTTTTAATGACATTTTGGCTTGCTTCTTCGATGGCTGTTTATAAAGACAGAGAGATCGAACCGATTCATATTCAGTCAGAGAGAGAAAGAGAGAGAGAGAGACAGAGACAGAGACGACAGAGACAGAGACAGAGACAGACAGAGACAGAGACAGACAGGCAGACAGGCAGACAGACAGACAATCAACAGACAATCAGATAAACACATAGATAGACAGAATTGCAGACAGACAGGCAGGTAGTCAGGCAAGACAAAGACAA
>CM060305.1:23578614-23583614 GCA_030674185.1 Monoplex corrugatus | reverse complement strand
AAGAAAAACACAATTGGGACATTAGAGTAAGCAGAGCACATTGGGGGTATTAGAGTAAGCAGAACGTAATGGGGACATCAGAGTAAGCAGAGCACATTGGGGGTATTAGAGTGAGCAGAACGTAATGGGGACATCAGAGTAAGCAGAGCACATTGGGGTATTAGAGTGAGCAGAACGTAATGGGGACATCAGAGTAAGCAGAGCACATTGGGGATATTAGAGTGAGCAGAACGTAATGGGGACATTAGAGTAAGCAGAGCACATTGGGGGTATTAGAGTGAGCAGAACGTAATGGGGACATCAGAGTAAGCAGAGCACATTGGGGTATTAGAGTGAGCAGAACGTAATGGGGACATCAGAGTAAGCAGAGCATAATGGGGTCATTAGAGTAAGCAGAGGACAATGGGGCCTTTAGAGTAAGCAGAGAACAGTGGGGACATTGGAGTAAGCAGAAAACAGAGGGAACATTAGCGTAAGAAAAGCATAACAGGGACATTAGAGTAAGCAGAGCACAATGGGGACATTGGAGTAAGAAAAACACAAAGGAGACATTAGAGTAAGTATTGCACAAAGAAGACATTAGGGTAAGCAGAGCACAATGGGGACATTAGAGTAAGCAGAGAACAGTGGGGGCACTAGAGTAAGCAGAGCACAATGGGGACATTAGAGTAAGCAGAGCACAATGGGGACATTAGAGTAAGCAGAGCATAATGGAGACATTAAAGTAAGCAAAGCACAATGGAGACATTAGATTAAGCAGAGCACAATGGAGACATTAAAGTAAGCAGAGCACAATGGGGACATTAGATTAAGCAGAGCATAATGGAGACATTAAAGTAAGCAGAGCATAATGGAGACATTAAAGTAAGCAGAGCACAATGGAGACATTAAGCAGAGCACAATGGAGACATTAGATTAAGCAGAGCATAATGGAAACATTAAAGTAAGCAGAGCACAATGGAGACATTAAAGTAAGCAGAGCACAATGGAGACATTAAAGTAAGCAGAGCACAATGGAGACATTAAAGTAAGCAGAGCACAATGGGGACATTAGATTAAGCAGAGCATAATGGAAACATTAAAGTAAGCAGAGCATAATGGAGACATTAAAGTAAGCAGAGCACAATGGAGACATTAGATTAAGCAGAGCACAATGGAGACATTAAAGTAAGCAGAGCACAATGGGGACATTAGAGTAAGTAGAGCATAATGGAGACATTAAAGTAAGCAGAGCATAATGGAGACATTAAAGTAAGCAGAGCACAATGGAGACATTAAAGTAAGCAGAGCACAATGGAGACATTAGATTAAGCAGAGCACAATGGAGACATTAGAGTAAGCAGAGCACAATGGGGACATTAGAGTAAGCAGAGCACAATGGAGACATTAAAGTAAGCAGAGCACAATGGGGACATTATAGTAAGCAGAGCACAATGGGGACATTAAAGTAAGCAGAGCATAATGGGTACATTAGAGTAAGCAGAGCACAATGGAGACATTAAAGTAAGCAGAGCATAATGGAGACATTAAAGTAAGCAGAGCATAATGGGGACATTAAAGTAAGCAGAGCATAATGGAGACATTAAAGTAAGCAGAGCATAATGGAGACATTAAAGTAAGCAGAGCACAATGGAGACATTAGAGTAAGCAGAGCATAATGGAGACATTAAAGTAAGCAGAGCACAATGGGGACATTAGATTAAGCAGAGCATAATGGGGACATTAGAGTAAGCAGAGCATAATGGAGACATTAAAGTAAGCAGAGCATAATGGAGACATTAAAGTAAGCAGAGCACAATGGAGACATTAGATTAAGCAGAGCACAATGGAGACATTAAAGTAAGCAGAGCACAATGGGGACATTAGATTAAGCAGAGCACAATGGAGACATTAAAGTAAGCAGAGCACAATGGGGACATTAGATTAAGCAGAGCACAATGGAGACATTAAAGTAAGCAGAGCACAATGGGGACATTAGAGTAAGCAGAGCATAATGGAGACATTAAAGTAAGCAGAGCATAATGGAGACATTAGAGTAAGCAGAGCATAATGGAGACATTAGAGTAAGCAGAGCACAATGGAGACATTAGAGTAAGCAGAGCACAATGGAGACATTAGAGTAAGCAAAGTACAATGGGGACATTAGAGTAAGCAAAGTACAATGGTGACATTAGAGTAAGCAGAGCATAATGGAGACATTAAAATAAGCAGAGCACAATGGGGACATTAGAGTAAGCAGTGCACAATGGGGACATTAGAGTAAGCTGAGAACAATGGGGACATTAGAGTAAGCAGAGCACAATGGTGACATTAAAGTAAGCAGAGCACAATGGGGACATTGAAATAAGCAGAGCACAATGGGGACATTAAAGTAAGCAGAGCACAATGGGGACATTAGAGTAAGCAGAGCACAATGGGGACATTAAAATAAGCAGAGCACAATGGGGACATTAAAGTAAGCAGAGCACAATGGGGACATTAGAGTAAGCAGAGCATAATGGGGACATTAAAATAAGCAGAGCACAATGGGGACATTAAAATAAGCAGAGCACAATGGGGACATTAAAATAAGCAGAGCACAATGGGGACATTAAAATAAGCATAGCACAATGGGGACATTAGAGTAAGCAGAGCACAATGGGGACATTAGAGTAAGCAGAGCACAATGGGGACATTAGAGTAAGCAGAGCACAATGGGGACATTAAAATAAGCAGAGCACAATGGGGACATTAAAGTAAGCAGAGCACAATGGGGACATTAGAGTAAGCAGAGCATAATGGAGACATTAAAGTAAGCAGAGCACAATGGGGACATTTTAGAAAGCAAAACACAACGGGCACATTAGAGTAAGCAAAACACAAAGGGAACATTGGAGTAAGCAGAGCACAATAGGGACACTAGAATAAGCAACGCACAATGGGGACATTTAGAGTAAACAGAGAACAATGGGGACATTAGAGTAAACAGAGAACACTGGGGACATTAGAGTAAGCAGACAACAATCAGGTTTGAACAGTGTAGAACAAATATTCAGTAAAAGGTGGACGGGCAAAAAAGCAGGACCTACAGTTGCAGACTTCCTCCCCATTGGTGCCTGTGGACGAACGCGTGCTTCTATTATCAGTTTTCTAACCAATTTGAACTTTATCCGTCCATCATCACCAATTTCAGTAATCTACTATTGTGTGAAATTACTGCAGTTCTTTACAAAGACTGGTGTTCTGAGTAGGACATAATACCATCGCATCTTCCATTATGTATACGCTTTTCTTTTCTATTTTGTCTTGTTCTGTCCCTCTGTCTTTGTCTCTCTCTCTCTTTCCCCCCTCTCTCTGTATGTATGCCTCTGTCTCTCTGTCTTCTCTCTCTCTGTCTCTCTCTCTCTCTCCCCTCTTTCTCTCTCTCCCTCTATCTTTATGCCTGTGTCTGTCTCTCCATCGCTGTCTCGCTGTCTTTTTTTCTCTGTCTTTTCTCTCTCTGTCTCTTTCTCTGAATCTCTCTCTCTCTCTCTCTTGCTCTCTCTCTTTCTCTCTCTCTTTCTCTCTCTCTCTTTCTATTTCTGTGTCTGTCTCTATAGCTCTATCTCTGTCTCTGTCTCTTTGTCTCTCTGACTCTCTCTCTTTCTCTCTTGCTCTCTCTCTCTCCCTCTCTCTCTTCCCTTTTAGTTATCTTTTCTGTGTCTTACTTTATTTCTAATCATCCTCTTTTTGTAAACCCGTTCTTTATTAACAGCATCATTTCCTGTAGTTGAGTGAGAGGTAATAGACTAGTCTCCATAGGCTCTCAACGATCAGTGAGGTTCCACCAGATCCTAACATTTCCCCGCATTCAAATTTTTTTTTTTAAATCGTGTGTTGTGCTAGACAAAATCTATTTTCAAGTCTCCAAGATTCGTCTGTTTAAAAAAATCTGTCTTTGTGTCGTTCGTTTGTGCCATCACAATGGTACTAACTCTGATTTTCACATATGCTTCTTATTCTTCAAAATGGCAAGACCTTTTTTTTTTTTTGCAGCAATTTGATTTTTTTTTCGAATGCGTAATATACGTTGCTTTGTGCACACTATGCAGGTTGTATGTTGCTGCACAGTTTGCATACTCCGTTTTCGGTGGTAGTGTGTGTTGGGTATTTTCATGTTTCCATAAACCAGCCACTGAGATGATTTACACGATGTTGAACGTGCCTATTTGACTTTTTGCATGCATGTACACACGAAGGGAGCTTTGGCATTGGCAGATATATAAATATAATATAGATCGGGAAAAAAAATTCTCCGGTCATTGCTTACCAGGTGGAGGTGCGTAGGCGGATGGAATCCAGAATCTGTTCAATTAGAAGTCCAACGTTTCCATTTGACTACATGTCCGGTGTTTGTTTGTTTGTTTGTTGATGATTGGTTGGTTGGTTGGTTGGTAGGTTGGTTGGTTGGTTGGTTGGTTGGTCGGTGGTTGGTTAGTTGGTTGGTTGGGTGGTTGGGTGGTTGGGTGGTGGGTGGTTGGTTGTCGTTGGTTGGATGGTTGGTTTGTTTGCTTGGTTGGTTGATTGGTTGGTTGGTTGATTGGTTGATTGGTTGGTTTGTTGGTTGGTTGGTATGGTTAGTTGGTTGGGTTTGTTGGTTGGTTGATTGGTTGGTTGGTTGGTTGGTTGTTGGTTGGTTGGTTGGGTGGGTGGGTGGTTGGGTGTGGTGGTTGGTTGGTCAGTTGGTTGGATGTTGGTTTGTTGTTTGGTTGGTTGATTGGTTGGTGGTTGGTTGTTGGTTGGTTGGTTGATTGGATGGTTGGTGGGGTTGGTTGGTTGGTTGGTTGGTTGGTTGGTTGGTTGGTTGGTTGGTTTTTTTTTCTTCTTTCTTTTTTTAAAGTCAGAATAGCCAAGATGTCCTTTGGGCTTCCATGTCACAGTGATCTTTTGTCTTTTCGAATCCATTTCCAGATGGTCACCTGCATTGAGATTAATAATCTCTTTCAGTGCTACTGACTATCTGACAGTTTAGAAGTTGAACG
>CM060305.1:23561114-23571114 GCA_030674185.1 Monoplex corrugatus | reverse complement strand
GAGTCTTGAATCTAAACGTCTGTGTCAATAGGACCCCTTGGTGAACAATAAATATCATGGGCAGGGAGAAAGTAAAAGATAGATAGAGGGTGAGAGAGGGAGGGAGGATGAGAGAAACAAATGGACAGAGAGAGGAGAGAGAAAGAAAGAGAGAGATAGGGAGAGAGAGACAGAGAGAGAGAGAGAGAGAGAGACAGAGAGAGAGACAGGGAGAGAGAGAGACAGAGACAGAGACAGAGAGAGAGAAGGAGAAAACAGAGACAGAGAGACAGAGAGGGAGACAAAGGCACAGAAAGAGAGACAGAAGGAGAGCAAACAAAGATCAAACAAACACGGAACATCAACGATCGTTCAAAATACGCAGTTCAACCCTGACAAAAGAAACGAGACACACAAAGTTCCATACTATGTCTGGTTTGTTCATGGAACAATGATCAAATAGGATCCCTTGAACTGTATCACTGTTTTTCACATTCTCTTTTTCTATTTCACATTCTATTTTTTACTCTTTTACATGCATCCTCTGAAAGTATTGGCACTTTCTCTGTATATAAGTTTCCTAAATGTAAAGGAAATAATTTCCGATGTACCTTTAAAATATGCATTATTTCTATGCCTATGTTTGTCTTGTGAATATGCGAATGTACATGTGGCTATTTATTTTGAATACGTGCTACCTCCTCCAAAGTTTTGAAGTCAAACTTCTCCTAGATCAGTCAACAGACCATCCATTCATTCAGTCTCTCTCTGTCTCTCTGACTCTCTGTCTCTGTCTCTCTGTCTCTTCTTCTCTCTCTCTCTCTTTCTCTCTCTCTGTCTCTGTCTGTCTCTCTGTCTCTGTCTGTCTCTCTGTCTCTGTCTGTCTGTCTGTGTCTCTGTCTGTCTGTTTGTCTCTCTCACTCTCTTCTCTCTCTCTCCCTTTATCTATCTATCTATCTATCTATCTATCTGTCTCAGACACATAGGGAAAAAGCAGAAGATCACGATTAAAACAGGACCTTTGGGGAAAATTAAAATTGGGTGGGGGGGGGGGGGGAGACAGACAGACAGACAGACAGACAGACAGAGACAGACACAGACACAGAGACAGAGACAGACAGAGACAGAGACAGAGACAGACACAGAGACAGGGACAGAGGGGGCTGAATTTCTAAATGAACACGACCCAAGTTCTAAATCAAAAACGATCAACAAAGGAACGTGTTTATTCTTTGTACAATGTACACGTAGTCACCGAAGATTCATTACCAACTTTTCACATCCTGATTCACAGGAAGCAACGGAAGGTGTCTACAGAGAAATCTGGAAGAAGATGTCCGGTATGCCAGTGGTGAAGAACAACACCGAGGCTCTGAAGTACGTTCTGCAAGGCACCTACGCCTACATGACAGACAATACCCAGCTGGAGTACATCATGCTGAAGGACTGCACCACCTACTCTGTGGCTAAGGAGCTCTTCAACACTGGTGGCTTTGGCTTCATCCTGGCAGAAGATTCGTCTTATATGAACCAGTTTAACTACAAGTAAGAAACGTGTGACCTAACATCAAGTAAGCGCGCAGTCATTCATCACACACGCACGCGCGCAGAGCACACGCACACGCGCATAGCACACACATACGTAAACACACACATTCATAGGCATGAATATATTGAAGCCCCACCCCTACCCCCTGCATGTACAGATTACATATGCATACAAATAAACACACACAAACGTACACACACACACAAACTGCACACACACACACACACACACACACACACACACACACACACACACACACACAACACACACACACACACAACACACATGCACACATGCACGTACACTTGCACACATACGTGGACACAAACACGTAGCCCCCACCTTCACACACGCACTGTTACATATGCTTACAAAACAAAAACACACACAAACACGCGCACGCACACACAACACACATTTCTCTCTCTCTCTCTCTCTCTCTCTCTCTTAATATATATAATATATATAATATATTTTATATATATATATAGTATTCTCTCCCTCTCTCTCTCTTCTCTCTCTCTCTCTCTCTTTCTATATCATATATATATATATATATATATATATATATATATATAATACACACACATAAATATAATACATATATATATATATATATATATATATATATATAATATATATATATATATATATATATATATGTGTTGTGTGTGTGTGTTGTGTGTGTGTGTGTGTGTGTGTGTGTTGATGTGTGTGTGTGTGTGTGTGTAATTATAATTGTTTTTCGTTACTATGAAACGTTCTTGCATCGGTAGATCTGTGTTACTTATCCAAGCTGCTTTTGATAAAAGGAAAGAAGACTGTTTCACATCGATCAGATGTGTGGTCGTCTGTGTCTGTGTGTCTACATCCTACACAATATGTGTGAACAAGATTTTATCAGCTCTAGTACCAAGCCCTTGTTTATTTATATACATTGATTCATGAGCAAGTATAATGTGTGTGTGGGGGGGGGGGGGGAGAGTGAACGTGTGTGCGTGCGTGTATGTGTGCGTGTATATATCTAAATATAGACGCACATATGCACACACGCACATAGACAGACAGACAGACAGATAGAGATAGATAGATAGATAGATCGATAGATAGATAGATAGATAATAGATAGATAGATAGATAGATAGATAGATATTTATTGTGTGTGGGGTGGTTGGGTGGGGGGTCTGCAGGTCTGTGTTTCTAGTGTCTGTGTATGTTCGTTTATATCTGTGTGATTATGTGTCGGTCTGTGTGTACAGTTCCAATAATAAGCACGTATATAGTTTCTTGTTTCCATTGATGCACGCCGTATATGATTCCAGTATCATGAAGATGCAAGAGGCAGGGTTGATGGACAAGTGGAGGCGACGCTGGTGGTCCAGTCCTGACCCCTGTGCGTCCAGTGACCGCACCAGCACGGCCAAAAAACTGGACTGGCCTTCCCTCTCCGGCCTCTTTTACATCTTCATCGGCGTTGCCTCCATCGCCATCCTCCTCAGGATCTGCGAGGTCTGGATTCACGGTGACAAGCTTCTGTACCTATGGAACCGTTTGAAGTCCACGCTGCGCATGGCCACGTCCGCTGAACGGAATGAAACCGCTCAGCCCGCATATCATGAAAAACCCGATAGAGCTCGGTTCGATAGTGTTTCAGATCCTTCTGGCATCAAAACCAGTCACTTGAATGGAAGTTCTGTCCACCCTGTGGTCCCCCCTAATATGGTCATGACTGCCTTTGAGAGTCCAGGTGGGTTGGAAGAGAGAAGCGTCAGTACCATAGACATCAATATGCTGTATGGGGGTCGTCTCATGGGCACCAGGAGGAGCCCCTGTTTCGGGGGTTTCGATTCAGAGCAGCAGTACTGGGAACCGTCACTCCAGAGAAGGTCCAGTGCCCGGCTGAGCGCTAGAAACAAAAAAGCGTAAGAAAGTGATAATCGGATTACCAGCTTGAAAGTTCATAGAGGTAATAATGTTCAAACGAGACGGTGAAGACCTTGTCACAATCTCCTTTCTTCCTCATATATATTCTTTATACTATATATATTATGTTTATATGCAGTTTCTGCTTCCAACCAAAAATGTTCAGATTTTGAACCAATCGACGTCACCGTGATCTTGAAGAAACGTCAGATGGGATAAAACTTGTCTTGAAGAGAGATCACTAGTAGATTGCAACAGTGTAATTAAATGTTTCATTCTTTTTCTTTTCTTCTTCTTCTTCTTCTTCTTCTTCTTCTTCTTCTCTTCTTCTTCTTCTTCTTCTTCTTCTTCTTTTCTTCTTCTCTTCTTCCTCTTCTCTTCCTTCTTCTTCTTCTTCTTCTTCTTCTTCTTCTTCTTCTTCTTCTTCTTCTTCTTCTTCTTCTTCTTCTTCTTCTTTTCTTCTTCTTTTTTTCTTCTTCTTCTTCTTCTTCTTCTTCTTCTTTTTCTTCTTCTTCTTCTTTTCTTCTTCTTCTTACTATTATAATTATTATTATTATTATTATTATTGTTATTGTTATTGTTATTGTTATTATTATTATTATTATTACTATTATTACTATTATTATTATTATACAATGATTATCATTCTTATTCTTATTATTCTTATTATCATTATCATCATGAATTCTACGTTGATCTGAAAACATTTCTTCATCATTTTCAAACATGCAACACTTATAAATTGCATAAATTAAATTTCACTCTCATGGTAGCTTAGCTATGATAAACTAACAGCTTTGAAAAAAAAAAAGATAAAAACAAGAAAAAAGAAAATGTCCTGTACTTGACTCATATCGTCATTTGCAGGAGATGACAAAATAATCGGTGCATTTTTTTTGTATTGTTTTGTTTTGTTTTGATTTTTGTTTGTTTGGTAGGTTGGGTTGTTGTATTTTGCTGCTGCTGCTGCTGCTGCTGCTGCTTTTTGCACTTGTATCCCAACTCAGGACTAATTCAATAGGATTACCACACATACATGTGATGTAACGAGAGCGAAAGATGCTTGGCCATGATACAAGTACCGACAAGTTCTGCTAAACTTTAGAAAAAGAAAAGCGAGGGAAAAAATTCTAAATTTTCCCCCACTTACGTTCCTCCACTAAAGCTTCTTGTCAGAAATATATACTTTTCTTCATCACTGGCACCAGAGAATTTGTTCATTGATTATCCAGCATGGGAAATTTCTTCATCCATCATTTGGCATCAGACTTTATGATTCATTCATTTTGTGGCATTAGAAATTCATTAACTACTTTAGTGTGCCAGATTCAATCTGTGTCACATAATCCGGCAAAAGGCACATTTTAACTCGCTGGGAGTTTTATCCCCTACAGGCGAGTCAGGCTGTTATATGTGGTCTACCTTTATTGATTTTCTTTGTTATTGTTGTTGTTGTTGTTCGTTTTTTTGTTGTTGTTTTTTTTTTCATTTTCCACATTTCTATGATTGTTTGATCAGCATATCTAAATATCCAGGCTTGTTGATCAATTACAATGCAATGATTGTTCGATCAGCATTTCTAAATATCCAGGCTTGTTGATCAATTACAATGTTAAATACATTGTTTTATAGCACACATTTGTCTGAATTCGAGAATATCTTCACTCACTTTAAACGGTTATTGCTGAAAATTATGAGTTTGAAGCTATTGTTGTTGTTTTGTTTTTGTTTTTCGTTTTTTGTTTTTGTTTTTGTTTTTTGTTGTTGTTATTTTTGGATATCCTACAACAAACCTTACATTATTTTAAAGCTTGTCTTGTTGTTTGCAACGATAGAAATTACTCACAATGTATTCTTCTCTGGGAACACGTCACATCGAAACAGAGGAGAAGAGACTGTCTTCCCAATGAGCCCATAGCTCTCTCAACTCTGGGTAGGAAGCTGATTGGAACCGAAAAATACAACATTGATGTTGTAAGGCCTGATTAGGATTGGAACCAACAACCTTCCAGTCGGTAGTCCGTTGCACTAATCGTTACCCCAAGGTGACGGGTTACCATTGTCATTCTCATCTCCATCATGGCAGTCTCGTTATCAAAAGCTCTCAAACTTGTCACCTTCCAATTCTTCAAGTTCAGTGACTTTGGAGTTTGGCTCTGTTGATAGCTGTATATGTAGACTGAAGACCTTCCATCCCAGCCTGCAAAAATAAATACATAAATAAACAAAAGAAAGATAACAAATAAATAAATAAATGAAATATTTCAACAATACATTTTAAAAAACAAGCAAACAAATAAATGAATAAATAGATAAATAAATAATAAATAAATAAATAATAAATAGATAAATGAATGAATAAATAAATAAATAAATAAATAAATAAATAAATAAATAAATAAACGAATAAACAGATAAATAAATAAATGAATATATGAATGAATGGTAGATAAATAATAAACAAACACGACTTGCCTACTTTCAGCCCATCTTAATGCTCCAAACATACCCAGGTAGTGTTTGCTTACCGTTTTATAGGTCCTACTCTTCCATCTCCCCTTTCCATTTCAGGAATCTTCCAGCGAGTAGTGTTTGGGACAGGTTGAAAGAATCTGCCAGATAATTCATAACAGATTTGGGTGGAGCGCTTACGGAATTGCCCAAGTGAGAGAAATCTCTCATGAACATACCCCAAACTTCAAACAAACTCCAAGCTCACTGAGGGGTAGAACACAAAAGCTGATGCCATACCATCAGAACTATTTAGATATGAAGACTGGTGGTGCACTGGCAACTTTAAAAAATGGCCTGTTTCAGTCATTCTGGTGCTGTCAGCTAAGTGTTTCATTGGCTCCTTCCCTCTCGTCCTTATTTCAAGACCTTGCTTAGTGCATACGGTTTTGGGGGACAGGCTTAGGAAGTCTGCATGGTAATTGTTGGCCGATTTTGGTGGAACGTATGTAGATTTTTTTCCCGAATGCGACGACTCCCTCTTGAATATACTCCAGACTCATAAAGGATAAAAGAGTTGACTATACTGTAAAACATCCTTCGTGAATTTCTTTTTTTTTTTTTATCTATAAAGTGTGTGTACCCAAACATTTGTTTGAATCATTCAATTTTGCAGTCGCTTATGGTCGGTGTTGTACTGATATGATATTTCATTTGACGCTTTGGTAAAACAAACAAAAATAAACAAAACAAACAAATAAACAAACAAACAAACGTAGCAAACGAGCAAACAACGTAATGTGTATAATCTAATCATGTGTTTATGCTTTGCAAATGGTCACAAGTGTTGTCTTTTTCCGTGCAATTTTGTGTTTGTCGTATTTTTTATACAACTCAATATCAAGAAATGTTAGTTAAACATTGTAAGTTAATTTGCTCCTGTCTTGTTGTTCTGCTTATTGAAATAAAAAAGAAAGAAAGAAAGAAAGAAAGAAAAAAAAAGACAGCCATAGAACAGCACTACCTTTTTAAAATGTTTTCCTGAATGTATCGATTTTTGCTTACGATTGAAAGTAAAGTTGTTTACGAAATGTTTGCTAGAAAAAACGTCGTTAGTTCTCGTGGGATATTTGGCATTTGATCAGTGCATATTGCACACAGAGCTGCTTGGTTTAGCGTGTTATTCGACAGACTGGCCCCCACATCACCACACCTCCAGGCAAGGTCATTGGCAGGGAGTGGGGATGGGGGCGGGGGAATCCCCCTTCGCGAGTGAATCGATCCCGGTCTTCTTGCTCTCCAGGCATGTGCCTTAACCGCTTGGCCCCACACTCCCCTTTTCTTGCTTACATTTATCCCTTAGACTCCCGCACCCTATCTACCAACTGCAAAAACTTAACCCTTTGATTCCCTCACCCTATCCACAAGTTTGATGCAGGAAGTTGGTGGACAGGGCGAGAGAATCAAGGGGTTAAGGTTTCGCTTTGCTAGCATGGTTGACAATGCAGAATGCTGGTGGATAGGGTACGGGAGTGAAAGAGTTAAATAAGCTATTGAATATACTATACCTAGGTTACATGGTGTAATGTGTTTCTGTGTATTCTTGTGCGTTGTTATAATTCTTAGGATATATTTCGCTTAATCTCGTCAACTACTCTAATTAATTCCATGACTTTTGCTTACTGTAGACACAGAGGCATACATCTGGACGTTTTTCATGTAGGCTGACAGGCTGAAAAGACGAAGCGACTTTATGATGGGGTCGTGGAAGTGATGTTCAAAATGATACGTTGGAGAGACTAGTTTGATGCGTGTGGGTGTGGCAAGGATGGTAATGGTGATGATGATGATGGTGGTGATAGTATATGTGTGCTTGTGTGAGTGTGTGTGTGTGTGTGTGTGTGGTGTGTGTGAGACAGACAGAGAGAGAGAGAGAGAGAGTGTGTGTGTGTGTGTGTGTGTGTGTGTGTGTGCGTTTGTGTGTGGGGTTTATGTGAGAGTGAGAGAGAGATGGAGAGCTCCCTCTCTCTCTCTCTCTCTCTCTCTCTCTCTCTCTCTCTCTCTCTCTCTCTCTCTCTCTCTGTGTCTCTGTCTCTCTCACATAAACCCCACACAGGCAGAACTGGTTTTCTGTGTGAAATATGTACTGCCTCTTCCCGGGAAGAGAAGGTCACTACAGTGCAGCGCCATCCATGTTCTTCTTTACTTTTTCCTTTGTATGTGTGGTATTTGTGAATATGCATGTGGGTAGAAATGTTGGCAAGGACACATCCTTTGTTGCTGTTGGATCTTTATCGTGCGTTGACTGCGTTCTTGCTCGTAGAGTCTCAGTTTATGATCTAATCTGATAGACCAGGAGATAGACCGTCATTTTAGGTCCGGTGGAGAGGGGACAAGAAAATCTTGTAAGATCAAATTCCCTCTCCGATGTGTGTGTAGCAGATAACTATGTCAACTATATTAATAGTACACTCAATTATGCACGTACAATTGGATGCATCAGTGTCTGTTGTGCTGTGTTAGTGTGGGCATGTATAATGATGAAATAATATGTCTGTGTGTCATTACAACATGATTAAAGACAAAACATGCAAAGGGAGGAGTTTCGTATTCAAATCTATTGGATGGCTGTGGGCGTATGTACATTTGTGGGTCCTCTGAGTGAACAGCAGCACAGTAAGTGGACAACAGTCCAAGCAGAGCATTTCGCGTTTCTTTTCGGCACCTATTTCTACTTATCACAAACAGACTGATTGTGATTCATGTCATCATCATCATCAGGTGCCCTGCCGCATGGCGTTGGCGACCATGGACTTCCAACCATCTCTATCTCTCGTTGCCCCTAGCATCTTCCCCACCCTCCTCATCCCCAGCCACTCTGCAAGTCCGTCCAGCATTCTCTCCCTGGGTCTACCTGGTGCTCTCTTTCCCTCCAGCTTTCCTGTTGTGACCAGGTGCTCCAAATCCCTTTTCCTCATAAAATGGCCTATAAATGTTGCCTGTCTTTTCCTAATCTTCCTTATGAGTGATCTACTTGTGTGTGCCTCCATCAAGACTGTCTCGTTTGTTTTCTTTGCTGTCCATGGAACTCTCAACATTCTTCTGAGAAACCACATCTCGGCTGCCTCAATCTTGCTCTGGCTTTTGCTTGCTGACTGTCCACGCCTTGCATCTTTACAACAGTATTGGTTCTATGTAACATTCAAGGACTCTTTTTCTGATTTTAATTGATAGGCATTTGTTGGTAAGAATGCTTGTGATTCATGTACTGAGTATAAAACCCGCCACAAAGATGGGATATTGAAAAAACAAAAAGAAATTACTATTACTATTTCTGTAATGAAAGACAATATTACATCCTCCCTTGCCAGATGAGAAATGCATACCATGACATTGTCTGAAGTGCCAGGATTGAGCCCTGCTCCGTTGCCCCAGGTAGAGGAAGAGGGTGTCTGTGTGTGACGATGCAAGCGTAGTAAGAGGGTTTTAAGGTATACCATGACAGCTGGATCAAAGCTGTTCTCTGCATTGGTCTGGAACATTAGCCTAGACACCTGTAAGTTTGGTAACATTTAACATCTGGCACACATCACTGAGGTTTTGACAGTGGTGGGAATCGGCTGATGGTGTGCTCTGGGTGGAACTTCAATTCACGACACGAATTTTTGAATCCATGGCTTTATCAAAAGAGCCAACCTGTTCGCGTGCAGGCAGACAGGCAGGCAGGCAGACACACACACACACACACACACACAGACGCACACCATCAGCAGTAGCAGCAGAAGTAGCTTCAGCAGCAGCAGCAGCAGCATTATGTGCCATGAAGCGTAGCTTTGACAATCATGGTCCTACATACAAATCGTCTATGTGTTAGCATGTCAGCATGTCCATCTATCTCTCTTTGTTTCAATCTTTTGATTTCTCCTTCAGTTTTTGTGTGGTTGTGTGTGTGTGTGTGTGTGTGTGTGTGTGTGTGTGTGTGTGTGTGTGTGTGTGTGTGTGTGTGTGTGTGTGTGTGTGTATGTGTATGTGTGTTGTTGTTGTTGTTGTTGTTGTTGTACTTTTGTTTTTGTTTTCTGTCTTTGTTTTTTTTTTCTG
>CM060305.1:23543614-23553614 GCA_030674185.1 Monoplex corrugatus | reverse complement strand
ATTAAAGATAAAAATGAACTTGAGAGAATAAAGTGAAAATTAGACATAACGATGCTAACGTTTTCGTGTGTGCCACATGTATATAAAATGTGTATGTTGTTTTCAATTAATGGGGCAAGCACACGCCCACTCACAGCATCATAATTATGCAATAAGTTATAGAAGGAATACAGGAACACGAAAACAGTCAAGAGAGACTGTGAACCTTTGACTCATCCATCGTATACACAAACATACAGACATACAGCAAAATATCTCGATGCAGTGCATTACAAAAGGGGCTGGTCAAACAAACAAACAAACAAGCAAACTAACAAACAAACAAAACAAAAAACCTGAAAGGAAAGACAGTAAAAAAAAAAAATTTTTTTTAAAAGTGAAAATAGAGAAAGGGAATAGAGGACTGACGAAGAAGGATATGCAAGGCACAAAAACAAACAAAAAAACACGAGTGGCTCCATGCACATGAATACAACAAAAGTCCAATTGAAACCGAATCTGCCTCTGTCATTTATTTATTTATTTATTTATTTGTTTGCTTATGTATTTATTTATTTATTTATTTATTTATTTATTTATTTATTTATTTATTTATTTATTTATTATTATTCATTCATTCGTTTATTTATTCGTGTATTTATTTATTTATTTATCTATTTTGCACATTTATTATTTATTTGTTTATTATCAATTTATTCGTTTGTTTGTTTATCTATTTATTTATTTATTTATCTACTTATTAATATTTTTTATCATTTTATTTTATTTTATCTTCATTTTGTTTTATTTATTTTATTTCGTTTTATTTTGTTTTGTTTTGTTTTGTTTTATTTTAAAGGTCATGAATATGACACCTGGCGCCACAATAATTCAGATCTAATAATCCATACACGTTAAATATCATCATCATAATCCATCATCAGGTGCCCTGCCGCATGGCGTTGGCGATCATGGACTTCCAACCATCTCTATCTCTCGTTGCCCCCAGCATCTCCCCCACCCTCTTCATCCCAAGCCACTCTGCAAGTCCGTCCAGCATTCTTTCCCTGGGTCTACCTGGTGCTCTCTTTCCCTCCAGTTTTCCGCTTGTGACCAGGTGCTCCAAATCCCCCTTCCTCATAAAATGGCCTATAAATGTTGCTTGTTTTTTCCTAATCTTTCTTATGAGTGATCTACTTGTGTCTGCCTCCATCAAGACTGTCTCATTGTTTTCTTTGCTGTCCATGGAACTCTCAACGTTCTTCTTAGAAACCACATCTCGGCTGCCTCAATCTTGCTCTGGCTTTGCTTGCTGACTGTCCACGCCTCGCATCCGTACAACAGTATTGGTTCTATATAACATTCAAGGACTCTCTTTCTGATATTAATTGATAGGCATTTGTTGGTAAGAATGCTTGTCATCTTCTTGAATGCTGTTTTGGCTTGGCCGATTCTGCCAGCTATTTCCAATGTGCATCTGCCGTCTGATGAAATGACCGTTCCCAGGTATTTGAACTTATTAACCTGTGTCAAGGTTGTGCCATTTGCTGTTATTTTGCATGAGGGGATTTCATGTTTTTTACTGATCACCATGACTTCAGTCTTCCTGCTGTTTAGTTCCAACCCCTTACTTTTGCTTTCTATTTCTAGTATATTCACAAGGTTTTGTAGGTCCCTTTCATTTTCTGCAATTAGCACGGTGTCATCTGCGTACCGAATGTTGTTTATCATTTTCCCTCCAACCTTTAATCCAGGGTCTTCTTCTAGGTTTTTCATGATGTTTTCGCTATATAGTGAAAATAGATCAGGTGACAAAACACAACCCTGTCTGACTCCTCTTTTGATGTTTTGAAAAGAGCTTATATTGTTTTCTATTCTCATTGCAGCTGTTTGTTCTCAGTACATATTCCTGATTATTCGTAGATCTTTTCCATCGACATTGAGTCTCTCCAGTTGGTTGATCAATTCATCATGTCTTACCCGATCGAAAGCCTTGGTATAGTCAACAAAGCATAAATACAAATCCTTATTCATCTCAATTGACCTCTCTATGATAGTTCTTAGGATGTATATGGCATTAATAGTTCCTTTCCCCTTCATAAATCCACACTGTTCTTCTGCTATTTCTCTTTTGATTCTATTCCTTGTCCTCATCATGATTATTCTTAACAGGATTTTTGTTACATGACTCATCAAACTGATTGTACGATGGAGTTCGCATTCTATAGCCCCTGTCTTCTTTGGAAGTGCAATGAAAATTGATTTTGACATATCTTTGGGGATTTTTCCAGTGTCATAAATTTCATTTATGAGGACTGTTATTTTTTTTCAATCTATCTATCTCTAAATTCGTCCTGGGTTTCGTTCATTTTTCATCTCTAACTTCATCTTTCATTATGGGTGGTCCTTCAAAGTTCTTTTTTATAATGTGTTCTTCGTTTCTGTCATCCTCAAAAAGGTCTTTAATGTACTCTCCCCGTCTGTCTAATATTTTGTCTTTTTCCATGATAAGCGTGCCATCTTTCGATTTTAAGCAACCAGTTGATGTGCATGTATTTTTCCTGTGGACAATTTCTTCAATTCGTCTGTACATACCCTGAGGATCCATTTTGTGTCGTTCTTCTATCTCTGCATTTTGTGTTCAGCCAAGCTTCCTTAGCTTCATTGCACCTATACCTGATTTCTTTGTTTATTTTCCTGTATATCTCCTCTTTTCTCTTTGCCTTCCTCCTTTCCTCCATCAGGCCCAAAATTTCATTAGTCATCGAACTCTTTTTTGCTTTTCTATTTGCCTTAGGGATTTCTTCACAAGCTTCATTTATAGAACTTCTCAACTTTGTCCACTGTTCCTCACTGTCACCAACGTCTTCCAGAGCACTGAATTTGTTTTGAACATGTACATTAAATTTTTGACGTATCATTTCATCTGACTTTAAGAGTCCAAGGTTAAATATCACTGTAACGAAACATCAGCAAGTCTGAGTTCAGGGTTCAGCTTGTCCAAAAGAGGATTCATCATGCTCGAACAAGTTCCATATGCGTTCCATTCAAAAATGTACCAATCCTGATCTGCAGATTCTTTGAGCCTGAGCAAAACATTATGCGCTCATAAAACCTTGAAATAGAAATGGACAAGTGGGGAGGGGGATTGATGATTAATCAAAGACAAAGCCGACACCCCCAATTTTGAGAGTTAAAATGAGCTGTGACAAGATCAGTTTTTGTTTGTTTGTTTGTTTGTTTGTTTGTTTGTTTGCTTGTTTGTTTGTTTGTTCTCAAATCGAACCCGGAAAAACATCATCAACTAACAACTAATCATGTGCTGGGGCTCTGACAAAGAGAGAAATGCAAATATTTTCCTTTGAAAGAAGTAGCATTACAATTTTTAAAAAAAAAATGAAATATAAGAAAACGAATGGTATATGCTCGAACGCCAGATTACGACCATAATTTGTTTTTTTCAGCTTCCAATATCATTTTAAATAAAAAGGCTTGAAACCGAACTGATTAGCAGTCTGCATGTGTAAATGAAGACTGAATGTGTATTTACAGGTGTAATTGGTAGCCCGTATGATTGTGTTTGTCTGTCAAATATTACCTGGGTAAAGGGTGTCTTAATTGTTATTCTGCTTGATAAAGGATGATTACACCAACACTTGAGAATAAGAATGAGCTGTAACAAGATCAGTTTTTGTCTTCTCTCTCTCTCTCTCTCTCTCTCTCTCTCTCTCTCTCTCTCTCTCTCTCTCTCTCTCTCTCTCTCTTTCTCTCTCTCTCTCTTTCTCTCTCTCCCTCTCTCTCTCTTTCTCTCTCTATCTCATATGTGTGTGCTTTTGTCCCTTTGCTTTTGTGAAGCGCACAATCGATTGGCGCATGTAATGTCAATAATTTTTCACTACTTGTATTATAATTGTATGCTTATAGCTTATTTGAAGAGTAGCAGGAACTAGCTGTAAGACAGGTCCGATGTGACCTAATGCTATACTGTCCTTGGGTAATAAACTGTTATGAAGTCTGAAGTTTGCACTCCCTCTCTATCCTCTCTCTCTCTCTCTCTCTCTCTCTCTCTCTCTCTCTCTCCTCTCTCCCTCTCTCTCTCTCTCTCCTCCTCTCTCTCGCTTACCTCTTTATCTGTCTCTTTTTCATCTTCTCTCTTTGATTCTCTCTTTTGTGTCTTATGGAAAAGTCACCAGATGCCAGAGCCACAACAGACGGTGTCATGTGCTGCGTAATATCAATGTCAAGTTAATAAAACATTCATAACTAGCAATCACTAAACCAAACGTTGAAAATCTGACGAAACGAGGAACCTGAAAACAATTCCTTTGCTGAGAATTGAAAAATATCAGTTTAAAATTCCCATAGATTCAGACATCGAGTTATAAACATATCGTATTAGACCATTGTCAATGTCATTTGCAATTTACATTTGTCTACGAATAATTGCGGTTAGATTTGATTTTATCAATATTTTGCGCTATATAAATACTGTAATTATTATATTATTATTATTAATTATTAATTATTACTATTATAATTATTGGATCGATCGCGTGTCTGTGTAAAGATGGAGCCGATGTCTTTATGATGTGCTGCTTGCTTGACTGTGTTTGCCAATCAAATACTTTGGAGTAACCTATATCCTTGAATACTGACAGCGTTTCCCAGTCAAACATTTTGAATAGCTATAGTCTTGAATACTGACAGCGTTTCCCAGTCAAACATTTCGAATAGCTATAGTCTTTGATACTGGCAGATTTTTGCCAGTGAAAGAATTTTAGTAACCTATAGTCTTAACTATTTACTGTGTTAGCCAGTCAAAATATTTTGAAGTCACATACAGACTTTACTCCTGACTATGCTTGTCAATCAAATGTTTTGGAGTGACTTACAATTTTAATTGCTGACTGTGTGTGTTAATTAAATGTTTGAAGTAACATATGGTATTATCTATTGACTGTGTTTGTCAGTTAAATGTTTTGAAATAAAATATAGCCTTAATTACCGACTGTGCTTGTTAATTAAATGTTTCGGAGTAACCTATAGTTTTAACCGTTGACTGTGTTTGCCAGTCAATTGTTTCGGAGCAAGGTATTGACTTAACTTTTGACTGTCTGTCAATAAAATGTTTTTGAATAATGTGGCAGACTTAACTCCTATCTGTTTCAATAAATATTTTGGAGTAACCTATGGTCCTAACTACTGACTGTGTCTGCCAGTCAAATGTGTTAATGTAACTATAATCCAACTACGGACTGTGGTTGCCAGTCAAATGTTTTGGAGTAATGTACAGACTTAATTCCTGACTATGTTTGTCAATAAATGTTTTCGAGTAACCTATTGTCCTGTTTACTGACTGTGTCTGCCAGTCAAATGCTTTTTTGTAGCTATAATCTGACCACTGACTATGCCTGCGAGTCACATGTTTTGGTGTAGCTATAATCTAACTGCTGACTGTGTCTGCCAGTCACATGTTTTGGTGTAGCTATAATCTAACTACTGACTGTGTCTGCCAGTCAAATACTTTGTTGTAGTTATAATCTAACTGCTGAATGTGTCTGCCAGTCAAATGTTTTGGTGTAGCTATGATCTAACTATTGACCATGTCTGCCAGTCACATATTTTGGTATAGATATGATCTAACTACTGACTGTGTCTGCCAGTCACATGTTTTGGTGTAGCTATAATCTAACTACTGACTGTGTCTGCCAGTCACATGTTTTGGTGTAGCTATAATCTAACTACTGACTGTGTATGCGAGTCACATGTTTTGGTGTAGCCATAATCTAACTGCTGACTGTGTCTGCCAGTCACATGTTTTGGTGTAGCTATAAACTAACTACTGACTGTGTCTGCCAGTCAAATACTTTTTTGTAGTTATAATCTAACTGCTGAATGTGTCTGCCAGTCAAATGTTTTGGTGTAGCTATAATCTAACTACTGACTGTGTCTGCCAGTCACATGTTTTGGTGTAGCTATGATCTAACTATTGACCATGTCTGCCAGTCACATATTTTGGTATAGATATGATCTAACTACTGACTGTGTCTGCCAGTCACATGTTTTGGTGTAGCTATAATCTAACTACTGACTGTGTATGCCAGTCACATGTTTTGGTGTAGCCATAATCTAACTGCTGACTGTGTCTGCCAGTCACATGTTTTGGTGTAGCTATAATCGAAATACTACTGACTGTGTCTGCCAGTCAAATACTTTGTTGTAGTTATAATCTAACTGCTGAATGTGTCTGCCAGTCAAATGTTTTGGTGTAGCTATAATCTAACTACTGACTGTGTCTGCCAGTCACATGTTTTGGTGTAGCTATGATCTAACTACTGACTGTGTCTGCCAGTCACATATTTTGGTATAGATATGATCTAACTACTGACTGTGTCTGCCAGTCACATGTTTTGGTGTAGCTATAATCTAACTACTGACTGTGTATGCCAGTCACATGTTTTGGTGTAGCCATAATCTAACTGCTGACTGTGTCTGCCAGTCACATGTTTTGGTGTAGCTATAATCGAAATACTACTGACTGTGTCTGCCAGTCAAATACTTTGTTGTAGTTATAATCTAACTGCTGAATGTGTCTGCCAGTCAAATGTTTTGGTGTAGCTATAATCTAACTACTGACTGTGTCTGCCAGTCACATGTTTTGGTGTAGCTATGATCTAACTACTGACTGTGTCGCCAGTCACATATTTTGGTATAGATATGATCTAACTACTGACTGTGTCTGCCAGTCACATGTTTTGGTGTAGCTATAATCTAACTACTGACTGTGTCATGCCAGTCACATGTTTTGGTGTAGCCATAATCTAACTGCTGACTGTGTCTGCCAGTCACATGTTTTGGTGTAGCTATAATCGAAATACTACTGACTGTGTCTGCCAGTCAAATACTTTGTTGTAGTTATAATCTAACTGCTGAATGTGTCTGCCAGTCAAATGTTTTGGTGTAGCTATAATCTAACTACTGACTGTGTCTGCCAGTCACATGTTTTGGTGTAGCTATGATCTAACTACTGACTGTGTCTGCCAGTCACATATTTTGGTATAGATATGATCTAACTACTGACTGTGTCTGCCAGTCACATGTTTTGGTGTAGCTATAATCTAACTACTGACTGTGTCTGCCAGTCACATGTTTTGGTGTAGCTATAATCTGACTACTGACTGTGTATGCCAGTCACATGTTTTGGTGTAGCTATAATCTAACTACTGACTGTGTCTGCCAGTCACATGTTTTGGTGTAGCTATAATCTAACTACTGACTGTGTCTGCCAGTCACATGTTTTGGTGTAGCTATAATCTAACTATTGACTATGTCTGCCAGTCACATGTTTTGGTGTAGCTATAATCTAACCATTGACTGAGTCTGCCAGTCACATGTTTTGGTGTAGCTATAATCTAACCATTGACTGTGTCTGCCAGTCACATGTTTTGGTGTAGCTATAATCTAATCCATTGACTGTGTCTGCCAGTCACATGTTTTGGTGTAGCTATAATCTAACTACTGACTGTGTCTGCCAGTCAAATGTTTTAGTGTAGCTATAATCTAACTACTCACCGTGTCTGCCTAAACAAATGTTTTTGTGTAAACTGTAGTCTTGAATAGTGTGTTTGCCGGTCAAATGTTTTGGAATGACTGTAGTCTTAATGTTGATTTTTTTCGTTCGAATATTTTTGAGTAAATGTAGTCTTAATGTTGATTTTTTTCGTTCGAATATTTTTGAGTAAATGTAGTCTTAACTGTTGAATGTACTTGCAAATCAAATGCCTTTGAGTGACTACAGTTTCAGCTACTGATTGATTGTGCTTGCAAGTCAAATGCCTTTGAGTAATTACAGTTTCAGGTACTGATTGATTGTGCTTGCAAGTCAAATGCCTTTGAGTAACTACAGTTTCAGCTACTGATTGTATTTGCAAATAAACATGTTTGGTAGTAACTATAGCCTTAACAATTGTGTTCACCGATCAAACGATTTTCGGTGTTTGTAGTTTTTAACTGCAGATTGTATGTTTTAGTCAAATATGTTTGATAGTTGCTCAAGTCTTTACTGTTGACTCTCTCTCTCCCTCTCTCTCTCTCTCTCTCACTCCCTTTCTGTATGTGTATGTGTGTGTGTATGTGTGTGTGTGTGTGTGTGTGTGTGTGTGTGTGTGTGTGTGTGTTGTGTGTGTGTGTGTGTGTGTGTGTGTGTGTGTGTGTGTGTGTGTTATTTTTTTCTAATCCAAATGTATGGAAAGTAACTATAGTTTTAACGGCTGAGTGTGTTAGCAAATCAAACATTTTGGGAATAATTGTAGTCTTAACTGTGACTGTGTATGCCACTGTCATGTTTTGGTACTAACCGCACTCCTAACGGATAGAGTGTGTGAGAAAGATTGATGGAATTTACTCTTCAGCGACCAGTGAGGGGCTGAAAGAATAGGACCTTAAATTTTATTGTAACAGAGATAGGTAACTCAGCGACTTATCTGGCCTAGGGTAGACCTAGCATTAATTCCTATACGTTGTTTTCAGATTGACGCTTTTTTTCAATCTCAGAATAGTGTTGAGACAAGGTAAAAAGTTTTGTTCCGTCAATGATCTTGAAGTTTTCATGCTATATTGTGTGTTTGTTTGCATAGCATTGACCAAATATCGAGCCTTCTCCATCACGTTTTATGTTTCAGGCTTGGGCATTTTTGAAAGTATACTTTTTTTCACCTTTTTTATTCATTTTTTTAACAGGAATAGACATCAACAGATAATGTACTAACAAATCAAAATATAAACAAATAATGATAATTTCAATTCATAACAATTGTTCACATAAAAAAAAATGAAAAGAAAACCTATAGCCTACAAAACATATAAAACAATATTCTAATCAATGATGATTTCAATATGTACATTAATGTTAAAAAAAAACATGTCATTAAGAAAGTCTGTTTTCTACACAGGGAACATTGATCTATAGGTTTTCCACTGAGCATTAAAAAGGACAAGCGAAAGTTTATTTTGGCATTATATTGTTCAATTTTGAATCTCTTGTTTAGCATTCTTTGGAAAGTATGTATATTTGGAACACACTTGTCTATTTTGCATTTATATATGAATGGTTTTTGCAAGCATTATTATAGGATCAAATACTCTATTTGATAGTATACTTATCCGTTCAGATAAACGTACAAGTTGATTGTTTATCATATATATTTCTTTTTGTTTATCATATATATATTTCTTTTTCTGAGAACAAAAATGTGTCCCAAAATTGAGCTGATATTAGCTGAACTACACAACAAAGCTAAGTTATTGCTCTTTATTTCCGAAACCCCGTGCCATAGTGAGGCGATTATATCACAGAGTTCGACCGTCTGTCTACCCATGTTTATGGGCGAACGTACATAATCAGCAGATGTGCGCTGTAACTCTACATCTACATCTACACCAACCAAGGAAGCTGAATGCAGAGAAAATGCAGACTAGTGTTTACTGGCAGTTCAAGAAGACAACACACTGCATGTGTTTCCCGGCGTTTGTTTGTTTGTTTGTTTGTTTGTTTGTTTGTTTGTTTTGTTTGTCTGTTTTTGTATGAGCCAGCTGTCTGATTTGGTAAAGCTGTGGATTCAAGATACGGTGTCAAAAATTCAACCCTAGCCCGAAAATACGAACAAACAAACAAACAAACAAACAAACAAACAAAACACAAAAACACAAAAAACAAAAACAAAACAAAAACAACATAAACAAAACAAAACAAAACAAATAAACAAACAGAAAAAAACAGAAAAGAAAAATCAGGCCTAATTGCTGCCCAATTTTATTGTCCAAACATTTTGATGGTGTGGGTGGTACCAAATCTCATTTCACCCTGTTCATTCCAAGACTTTTTCTTAAGGATCATGCACTCAGGAAAATCAGGAGGGTTACCTTTGTGTTCACCTTTTTCTTTTCGTCCCATTTTCTACGCCACATTAATGCCAATAGAAGCTGGAACAGCATCCACGATAAGATAAGTATGATGTCGATG
>CM060305.1:23523614-23538614 GCA_030674185.1 Monoplex corrugatus | reverse complement strand
TGTTTTGATTGAATAGAATTATTTCTATCACTGATAGTTTCTTAATGAAGATGAAAAGCGTCTCTTAAACAACATTACTTTCTTAATGAAAAGCCAGACGAAAAGTAAACAATAGTTGAAAGTTCAAAGATTATTTTTGTCTTCAGTTCCTAATCGAAAATGATAAATGTTTATCCCTGATGTGCTGATGTCTTTAAATTGCATGTGCGAAGAACTGAAAAAAAAACCTTCATCTGTTATGATCTTTCTGTTATGAAGATTATCTTACCAAAGAAGTGTAACCATTCTTAGATTTACTGAGCTAAAAGAGAAATTAATCGTATCAAAGATAACTTTAAATGTGTTCATTTAAGATCTGGTTAGCAGACAAGGAGATTTTCTCAAGATTAAATTGATTGCCGTGAAACGTTGGTTGACAAAAATAGGATAAGATATTCCCATTTTGATAGGTTATGTCATAATGTAAACGACAGAATTGTAAAATCTGAACAAAAAATGAAAATGATATAAAAAATGAGATTTTACAGATTGTTTTGCAACAGCAGAAAACCAGAATGCTCAAGAGAAAAGGAATATCTTTTTGTTCATGCATGATAATGATGATGTTGATATTGTTGATGATAATAACAACAACAATAATAATAATGATAATGATAATAATAATATATAATAATAATGATAATGATGATGAATATATAATAATATAATAATAAATAATAATAATTAATATATAATATATATCTGATAAAAATAATTACAAATAATATAATAACATGATGATGATGATGATGTGATGGTGATGGTGTATGGTGATCATAATGTTACTAATCGGGACAATTAGCAGATCTTTTCAGTAAATAAAGACAACTGAAGACTTCGAAAATTGTTAATATAAAACAATTATTATATAAACACAATGACATGGTTATTTTGTCTCTCACACGGAAACACACACACACACACACACACACACACACACACACACACACACACACACACACACACACACACACACACGCACGCACGCACACACACACACACACACACACACATACACATACACATAAACACACACTACCACCACCACCACCACCACTACCAAAACATCAACTCCTCACCATCACCACCACCATGACAACCACCACCCCACTACCACAGCAAAAAAACCCCACAACATTCGACCTAGGCTACACAACTCTACTTTGTCCTTTAGTTTGATTAACTTGGTGGAAAAGGCTAGCTGAAACATATGTGTCTTTTGGGAGGTAAAAGAGAAGGAGATATGGATTGTCCAGTGAAATCGAGTTCCAGAAAGTGGCGCATGAAGGCTAAATGATCCCTGGCCACAAGGTTTTACGTCAAACAAATTCTTTGATTCTTTAGTTTGATGCATTTAGTACGAAAAGGAAAACTATTATATAGTGATAACTTGTTTAAATGATAACAAAAGTGTGAAACTAGACAACATTGCTTATGATGAGAAAACTGAATGTGTGGGTGTGAATGTGTGAATCTGCATGCGTGTGTGTACGTGGGTGTATTCTTTATTTCTTATGGTATGATCCATGATCACCATCAACACCATTATAATCGACATCGACATTTTTCTGATCATTCTTGCATTCGTAAAGCATTATATTATTATTATTATTGTTATTATTATTATAATATTATTATATTATTATTATTATTATTATTATTATATTATTATTATTAATAATAATATTATTATTATTATTATTATTATTATTATTATTATTATTATTATTATATTATTATTATTATTATGTTTATTATATTTATTATGTTTATTATCATATATTAAATTATTTATTATTATTATATAATATTTTTATTAATTATATTATTCATTATTAATGGAGTTATTATATATTTGATTTATTATTATGTTTATTATGTTTATTATATATGTTTTATTATTACTTATGCTTATTATTTTTTATTATTTATTATGTTTATTATTATTATTATTTTATTAATACTATTTAAACATTATATTATTGTTATTTGATATGATAGATATATTGATATATGATGATGATTATTATTATTATTATTATTATTATTATTATTTATTATTTATTATTTTATTATTTATTATTTGTTATTATTATTACTAATATTTTATTATTTATTATTATATATTATTATCATTATAATCTATTATTATTTATTATTATTATATTATTATTATTATTATTATTATTATTATTATATTATTATTATCTATTATTATTATTATTATTATTATTATTATTATATTATTATTTATATTATTATTATTATTATTATTATTATTATTATTATTATTATCATATTATTATTATCATCATTATTATATTATTTTAGTAGTAATAGTAGTAGTAGTAGTAGTAGTAGTAGTAGTAGTCAGTAGTTCAGTAGTATGTAGTAGTAGTAGTAGTATGTAGTAGTAGTGAGTAGTAGTAGTATGTAGTAGTAGTATAGTTATGTTTATGTTTATGTTATATTATTATTTTATGTTTATTATGTTTATTTATGTGTATTATTATTTTATATTATGTTTATTATGTTCATCATTATTATGTTTATTATTATTATGTTTATATGTTTATGATTATTGTATTATATTATTTGTATTATCATTTCATTATTATTATTATTATTATTATTATTATTATTATATTATTATTATTATTATATATTATTACTATTATTATATTATTATTATAGTAGTATGTAGTAGTAGTAGTAGTAGTAGTAGTAGTAGTAGTAGTATGTAGTAGTAGTAGTAGTAGTGGTAGTAGTAGTAATGTTATTAGTAGTAGTATAGTAGTAGTAATATTGTGTTATTATGTTCATCATTATATGTAGTAGTAGATGTAGTAGTAGTAGTAAGTATAGTATAGTATAGTATAGTAGTAGTAGTATGTTTATTATGTTTATTATGATGATGTTATTATGTTATTATAAGTAGTATAGTAGTAGTAGTAGTAGTAGTAGTTATATTATTATATTTATTATTATTATATTATATTATTATTATTATTATATTATTATTAATTATTATTATATATTTTAGTATTATTCATTATTATTATTTAATATAATATATAATTATTATATTTTATATTATTATTATTATTATTATTATTATTATGTTTATTATTATTATTATAATGTTTACTATGTTTATTATTATGTTTACTATTATTATATTTATTATGTTTATTATGTTTATGATTATTGTCATTGTCATTATTATTATTATTATTATTATTATTATTATTATTATTATTATTATTATTATTTATTATTATATTTATTTTTATTATTATTATTATTTTTGTATTATTATTATTATTATAGTTATAGTGAGTATAGTATGTATTAGTTAGTAGTAGTATAGTTAGTTAGTAGTAGTAGTATTCTATTATTATTAATACATTATTATTATTATTATTATTATTATTATTATTATTATTATTAATTGTTGTTGTTGTTGCTATTATCATTGTTGTATTTGTTTTTGTTAACAGTATTATGATTATTATATATTTATATATATATTACATATATACATACATATATTTTATATATATATATATATATATATATATATTATATATATATATATATAAAGTATATAGCTAAAGGAATAAGTAATTTCAATTAATTAAATGAATAAAAAGTACAAAACAAATCAAATAGCTATGGCAATAATATAATGCATTATCTAATTAACAAATCTGATTGAAGTAATATGTAGTAATGTCCATTAGATTTGATTCACCTTTTGAAGGGAGGATGTCATTTAAGGTACATGAACACCCAAACAAACTAATTAGTTGTTTGTTTGTTTGTTGTTGTTTTTGGGTTTTTTTTTTGGGGGGGGTGTTTTCATTCACTCTACACAATTATTTAGTGATATTAGCGGTGGCAGTGGTTGCTTTTTTGTGTGTTCTTGTTGCCGTTGTTGTTATGTTTTTGTTGTTTTCTTCATTCTTATTTTTTTGGTGTGTGTGTGTGTGTGTGTGTGTGTGTGTGTGTGTGTGTAGTGTGTGTGTGTGTTGTGTGTGTGTGAGTGTGTGTTGTGTGTGTGTGTGTGTGTGTGTGTTGTGTGTGTTGTGTGTGTGTGTGTGTGTGTGTGGTGTGTGTGTGTGTGTGTGTGTGTGTGTGTGTGTGTGTGTGTGTGTGTGGTGTGTGTGTGTTTTTCCTAGGAATATAAAAATCGTTCGTTTCCGTTACGTTTTGAACCAAATAATCATAATAATAGATCATCTTGTATGGTTTAATACATTTGCTTTTTGTGGAAATTCTACTGATTGTATTTTGAACATTCCTTCTTTTAATGCTTTCTTTTTAAACTTCTCTCTCTCTCTTTTCCTGTCTGTCTGTCTGTCTGTCTGTCTGTCTGTCTGTCTGTCTGTCTGCGCTCACTCTCTCTCCCTCTCTGGCGCGCAGTAGCACACACACACCCCACTACACACACACACACACACACACACACACACACACACACAACACACACACAACCACACAACAAAACAATTTTCTAGTGACAAAGAAAAAGATTGGAGACCAGAGGATGACTGCAATTCTACCATGAAATTGTCTTAATGGGACAAGCGGTGTAATCAAAATAAAGTGATTTCATCCTGTTGCAGCAGCAGCAGCAATAACAGCAGTAGCCAACTGCAAACTAAATCATCATCAGTACGGGATCTTGCCAAATTTCACTTGCCATGGCGAAGTGGCAACATCAGAGTCTGCCATCTGGCAAGAGTCGCTGTCTTCTCGGCATCTTCAGCGATGCAGTTCCCTATGTCTATTTTGTGGCCTTGTTGGGCTTGCTACATTGCTGCTCAGGGAATCAGATCGGTAAGTAGTGTGTGTGTGTGTGTGTGTGTGTGTGTGTGTGTGTGTGTGTGTGTGTGTGTGTGTGTGTGTGTGTGTGTGTGTGTGTATGTGTGTGTGTGTGTGTGTGTGTGTGTGTGTGTGTGTGTGTGTGTGTGTGTGTGTGCATATGTGTGTGTGAGAAAGAGAAAGAGAGAGAGAGAGGGAGAGATTGAGACCGACAGAGAGGCAGACAGGCAGGCAGGCAGACAGACAGACAGATAGACAGACAGACAGACAACAGAAAGACAGACAGACGAAGACACACACATGGATAATATGTGTATATATTTGTGTATGTGTGTTTGTGTGTGTGTGTGTGTATGTGTGTGTGTGTGTGTGTGTGTGTGTGTGTGTGTGTGTGTGTGTGTGTGTGTGTGTGTGTGTGTGTGTGTGTGTGTGTGGAGCAGGTGTGTATACATGTCTGTGTCTCTCTCTGTGTTTGGGCGTTTCTCATCAATATTAACATGTTGCTGTTGATGGTGTTGTTGGTGGTGGTGGTGATGGTGGTGGTTTTGGTGATGGTGGTGGTGGTGGTGATTTTGGTGGTGGTGGTGGTGGTGATTTTGGTGGTGGTGGTGGTGGTGGTGGTGGTGGTTATTTTGGTGGTGGTGGTGATTTTGGTGGTTTTGGTGGCCTTTGTCGATATCGTCGGAGTAATGGATGTTGTCATTGATGACTAACTTGTTTGTGCTGGGATGTTGACTGACGCTCAGCCAGACACAACTTCAGCGATAGAGAAAATGAAATAAAATGAATTGAAATGAAATCAAGTTTTATTTTCCAATGGCATAGCTATTAGCATATCTGCCGTTCCTGGCGTACACACACACACACACACACACACACACACACACACACACACACACACACACACACACACACACACCCCACACACACTCGCATACACTCATACACTCGCGCAAACACACACACACACAGACAACACACACACACAGACACACACACACACAAACACACACTCACACACATACTCGCATACACATACTCGCATACACACACACACGCACGCATACACACACACACACACACCACTGGCATACATACAGACACACACACACATACGTACATACATATATACACACACATACAAACACACACACACGTACAAACACACACACACACACCCCAGAGGGAGGGAGAGAGAGAGAGAGAGAGAGAGAGAGAGAGAGAGAGGAGAGAGAGAGAGAGAGAGAGAGAAAGACAGAGAGAGAGAGATAGAGAAAGAGAGAGAAAGACAGAGAGAAAGACAGAGAGGAAGAGAGAGAGAGAGAGAGAGACAGAGAGAGAGAGAGAGAGAGAGAGAGAGAGAGAGAGAGAGAGAGAGAGAGAGAGAGAGAGAGAGAGAGAGAGAGAAGGACGTGTCTGTTTCTTATTCTCTTATTATTAGTCTGAAACATGTTACAAAGCTGCACTTACATATACTGAGGTTACCCTACATGTGGCAGCCAGTGCACCCAGAGAACCCCGAGAGTCAGTAGGCGAGAAAATGGAGATAACTGATTGCACGCCCCCTCCACACTTTTAAACACTCTTTGAGCTGGCCAAAACGCACAGGTAAGCCAGAACAACGAGGCATTCTCCATCGGAACAAATGTGGCAACGCCGTGCGGCGATGGAAAAGTTATGACATGAAAAGAATTTGCTGGAAATCGCTACCTACGACTCTGCGATTAGGCGGTTGTAGTGACGGAGTAGCCACACTTTGTAGACTTGAGATAGATCCGGTTCTCGTATCCTCCTGCAGGAACAGACCAGCCCTTTCCAGGGACAGCACTTGTCTCCGAAATGGTGAGGACGGAACAGAAGAAACCGTAAACAAAACCTATATCATGCCTACCTGGCAACTAACCGTATCTTTGTTTTTTTCGTCCCATCTTCTACGCCATTTTAATGGCCACAGAAGCTGAAACAGTTTTTACAATGCGATGATGATGATGTCGATGAGGATGATAACCATGATTCTATGAAGTTCCGTCTAGGATTGAGACTGCGTGACTGGACTGTACTCTAACATATCCTGGTGTCAACCAGACCGAGGGATACAGACACCTGCGGTGCTGGTCAGAAGATTTGAGCAAGATCCTCAATGACGCGTCCGTGAAGTGGATGAGACTCGACTGTGTGATCCCAGTCTTCCCAATGAGCCCATAGCACGCCCATCTCTGGGTAAGAGCCGATTAGAGCCGAAAAATCCCACAATGATTTTTTAAGGTACTGATGGGGATTCAAACCCATAACCTTCCAGTCGGTAGTCTCTGTTGCGTTAACCGCTACACCACGGCGGCTAACTAACCGTATCTGTTTATTGAACTCTTTGGTCAAAAAGTAGAGATGAAGAGACGGAAGTAATCATCTCCAGCCTTTGGTCCATGGAATTTCCAAACCTTATCAGGCAAAGGTAGTTGACCAGAGCGGAGTAAAGACTTGATCGTCAGGATGCTGATTGCTGTAAGATCGACGTAGCTGCCATTGTAGGCATCAGATCTGCGGGCGAAACTAAGTTCGAGACAGGCAGAGAAAGATAAACGTTCTACTGCATTGAAATTATCTTAAAGAAGACAAGAGACTATGTTTCAGCCAACACCATAGGAGATTTTCTCGTGTTTCATTACTTCCGATAACCACCAACAATCTGAGAATAAAACTGTTGACAATTCTGTTCCTTGGACAGTACATTGAGAAATAGAAATAATGTATTTCTTGATGCTGAGATGGCGCCGTATATCTCAGTCTAATTTTGTCTTTGCAAGATAAGCATTTGTGGCAAGATCCTTGCATAAGGTTTGCCACAAAGATCGCTATGTGTAGAACAATAGTCCTTAATTCCCTGCTTTTCTGTTACAAGAACTGAACTACCTACGGACATCATATTCAACAGTTAGAATGGTTCCACCAAACATGTCTGTAAAATATCTGCAAACGCACATGGTAAGATAATAATAATAATAATAATGTTTATCTGTATAGCGCATATTCCATATAAAAACATGCTCACCAGCGCTTTACATTTCGCAAGAAAGGCAAAAGGTGATAAAAAATGTTCACAATTACATACACAATAAGATAACAACAAACATTAAAGCTATACAAGTAAGAAGACTCATAAGAAACCACAGAATATTAAAATTTAAACACTGACTTATGTAATGAAGAAAGATTAACAGATTTTTCATATGAATAAAGAGGCATACTGTGTTTATATATTGCTGCGTGTGTGTGCTTGCGTACGTGTGTGTGTACATGTGTGTGTGCGTGCGTGTGCGTTGCTGTGCGCGTGTGTTTGTAAGAATGTGTGGTGTGTGTGTGTGTGTGTGTGTGTGAGAGAGAGAGAGAGAGAGAGAGAGAGAGAGAGTGTGTGTGTGTGTGTGTGTGGTCGTGTGCTATGTTTGCATGCGTGTGTGTGTGTTTATGCATGCAATAGTTGTACATAAAATTATAATCAATATTTTGAATGAAGATAAAAACAGAAAAATTCTAATCCATATACAGGAAAAACATTACAACTTCAGTATTACAGCATTAATACCTTGACAATCAAAATTCCTCACAAATTATGAACTATTCGCATATCATACATCACAATTTACATACAAACAAAGATTTTAAAAAGTTTCTTAAAGTATTTCAGTCTCTTTCCCACTCAATTTCTCCCCTATCCCTTCCTCAGCTGTACACATACAGTGATACACACACATGCTCACTCAAGCACACACACATACACACACACACACACACACACACACACACACACACACACACACACACACACACACACACACACACACACATACATACACACATGCACGCACACACACACCTTGCTCTATAGGCCCTTATACAAAATACTGTTATACAGGCAGGAGAGATTAGTCTGATGACAGACTTGCAAACTAAGGCTCTTCAGGTTAGATGAGTTTGAAAGAGGTGGGTTTTCAGGTGCCGTTTGAAGGTTGAGAAACACTTAGTTTTTTTCTGAGAGACAGTGGTAGAGAGTTCCATACATTTGGGCCAAAGACAGAGAAATATTTTTTACCAAAGGTGTCTAGAGAGAAGCGAGGAACAGTCAACAGTGAGGTGTCAGAAGAGCGGAGCGTTCGAGAAGGTTTGTAACCCTGCAGGAGGTTGGCAATATAGGATGGCATGTTCTCGTGATAGATACACTGAAAGCAGAGACAGGCAACTTTATATTGAATCCTAGCCTTTACCGGGAGCCAATGAAGTGTTCTAAGCAGAGATTTTGCACTGTCACGCCTGGGCTTGCGGAGAACAAGGCGAGCCGCGTGGTTCTGTATGCGCTGAAGTTTAGATAGTTGATTGTCATGGAGACCTGCGAATAGAGAGTTACAATAGTCCAGACTAGATAGTATGAAAGAGACAGCAAGCTTGTTGGTAGCATCAGTGGAAAGGAAGGAGCGAATCTTACAAATTCTGCGTAGCTGATAGTACAGAGTACGGCACAACTGTTTGACATGGGCTTCCATAGACAGTGTTTCATCCAGATAGAAGCCAAGGTTTCTAACAGTTTGTGAGAAAGATACATCACAACCAGAGATAGACATGGGGGCATGAGTAACCTGATTGACCTTTGACTTAGTACCAGTAACAATAAGCTCAGTTTTATCATCATTCATCTTCAGCTTGAGAGTTTAACCTTCATGTTGTCGAAAGTATAACTGGCCAAGTTTAGGATGTCTCCTCATACTGCCAGTTTTTTTGTTGTTGTTGTTGATAAATTGTCCATGATGAAGACGATCGCATTTAAAAAAAGATCTGTATAGAAAGCTGGAGCAAGGGCACGGCGATAAGGGTAGACCACTTAAGTAAATAAAGATACTCTGAATACCGTCCTCATCAGCTGTAGCACCAACACGACCAAGCTAAAAAGACATTGCCCGCAACAGAATAAAATAACAACAGCAGTGCGTGCAGGACCCAGTCAGATTGCAACAGCGCAGAACAGCTGGTATTCCACAGAAGAGAGACCGGCAGAACAAGAACTCAATGTCCCAGAGCTCCGACCCAAGCAATGCCTGCAGATCATCATGACGCTCCAGGGTCGGTTATGTTTCCCACGTGACGACCCACACCTGATGATGAGGATCAGTAAACCTACACATCCGCCGGATAGACGGGAGAGCCATCATTATCATCAGCAGCAGCAGCATCGTCGTCGTTGTCGTCGTCGTCGTCGTCATCATCAGCATCACCATCATGGTCTTATGGGCAGTTCAAATTAATGCAGTAAGCATTTTGAGGTACAGTTCATTAGCAGAGCTTATGTAAGCACATGTTCCGATACATATTTTAAGACAATAAGATTTTATCAATTTCTTCCTTGAGGGCAAACACCATGGTCCTAAGCTAGGTCGATTTTTCGATATTCTGATCCAGTTTTTGTTTGTTCCCGAGGAGACTGTTAAATAGAAATTTAAATATCTGGTAAAAAATGTATGTATTAATTTTATGTATCTGGGTAAACGTTTATGTGTCTATCATTTATATGTACCATTGTATATTGGTGTATCTACCGGTTATAAACAATTATTAGCAAACTTATTATTGGATGAATGTTTATCTATCTATGGCTTGTCAGTATGTTAACCCTTTGGCTCCGCACCCTGCCCGCCATCATCTTGCATTGTCAATTATGCTGGCAAACCAAAAACTTAACCCTTTGATTATCTCACCCTATCCACCAGTATCCTGCAGGACGCTGGTGGAAAGGATGAAGGAGTCAAAAGGTTAAGTTTTTGCAGTTGATGGACAGGGCGTAGGAGTGAAAGGGTTAGCGCAGGCTGACTAGCTCTTTTGATAGAGCCGTGGACGCAAGGTATGGTGTCTCGAGTTCAATCCCAACCCACAACATAATATCTGTCCTGTTCACTGTCCATCTTAATGCTTCATTTATTTTGGTAGTAACGGTTTAATGTTTCATAAGTCCATCCACAAACACCTTCCCCATTTCAAGATTTTGTCAACGCATGTTTTGCTGCAGGCTTAAGGAGTCAGCTAGATAATCACAAGCATATTTGGTTTGTGTTCGAGTACACACGGAATACCCGAGTGTGACGAATTCCTATTGAACAAACTGCAATCAATCAATCTTCAAACTCCTAAATTTTATTTAAACAAACTCCAATCTTCAAACTACTATAAAGTTGTTATTATTGGATACCAATCTATCTGCCTCTTATTACATGTACTTCTTAGAGAAATTGCTATTAGATGAAAGATTGTGTACCCACCACTTACCGTTTTTTTTATCGACAGTGTATTTGCGAATTAAAGTTTATTTTTTCCTGCCACACTTTTTTTGTTTCTTTGCTTTTGTTTGCGTTTCGTTTGGCTACCCACTTCTTACGACACGTTAATTGCCACTGAATCTGGGACATTTTTCACAATGCAGTGATGATGATGATGATGATGATGATAATGATGATGATGATGATGATGATGATGATGATGATAATGATGATGATGATGATGATGATGATGATGATGATGATGATGATGATGACGACGGGTATGATAATCATAATGTCCTATAATGTCATAATGTCCTAAGTTTGAGATTGCGTGACAATGCTGTGTGTAATATTAACTGGTGTCAACCAGGCCTCAGAGATACAGACATCTGATGTTGGTCAGGAGATTTGAACGACACCTTCCACGACGCATTTGAGCAGTGGAAGAGATTTTACTGTGTGGTTGCATTCTTCCCAGTGAGCCCATAGCACACTCAGCTCTTGGTACGAGCCGAATGGGTAGGATTTTGACAAGGCTGTTGGGATTCGAACGCACAACCGTCCAGTCGGTAGTCCGTCACGCTAATCACCGCACCATGTACCACAGCAAGTGGTCTTCCGCACGTGTTTGTTTAAGCTTCCCTAGCATACACTCCAGTGTTAATTATTCTATTCACATTCGAGTCTGTAAACAAGAGGGAGCTTGGGAAATAGTGCTTGTTGTGGTTTTCTTTTTTCGGTCGTGCTTGAGTATGTGTGCATACATAGTTGCCCTGTCCCCACAAAGGAGAACATAATTATTTTCTGCGCTCTAACGAATCAAGAAACAGCTTCATAAGATATTGAGGGGTTGGTCTGTCTAGGTGAAGTGTAAGGCATTAAAATTAGGTAATTGTGGTGAGATTTTTTTTCACACTGTTTCGTTTAAATTACTCAAAACCGGTAAATTTCGCATTGCCACTACACTCAACCCCTTTGTGAATGCCAATGTTCCATACATTGTTTTGATACTGATGACGTCAGATTCCGAACGCTGCACGTGGTAGTTATTTAAAATAAACCAATTAGCAGCTATAGGAGAGCATCCATTTGGTTCTTAGCGAAAATCTGACAGCGAATGTTTGTTCTTTGTCAGGTTTTGTTAGTGTTTTCTTTGTTTTCGCCTACTTTCTTCTCCGTTTCCTCAGAAACAAGTACACATATCATCATCATCATCATGTGCCTTGCCACATGACGTTGGCGATCATGGCCCTCCATATGTATCTATCCTTTGTTGCCGCAAGCGCATCTTCCACCCTCTCTGTCCTCAGCCACCCCGCAAGTCCGTCCAATATTTTCGCCCTGGTCTACCTGTGTCCAGACATATGTGACAGTTAAACTGGCCACAACGCCTGGGGATTTGTCCTAGAGACTAAGCTTACATTTATTATATCGCTGGAAAGAAAGTTTTCCGCTCTCACTAATTATACAGTGGCTTGCCATTTCCAAAAAAATCGACTTTTGTCTCTCTATCTGAGTATGGGTCACACTGACTGAGTGCGTGTGCTTGAGGCTGCAATCCATTAATTTATTCATTTAAATGATTTCATTTCGTACTCCGATGGGTTTTTTTCACAGAAAGTAGAAAAGGAGTGCCCATGCTATGTATTAAACAACTGATTTAATATACCTGTGGTTGCGGTTAAGCAATGTGGGGGAACTTTCGACTGCTGGGTGTCGAGACAATAGTAATGAGAGAAGAGCTGGAATCTATGTAAGCTGCTGGTTGAGTGAGGTGTCCAAAAAAATTTATGAAAGCCCAGAGTAAGGCAAAGGATGGGTCGTTCATTGCCTTGGTGCGGTAGCTGGGCTGAACCTGGATGGCGTGCATTGTGTAGTTGTGCCAGGGGGTTGTCATTTCCCCATCCTAGCCATTCTGCTTGTAAACAAGATAACTGATGATTGGTCCGAGTGGTCTGCAGCGCATGGGCAGTCCTGTCTCCATCCTCGTTTGCTTGGCAAAATGGCTATCATGTAGCGTGGGGATGATTGCCCAGTCATTGGTGAGGCATTGTTCCTCTGGATCCCATCCAGCATTCACGGGTGTTTCTCGTCAATTTAGTTAACTTAACTCATCATAGTTTGGTAACAGCAGAGCAATACTCAGCGCCGACTTTCAATTATACCTGTACTAGCGTACTCCGATTCCAGAGCTCGTTTGTATCCATTATTTCCTAAGCTAGACCGTGTGTATCAAATAATTTCCCCGTTTTGCTATTCTGGCTTATATGTGAATTCTGTTTGATAGTGTGTCATTGGATTTTTGTGCTGAAAAATATCAAAATATCGAAGTACAGGGCGGAAAACAATATTTCAATTAATTTATTTTCCCTTTATATTTCGCACATGCTCTTCTTATGTTGTTGTTGTTGTTGTTTCTCTCCTTCTTCTTCTTCTTCTTTTTCTTTTTCTTCTTGGTCTTGTTCTTCTTGTTCTTCTTGTTCTTGTTCTTCTTGTTCTTCTTGTTCTTCTTCTTTTCTTTTTTTTTTCTTTCTTCTTTTCTTCTTGTTCTTCTTGTTCTTCTTTCTTCTTCTTTTCTTCTTCTTCTTCTTCTTCTTCTTCTTCTTCTTTTCTTGTTCTTGTTCTTCTTCTTCTTCTTCTTCTTCTTCTTCTTCTTCTTTCTTCTTCTTCTTCTTCTTCTTCTTCTTCTTCTTCTTCTTCTTCTTCTTCTTCTTCTTCTTTTCTTCTTCTTCTTCTTTTCTTTCTCTTCTTCTTGTTCTTGTTCTTGCTTCTTGTTCTTCGTTGCTTCTTCTTGTTCTGTTCTTCTTCTTCTTCTTTCTTCCTTCTTCTTCTTTTCTTCTACTTGTTGTTGTTTTCTTCTTCTTCTTCTTCTTCTTCTTTTTTCTTCTTCTTTACTTTGAAATCTTCATCTTGTTCTTCTTATTCTTTTCCATTTTGCGTCTGCTTGTTACATTGTCTCTTGTTCTTGTTCTTCTTGTTCTTCTTGTTCTTCTTGTTCTTCTTGTTCTTCTTGTTCTTCTTGTTCTTCTTCTTCTTCTCCTTCTCCTTCCTCTTCTCCTTCTCCTTCCTCTTCTACTTGTTGTTGTTGTTGTTGTTGTTCTTCTTCTTCTTCTTCTTCTTCTTCTTTTTTGTTACTTTTTTGTTAACTTTGGTAAATACTCATCGAATTGTTCTGCTTGATGTAATTTGCCGGAAGGAATTTTGCGTCTGCTTGTATAGATTAGGTCAGCTGGCGTCTGTCTACAACGTCTGCTGTACAAATGACAAATGATTTCATAGAGTAGACTCCAAATCCAATATTTGCCTTTTAACAGAACAGCTAGAAAAAAAATATCTGTAGGTTTGTTCGTTTGCTTATGTCGATGCGTGTTCATTTGCACAAACATTAATATCACACACAATACACATACTACAACACTACACACACACGACGCATACACACACACAAACACAAAACACACAACACACACACACACACACAACGTACAACAAACGTACACACACACACACACACACACACACACACACACACACACACACACACACACACACACACACACACAACACACACACACACACAAACACAAACACAACACACACACACACACACACACACCACACAACACACACACACACACACACACACACACACACACCACAAGCGACAGAAGAATTTGAAGAAATTTGAAGAAGAATTTGAAGAAGAATTTGAAGAAGAAATTCCGTCTAATATCACTCACATGAAAAGACGTTAAATCAAAGAACGAACGAACTCAAACAAATACACGCACACACACACACACACAAACGTACACAAATGTACACAAACATAAAC
>CM060305.1:23511114-23513614 GCA_030674185.1 Monoplex corrugatus | reverse complement strand
TGTATGCTGATGCTGGTCTGTTGGCTGTCATCCCTTTTCTGCGAACTCGCTTTTCTGCTGCAGCAGCTGACAGTTTGTCCTCACCAATCCGCAGCTGTTTCTTGAGAGTGGTTCTCCAGCTGTTGCGGTTGTCTGCGAGGTCTTCCCAGGACTCAGTGTTGATCTCCAGCGCCTTCCAGTCACGTATGCAAACGTCTTTGTATCTCAGCTGTGGGCGGCCAGTGTTTCTCTGGCCTGTGGCAAGCTCACCATAAAGGATGTCTTTTAGGATGCGACCATCTTCCATGCGGCGAACGTGGCCCAACCAGCGCAGCCGACGCTGTCTCAGCATGGTATGCATGGTTGGGAGGCCAGCGCGGGTGTTTCGTAATAACTATGATTACAGTCAATTAACATTAAGTGATTGTCTGGCCGGTGGTAAGGTGTTGTTGCTCTGGCCATCCCTGAGTGTTCCTTGATAAGTATAATTACCGTTCTTAGGCGATTAGCTGGTGGTGAGGTATTCTGCTCTGGGTCTTACCCAACGTCCTTGTGTGTTTCTTGATATCTGTAATTACCATCCTTAGGCGATTGATGATGGTAAGGTATTGTTGCTCTGGGTCTTACCCGTCGTCCTGGGATGTTTCTTGATAACTATAATTACTGTCCTTATGCGATTGGCTTAGTGGTGGGATATTGTTGTTCTGGGTCTTCACAAGCATCGTGGAGTGTTTCTTGATAAATATAATTGCCATCCTTAGGCTATTAGCTGGTGGTGAGATATTCTGCTCTGGGTACGACTCAGCGCCCTTCAGCTTTACTTGATAATTATAATTACCGTCCTTGTGCGGTTGGTTTGTGGTGAGGTATTGTTGCTCTGGGGAGCGTCATTTAATTTTTCTTGATAACTATGATTGCCTTCCTTAGGCGATTGGCTGATGGTGAGGTATTGTTGCTTTGGATCTTACTCAGCGTCCTTAGGTGTTTCTTGATAACTATAATGACTGTCTTTTATGTTCTCAAAGTATTATATTCAACTAAACAAGCGTTATATTTTTCCACGTGGTTCAGTTTAATTCCTATCAATCACGAAAATGTTTCGTGTGTCCTTACTCTTACAGCAGACGACTGGCTGAACGAAGACAACTTCACGTTGATCGTCGACATGACGTCAGACTGTGACGTTACAGCCCTGGCTGCCCTCAGGGGCATCCCTCTTTTGCGCACGTCATCCCTCGGCTGCCGTGACGCCATGAGTGATGTTATCAACATCAGACCTACCATGGAAACCTACCTCAAGGCGGCGTTCAGTTTTCTCCGGTGTTTTGGAAGCTGCCTGGGACGGGTGGTTCTTCTGACGGAATATCATGCAGGTATAACAGTGATGATGGTGATGATGATGATGATGATGATGATGATGGTGATGATGATGATGATGAGTGATGATGATGATGATGATGATGCGAACGGTATCGATATTAATGTACATGTATATGAAGACGACGACGACGACGATGATGACGATGATGATGATGATGATGATTGATGACGACGACGACAACGACGATGATTATTCGGAAGGAGAAGAAGAAGAAAAAGAAGAAGAAGAAGAAGAAAAAGAAGAAGAAAGTGAAGAAGAAGAAGACAAAGCAGAAGAAGAAGAAGACAAAGCAGAAGAAGAAGAAGAAAAAGAAGAAGAAGATTGATGACGACGACGTGGGCGACGAAGACACGACGACGACGACGACGACGACGACGATGATGATGATGATGATGATGATGATGATGATGATGATGATGATGATGATGATGACGACGACGACGACGTCGACAATGACGATGATGATGGTGATGATAATGATGATGGAACTGAAATGAGACTGTAACAGTAGTAGTAGTAGAAATGGTGGTGGTAGACTGAAAGGGCCGTTTGAACAGTGGTATAATTATATTTCTTTCATCCACCCTGTTCTCATCCAACAGGACATCCCTCTCACGTTCCATGCAAAGGCAAATCAACGTACCTATTGTTCAGATCCACAGAGGCTAATTTTTCAATGTTTTACTCTTTTTAATTGATTACATGCACATAACAAACAGATAATCAGGTTTGAGCAGACAGGTAAACCATAGAAGGCTTGAATCGACACCATGAAGTGAAAAAAAAAAAAAAAGGGGGGGGGGGGGGGTAAAGCTACTACGGTATTTTTCGAATCCAGATTTGCCAGTTTCCTGCTGACAATCAACTCTTTTTCTCCTAGACAGCCACGATGGAATAAGTGCACAGATTAAGGAACCAAACGAACAATGCTTTGATAAGCAGTATTGTCAGTTACATTCTCCTTTTCTGCGCAGGGTAAGATCATACACCATGATTAATCGGAGCATTTCATTATTTGGAACACAATAGACGGTAGTCCACTGGATGAACGCATGATTTTATGCCTTGGATCTGCCAAGATTTCATGCGTTTGATCTATATGGTTGGCAAAGAATGGATTTTTTTTTCCCGAATTCCCAG
>CM060305.1:23501114-23506114 GCA_030674185.1 Monoplex corrugatus | reverse complement strand
ATTGATTTTTCTGCTCAAGCGTCGTTACTCAATCTTGATGAACAGTTGACAATTTCTGTGGTGAGGGCGGTGTAGGTTTGTCAGGTTCTGATCGAAGCTATGCCTTCTGTTGATGAAGAGATTGTTTGGCTGAATAGTGCATTGGTGTGATGGTGTGGTGGTGGTGGTGGTGGTGTTGTGGTGTGGTTTGTGTGTGCGTGCGTTGTGTGTGTGTGGTGTGTGTGTGTGGTGTGTGTGTGTGTGGTGTGGTGGTGTGTGTTGTGTTGTTGTTGTGTGTGAATGTTGTTGTTCTTGTCTTGTTGTTATTGCTGATTGTGGTGATGGTGATGTAGTTTTGCTCCTGCTGTGTATACATGTTTGTATTGGTGTGTGTGTGTGTGTTGTGTGTTGTGTTGTTGTCTGTTGTTGTTGCTGATTGTGGTGATGGTGATGTAGTTTGCTGCTGTGTATATGTGTGTATTGGGGGTGTGTGTGTGTGTGTGTGTGTGTGGTGTGTGTGGTGTGTGTGGGTGTGTGTTGTGTACGTGTGTGTGTTGTGTGTATGTGTGTGTGCGTGTGTGTGCGTGTGTGTGTGTGTGTGTGTGTGGTGTGTGTGTGCGTGTTGTGTGTGTGTATTGCGTGTGTGTGGATTGTGTGATGAGTAGTGAGTGTGGTGTGTGTGTGTGTGTGTGTGTGTGTGTGTGTGTGTGTGTGTGTGTGGGTGGGTGTGGGTGTTGGGTGTGTTGTGTGTGTGTGTGTGTTTAGCGTGTGATGTGTATTTGTTGTATGTTTGTGTGTGATGTGTGTGTGTGTGTGTGTGTGTGTGTGTGTGTGTGTAGGTGTTGGATGTGTGTTGTGTGTTGTGTGTGTGTGTGTGTGTGTGTGTGTGTGTGTGTGTGTGTTTTGTTATCAGTTTGTGTTAGTTTGTTGTATGTGTTTAGTGTGTTGTGTAAAGTGTGGTTATGTGCTTTGTATGCGTACGTGCTCGAGTGCTATAGTGAATTTACATAACAGAAGACAGAATACGTTGACGTCTGACGTAGATGACTAAAGACGGAACAGCAGTACAATCAGTACAGATAGGGACAAATAGACAGCCAGGCAATTATGTGATACAGAAGTCAAGCAAAAGCAGACGACAATCAGACAGGACGTATAGCAGCAACAAATACACAGACGAGAGGCAGAAATCTTGATACGGAAGTAAAAGACGGACAAGAGACAGACAATCAGAGACAAGCAGACAGACAAATAGACAACAGAAGGCAGACAAACATGTGATACGAAGTACAAGACGGACAAGAGCAGATCAGAGCATGCGACAGACAAAGAGACGAAGGCAACAAATCATGTTATACAGGAAGGTGTGTATAGAACAATTGAGAGCGCAGTCATGCATGTCTGACAGGTGGATATGTATTATGCATGGAGAGCCATCCGGGCGGCTGTGAAAGCAATGGAGAAATCAACCGTGACGCTTGTGAGTATTCTCCCCTGTCCTACACAGACGGAACACAACACACACACACACACACACACACAACACACACACACACACACACACACACACACACACAGACACACACACACGCACAAACACACACACACACAAAAACACACACACACATACACACATACACATACACACACAACACACACACGCACACACACACACACACATACACAACACACAAACAATCACACACACAACACACACAACACACACACACACACCACACACAAACACACACACACACACACAAAACACACACAGAGACAGACAGACACAAACGCACACGCACACACACACGCACACACTACACACAGACACAACCACACACACACACACACACACACACACACACACACACACACACACACACACACACACACATCCGTCTGATATCACTTATAGTGAAAAGACGTTAAATCAAGCAACGAACGAACACACACACACAAACACACACACACACACACACACACACACACACACACACACACACACACACACACACACACACACACACACACACACACACACACACACACACACAAGAAGAATAAATGCAGGTACACATCCTCATGGATTGGGGTTGGCAACATTGTATCGCTGATTTTTACCAAGGTTCGTGTATCATTCCGAAACCAGCAAAACATATCTGTATGTTTTTAATATTGCTTTTGTTTTTCAGCGTGAGCTACCAGCATCAACAGACCTAATCCTGGATCTCCATATTATTATGGGAAACAACACAATCGAGCAGGTATTGCTTTCATGTTGTGTTAAGCTGGGCTTTGGAATTATGCATTTTACAACGGAATCTGAAACGTCATTTGCTTTTCTTTGTTTTCTTCATTATTGTTTTTTGTTGTTGTTTTTTTTGTATAGTTTTTTTTTCTTCTCTTATTTGTTTTGTTTTCAAGAAGATTGGTTCATACTTTCTGTGTCTTTAGTTGTTTGTTAAGCTATTCACTTATCTATATCATTTTAAGCTTTTGACTTCCGTACCCTATCTACCAACTGCAAAAACTTAACTCTTTGATTCCCCTCATCCTATCCGCCAGCTTCTTGCAGGAAGCTGACGGATAGGGTGAGGGAATCCAAGAGTCAAGTTTTTGCTTTGCTAGCATGGTTGGCAATGCAAAGTGCTGGTGGACAGGGTGCAGGAGTCAAAGGGTTAATGAGTGTTGGTTTCATATTACAAACTTGAGTCTTTATGTATGTTTGTCTGTCTCAGTGTGTGCATATCTGTTGTCCTTTGGAATGAAAAAGATGCTAGTAAGTGGTTAATTAATGAACGGCTCTTATCAGATCTGAACAACGGGTCTGGCCAAACGAAGGATGCCACTGGTCAACAGGTTTTAATGAGCATAGTCCTCAGATTGTATGGATAGGTAAACTCTCTCTCTCTCGTCAGCCCCGGCGGTTAAGCAGGCATACAGGTCTTGTATCACTTGGCGTGGTTCTTCATGCAGGATTCAAGACCGATCCTGGGGGCACATGGTCTTGTGCAGGTGCTGATTTGATAAGGTATTCTGCAGTCTTGGGTCCTGATTCTGCCGCCTATGTTTTTTTTTTTTCTGCTGAATACCATCTCCCTCGTGCTGTTCAAACGTGATTGTTCTGTGCATGCACTGCCATCGCCAGTTTACTCTGTTTTGGGCAATACCTCCCCTTTGGTGGGTCTGATGCCATAGTGCTGCTGCTGCTGACTTTCAGAGGTATTTGTATCGTTTCCGTAGTCTTCCCTAGTCACACTATCCTTGCTTCAGCTCCATTCAGGATCATCTTTTGGAAGCAGTTGTCTTTCGTGCGGACATCGTGTCTTGTCCAACAAAGCTAGCGGGCATTCGATCAGTAGAAGCTATAAACTTCACAGACTATGTATGTACTCTTTAAACACGTGAATGGGCATAATTGAGAACTGATATACCTAGAATACAGGAACCTTCGGACTGATAATGTACTTTATCATGTAATCAAATGTCAGACACGTGCAACGCGTTGTATCATTTTGTTTATTATACTATCATTTATTGCTTATGATCACATCTTTATCATATAGTTTATTTGTTTGTTTATTCATTCATTTGTTTATTCGTTTATCTGTTTATTTACTTATCTATCATGTATTTATTTATTTTTCATCTATCTATCTATCTATCTATCTATCATCTATCTATCTATCTATCTATCTATCTATCTATTATTTATTATCTATCTATCTATATCTATTTATCTATCTATATGTCTGTCTATCTATTAGCTAATTGTCTGTCTGTCTGTCTGTTTGTCTGTCTGTCTGTCTGTTTGTCTGTCTATCTATCTATTACATTTCCACAGAAGTTTCAGAGGCTTTGAGCATTTCCTGTGTCACGATTGAACACGTGCAGGGAAGTAACTGTCTTTATGTTGCAGTTTTTCATGATTACCTGCCTTGACATTCGATGCGCTAGTTCTTCTTGATATGAAAAGTAACAATGGCTAAAACATTGTTTTATTCTTGTGTGGAGAACTCTCATTAATAAATTTGACATTATTGTTGAAAAGAAATTCTGCCCTTCATGCTTTGTTGTATTTGTTCTCTTTTGTTTTGTTTGTTGCTCGTTCGTTCGTTTGTATGTTTGTTTGTTTGTTTGTTTGTTTGTTTTTTGTTTGTTCGTTCGTTTGTTTTGGGGGGAATGTTTTTGTTTATTTTGGTTGCTACTTTTTTGATAGGTAAGGGAACTCTGGAACAATTTTTATAATGTTTATGACTAAAATTATGCTATGGGTAAATAGCTCCACTGCCTTGTGGACATCTCGGAGAGAATAAGGCTAAGGGCGTAAACGCTAAAAAAATCACCCTACTGCCTTGTAGAATGTCGTGGGAAGACAAAGACTAGCAGAGAGACCGTAAACAAACCGATGGAAGGCAATGGGAAACCACCATCGTAATTTCCCAAGATAACATAGCCAGACAATCCAATGAAAATAAGTTTAACGGCGTAAATAGGGGCTCCTATGGAACACCTTCGTCCGGTAGGATCGTCATGCTGCGCAGGTGACACCAGACCGTCAGCAAGCTACTGCGTTCAACCGATGAAAAAAATACCAAAATGGAACATCAGAACATTGTTGCAAAAGGTAAATTAGATAATATCAAAATGGAAATGGAAAGGCTTGACATTAGTGTTTTAGAACTAGGGGGAGTGAGATGGAAGGGGGCAGGCATGATAACATCAGGAGAGTATACAATAATATTCTATGGTGGAAACTCACATAAAGAGGAGAGGCTTCGTAATGGACAGGGACAACTCAAAAGCAGTTAGGGGATACTGGGCTGATCCGACATAGTTTGCTAGTTAATTGGGATGGCAGGCCATTTGCTATCAACATCATTCACGTGTATGCACCAACATCCGCAAGTACTCAGGAAGACATCGACAACTATTACGAAGTATTAGAGATGGCCAAGGTCCAATGTAAATCACAAGAAATTACAATAGGAGATGTTAATGCTAAAGTGAAACAGGATAGG
>CM060305.1:23491114-23496114 GCA_030674185.1 Monoplex corrugatus | reverse complement strand
ATCATGTATCTTGTATATTATATCATGTATCCTGTATCATGTATATTGTATCTTATATCCTGTATATTGTATATTGTATCTTGTATCCTGTATCATGTATCCTGAATCCTGCATCTTATATCCTGTATCATGTATCCTTATCTTGTATCGTGTATCATGATCCTGAATATTGTATCCTGTATCTTGTATCTTGTATCCTGAATATTGTATCTTGTATCCTGTATCTTGTTGTTCAGTTCAGTTGAGTGAGTTTTAAAGTCCTACCACTCTTAGAGTATACGAAGACTAGCGAAAAAAATTTCTTGAAGAAGCCTTCAATAATGTTAGTGCATTGTGAGAAACCGATGCTTTATCCGGTTCTCTGATCCACCCTGGATGGCAATCGAATGGGTGAATGGCTGTATCTTGTATCCTGTATCTTGCATCTTGTATCTTGTATCATGTATCCTGTATCCTGTATCTTGTATCATGTATCCTGCATCTTGAATCATGTATCCTGTATCTTGTATCTTGTATCTTGTATCTCATATCCTATATCCTATATCCTCTATCTTGTATTTGTATCCTGTATGATTATAGGTTTATGTGTCACAGATGGGCACATGGACAGAGGATGAAGGTTTACGCGTGAACGGATCGTCAGCAAATCATCTTCATGACCCAGCGGTTATCAGAGTGGCTTTGCTGGAGGTAAAATAATCGTGTGACTGCCTACGGTCATTTGCATACGTTTTATAAGCAGGGGGGGGGGTGGGGGCAGTTCCCAAGAGAGTTATCGGTCTTCGTGTAGAAGTAAAGAAGCTAAAAAAAAAAGTTTTAAACAGGAAAATAGAACGTTCGAGAATATTGCCCCCTCCTTCCCCTCCCTCCATGCGCAGACACAGACACACAAACACACACACGCACACGTACACATGTACGCAAACACACATACATACACACTCGCACACACAGACACAGACACAGGCACAGGCACACACACAGACACACAGACACAGACACAGACACACACACACACACACACACACACACATACACACACACACACACACACACACACACACACACACACACACACACACACACACGTACACACACATACAACACACACACACACACACCACACACACACACACACACACACACACACACATACTCACACACACACACACACACACACACACACACACACACACTTACACCCCCCCCCCCACACACACACCACACACACAAATGTCGGTGGTATTTATCCGTTCAACAGTCGCTTCCTTTGTTTGTCACCATGAATTGACCACGTGAAGTTAGGGCTACTCTCACAGGGGGAAACAGCGCCGCCGCGATGCAGCGCCACTCATTTATGTTCTGTATAGGGTATACTTCTATTTACCTTTCCAACGTGGGAATTTTTTCTACAGAAATTGATGATGATGATGATGATGATGATGACGACGATGATACTACTACTACTACTACTACTACTACTACTACTACTCGTCCTCGTCCTCGTCCTCGTCCTCGTCCTCGTCGTCCTCGTCGTCCTCGTCCTCGTCGTCGTCGTCATCGTCCTCCTCCTCCTTCTCCTCCTCCTCTTCCTCCTACTACTACTGCTACTGCTACTACTACTATACTACTACTACTACTACTACTACTACTACTACTACTACTACTACTACTACTACTACTAATGATGATGATGATGTAATAATAGTAACAATAACAATAACAACAACAACAATAATAATAATAATGATAATGATAATAATAATAATAATAATAATAATAATAATAATAATAATAATAATAATAATAATAATAATAATAATAATAATAATAATAATAATAATAATAATAATAATAATAATAATAATGATGATTATGATGATAATAATGATAATAATAATAATAATAATAATAATAATAATAATAATAATAATAATAATAATAATAATAATAATAATGATTCTACTGCTGCTACTACTACTATTGCAGCAGCTGCTGCTGCCACTACTACCACTTTTGCTACTGGTACTACTACTACTACTACTACTAACCACTACCACCACCACTACCACCACCACCACCACCATCATCATCACCACTGCTACTATCCATACTAACGCTACTGTTTCAGCTACTACTGCTACAACTGCTAGTGCTACTACTACTACTACCACCACCACTACTACTACTACTACTACTACTACTACTACTACTCTTCCTCCTCCTCCTCCTCTTCCTCCTCTACTACTACTATTACTACTACTCCTACTACCACTACTACTGTATTTGTTATTATGTTTTAGTCTCCGCCCTTCGTATTCCGCTCGACAGACGAGAACGGGACCCACTACAGTGGGTATGCTGTGGACGTCTTGGAAGAGATCGCAGTGCGCATGAACTTCAACTACCGCTTCACTGACAGCCGACACGGTTTCTTTGGCACTCGTCTGCCTAACGGTACCTGGAACGGTATCATGGCTGAGATTATGACAGGGGTTAGCTCATTGTTTGTTTGCTTGTTCGTTGGTTTGTTTTATTGTTTGTTTGTTTGTTTGTTTGTTTGTTTGTTTTGTGTTGTTTTGTTGATTTTAATATATTTTAAAACTTTTTTTTTCTGTACTTATCCGTTTGCTTTATGCCTATTGAATTAGCTTTCATAAAAGGATGGGTGGAGTTTCAATTTATTAGTCCAAAGTTGAAGCCCGCTATTTGTTGGTAAGATCTTTTCCACGAAAACTGAGAGAGAAAAAGCAACAGATAGCTACGTATATAGAAACATGTATGTATATACAGAGTTGCTGAGGAAAGAACATGAACCTGTCGAGTATCCGTTTTACACTGGCAAATAAATTGTTGTAACTGATATTATTTTGATAAATATTGTTGTATTACCTCAGCGACGTCCACAGAGGATCCATAGATTTACATCATTGTCTTGTAACAGAATATACAGGGGGGGTGCAAAAGTAGGTGTATAGTTATGAAAAAAGAAAACACGTACAATACTCATTGCATTTATTACACAAACAAATGAATATTGCATATACATGTAATAACAAGCACAGCCTTAATCCCTCACATACTCAAACTGCTTGCCGTCGGTATTCACACACTCCTCTAATCGAGAGCGGAATTAAGCATTATAATAATGATGTGATACTTACTGTATACCTACTTTTGCTCCCCCCTGTAGTACTGTTTCTACCACGCGGGTAAATCAGATTCCATACCCTGTCGATGCTAATGATGTTTTGCAGGGTGATGATTTCATTCTATTGATAGAGCTGTGGTCCCAAGGTCATGAAGTAAGACTTGACATAATCTACACGGTCTTTCTTTTTTCTATTGATAGAGCAATGGACTCAAGATCTTGTCTTGAGAGGATAATCGAACATGACTTAACATAATCTATACTAGCTTTTCTTGTCAAACATGCTACCAAAAATCCGAACTGAAACAATACAAAATTAACATTACTGCCAAGATTTTGGTGTTTTTTTTTGGTGTTTTTTTTTTTTTGTAAAGCTTTGTCTGAACAGAAGGTCTATCAAGCCAGTTGAAATTAATTCTTTAAACTAACAAAATGATTATGTATCTATGGATTTTACTCTTTTTTAATCGCGTAGCATAATAGACATAGCTCAAGATTTTACTTTTTTATCGCGTAGCATAAGAGACATAGCTCAACATTTATCTCGAAGACGAAAGTTAGTAACTTCAGTCTGTCTCATTCGTACGTCTAGAGTTGGTAACCACAGCTTTGGGTTTGATTCTCTCTGTCTTTACCAGTCCGTGGACATCGCCATCGGAGCTCTTACGGTGACGGCTGAGAGGGAAGACGTGGTGGACTTCACCACTCCATTTTACGAGTTTGCTGGCATCGAGATCTTAATGAAACAGGTCTCGCACGAACAGAACCTTCTCTTCTTCGTCACAGTCTTCTCAGAACCTATGTGGGGTGCCTGGTTCGGGGTTCTTCTCCTGACGGGGTTCCTACTGGCGGCTTTTGATTACCTCAGCCCCTTCAGTGCCAGAAACGCCCCTAGTAGGGATGGCAGTAATGGTGACGGTGGCTGTGGTGGTAGCGGGGCTGGAATGGAGAAGAAGAAGAGTGGCAAGAGAGGAGGAGGTGATGATGATGCTGTGAGAGAGAGGGAGACCTTTGATCTGAAGGAGGGGTTGTGGCTGGTGACGGCTTCCTTCACTTTGTCAGGTAAGTGTGTATGGGGGGTGGGGTGAGGTGTTTCTTTCGTTGTTTCTTTCTAATGTCTATTTGTATTTACAGAATTGCTTTTCGGCGAACGTGTGTGTGTGTGTGTGTGTGTGTGTGTGTGTGTGTGTGTGTGTGTGTGTGTGTGTGTGTGTGTGAGAGAGAGAGAGAGAAAGAGAGAGTGTGTATGTATGTGTGAGCGCGTGCGCGTGTGTGTGTGTGTGTGTGTGTGTGTGTGTGTGTGTGTGTGTGACTCTGTATGTATGTGTGTGTCTGTGTGTGTCTGTCTGTGTGTTTGAGACTGCGAGTGTGTGTGTGTGTGTGTGTGTGTGTGTGTGTGTTTGAGACTGCGAGTGTGTGTGTGTGTGTGTGTGTGTGTGTGTGTGTGTGTGTGTGTGTGTGTGTGTGGTGTGTGTGTGTGTGTGTGTGTGTGTGTGTGTGTGTGTGTGTGTGACTCTGTATGTATGTGTGTGTATGTGCATATGTATGTGTGTGTGTGTTTGTGTGTGTGTGTGTGTGTATGTATGCGTGTATGTGTGTGTGTGAGAGAGAGAGAGAGAGAGAGAGAGAGAGAGAGACAGAGAGAGACAGAGAGTGAGAGAGAGAGAGAGACAGAGAGTGAGAGAGAGAGAGACTGTTCGTGTGTGTGTGTGTGTGTATGTGTATGTGTGTGTGTGTATGTATGTGTGTATGCATGTGTATGTGTATGTGTGTGTGTATGCATGTGTGTGTGTGTGTGTGTGTGTGTGTGGTGTGTGTGTGTGTGTGTGTGTGTGAGTGTCTGACTCTC
>CM060305.1:23476114-23483614 GCA_030674185.1 Monoplex corrugatus | reverse complement strand
TCAACTCCCTGTGCATACAGTTCTGCACCGTATGCGAGGAAGCCCATGGGATCCGGTGATGTCAAGCAGCCGTGAGGCCCGTCACCAAAGGAGACCCTGCACTAATGCTGGGTCTTTTTTGCTTGAGATCAGCAGCGCCTGTTCTGATCCAACTTGCTAAGGACAGCGTCTACTAACCCTCGCTGTAACGACGCTTATGTGTTATTTATTTTCAGAAATCCTCCATGATTCCACCCGTCAACAGCCGGATGAACCTGGTACAGGAGTACGCCATGGCCAAAACGTTTGACAGCATCACCGCTGTTGATGACAGCCACACGTTCCACGTGTCGGCATTCTAAGTGTACACCATATACACAGATCTGTACAATTGACGTCATCGTCAATATCAACGTCATCAGTGTCGTCATCATCTGTTACAATATCATTAACATCGTCAATATCGTAATTGTCGTCACAAGGGGGTTGTCGTGTACATTGTTATTGTCACTAACGTTATCGTTGTCGTTATATCCGTCATCATCATCGTGTTTAAAAGAAGTTTTAATTCATTACGATCATTGTCGTCATTGGCGGAATAATCGTAGTCATCGACATCACCATTATCATTATCATAGTCAAAGAATTTGTTATCAGTATAAATAACGGTTCTGTCAGAGTCCCTTTTTTAAATTCATTTTATTGTTATTGTTATTGTTGTTTAAAGCCCAGCCGACTGCGTAGAGCCGTATCAGGGCTACTCTGTTCTAATAATGTAATCACCGTAACTTCATCATTTCATTTATCCTCTGGAAAAGGTAAAAGATTTCGTAGACGAGTTTTGAAATGAACAGGATTTGTTACAAACTGTGTGCATGCGGCTTCTAACTACGCAGTTGAAAATGAATACCTGATCCTGTTCACCTGCTCAGAGTTAGTTAGGTACAACAGCGAAAGCAAGGAATAGAGTCCAACACTTAAAATTTTGATTCAGGAAGAATTCTGTCATCCCACACTTCAGCGGCTTATTTTTCTTTCAGAGCAGGGGTGGAAGTGGGGGCGGGATCACCGTTTTTGTCAAAATGATTATAAAAGGAAACATATGATGCAGATGACGCTGACTTCATCACAGACGAGCATATTGACATTGTATTTATCGCCGAAACTTGGCTTAACCCCCTGGTCACGAACCCATACATGCGAGTCTCACTCCGAGTGGATATAGGCTTGCTTCTTTCCATCGCCCATCCCGAGGTGGTGGTATCGCCATCCTCTACAACGACTCATTCCATTCCCGCCTGTCTTTCTCGCAGTATCTGCCTTTCTCCCATCCTTCTTTTGAGCACGTTGAAGTATCCTTCCAATCCACACCTCACCCCATCACCTTCTCCTGTTTCTATCGATCTCCACCTAGCTCTACCAACAAGCTCACCACATCCACGTTTCTCTCTGACGTTGACCAACTACTCGACCACTACTGCCTCTTACCTGGAAATCTCATCATTCTAGGTGACATCAATGTCCACTATGACAACACTCACCGTTATGACACAAGACATATCATCAACTCGCTGTCCAATCACAATATGACTCAACACATTTCTGAACCAACCCATCAAAGAGGTCACACTCTTGACTGGATTATTTATCGTGATCACCACAATTCAGCTACTGACAATTGCTTAGTTCTTTCTACCCGTCTAACTTCAGCCCTTCCATCTGACCACTCTGTAATTCTCTGTTCTCTTGACATTTCTCTCTCCTTTCCGAAAAGTCACATAACCTTGCCGATGAATTCTATACTACTCTCCACCATCTTCTGGACACTCATGCTCCAGCTACAACCCGTCTTTTACCTGACCGCCCCCCCCCCCCCTACCCCCTGGCTCACTCATGAGATTGCCTGTGCAAAACGTGCCCGCCGCAGAGCAGAGCGCCGCTGGCGCAAATCAAAACTCACTGTACATAGGCAACTTTTCCAAGCCTCAAGAACAAAAGTATCCACCCTCATCGCATCTGCAAAAACAAGCTATTTCCAAACCAAAATCCTGAATGCCTCTTCTTCAAAAGAACTCTTTACAACCATGAATCATCTCCTTGGCACACGAAAAGATTTACCTCTCCCAACAAAACACAATAATGAAGAACTCCCATCTGTATTCTCCAAGTATTTTACCACCAAAATACAAACTCTTCATGACAAGCTTGATAGGACACCCTGTCAACCATGCTCACCTGACCCTTCCTTCTCTGGCACACCTTTTACTACTTTTACCCCAGTCTCGCAAGAAGAAATTCTCAACACAATCAGATCCATGTTGTTCAAAACCTGCGAACTGGATCCTCTTCCAGGTTCTCTCTACTCCAACTGTCTCCCTACTCTCCTCCCATTCATCACTGACATCATCAACACTTCTCTTCAAACTGGAACTGTCCCGGATTCTTTCAAGTCTGCTATCGTTCACCCTCTCCTCAAGAAATACAATTTAGACCCAAATGAACTGAAAAACTACCGGCCTATCTCTAATCTCTCTTTCTTGTCAAAACTCCTTGAAAAAGTTGTCCTCAACCAGCTGAACTCTCACCTGTCTGCCAACAATCTCCTCAATCCTTTCCAATCAGCCTACCGCCAGTGCCATAGCACTGAAACTGCCCTTACTACACATTCTCAACAATCTCCTCCTTGCAACTGATACTGGCAAAGTCTCCCTCCTCACACTCCTCGATCTGTCTGCAGCCTTTGATACCATTGATCATGGTATTCTCCTTTCTAGACTCCATCATACTTTTGGCATCTCTGACACTGCTCTGTCCTGGCTCACTTCATTTCTATCAAACAGAAAACAAACTGTTCTCATCAATGGCACTTACTCTCAACCTGCATACCTGACCTGTGGTATTCCACAAGGATCTGTCCTTGGCCCTATTCTTTTCACTCTTTACACCTCCCCCCCTGTCCACTATCATCAACTCCCACTCTATAAAACACCAAATCTATGCTGATGACACCCAACTTCAAGACAGTGACTCACCTGACAATGTACAGCGCCTCCTGACTCGCACCACTGAGTGCTACTCGGACATTAAGAACTGGATGACATACAATATACTCCAGCTTAATGACGACGAGACGGAAGCTATCCTCATTGGCACCCGTCAGAAACTTTCTCAGCTGCCCCCATCAGTCCCAATTTCTGACTCAGCCAAAAACCTTGGTGTCTGCCTTGACTCTACCCTCTCCATGAACAACTTTGTTTTCAAACTGCCAGATCTTGCTACCATCACCTCCATCGTATAAGCCTGATCAGGAAGTATATCTCTGTTGAAACAACTGCAAAACTCGTTCTCTCCTTCATAATGTCTCGCATTGACTATTGCAATTCACTCCTGTCTGGTCTTCCTGCCTCCACCATCCACATCCTACAGCGCATTCAAAACAATGCTGCACGCCTTGTACTCAAAAAGAAAAAAGCTGACCACATTTCTCCTCTCCTGGCACAACTTCACTGGCTCCCTGTATCAAAGCGCATACAGTACAACTTAGACACCATGTGCTACAAAAGCCTCAATAACGCAGCCCCCGATTAACTGTCAAGCCTACTTGAGATCTATCTTCCCTCACGTACCTCCGCTCTGCCTCCGATCCTCTGACTTTTCGCTTTCCACGCACTAAGCTCAATACCTATGGTCCACGAGCCTTCTCTGTTTCTGGTCCACTCTCCTGGAACAAACTTCCTCTCTCAGTCCGTCAGCAACCTGCTTTTGTCTCCTTCAAGTCCGCTCTCAAAACTCACCTTTTCTCCTCTGCATGAAATCCTGACCTCACTCATCCCCCTCTGTAGCCTGTCTCCGCTCGGAGTGGAATCACATTGTAATATATATTTGTATATAATATGCTCTCTATAATTTTCCATTGTTTTTATTCTTTTTCCCCATTCATAGCCATGTGTGAGTGTGTGTGCGTGTGTGTGCGCGCGTGCGTATGTGTATGTTCAGCGCTTAGATTTGATTTCTATCAAGATTTTGCGCTATATAATATTGTAATTATTATTATTATTATGTGCTTTGGGATGAGAGAGGTGATAACGCAAGGATGTGGCCTGGGAAGCCATTTGCTCAATTGCTAATTGAGGGTTTAGTTTTAAAGTCACACTGTTTCACACCGGTATGTGTCTATTGGAGCTTGAAATAAAGACGAGGGAATTTTATCCCCGCTTCAGAATTAAATGCGTTCTTTTGTTTGTGTATCTGTCTGTATGGTTGTTTGCGAAAATGTCCATCTGTCTGACAGCCTGCCCGTCAGCAGTTTAGTATGTTTATTTGAGTTTATAAAGTTAGAGTTTGAATGTGTGTGTGTGTGTGTGTGTGTGTGTGTGTGTGTGTGTGTGTGTGTGTGTGTGAGTGTGTGCGTGTGTGTGTGTGTGTGTGTTGTGTGTGTGTGTGTGTGTGTGTGTGTGGGGTGTGTGTGTTGTGTGGTTAGTCGACGTAATGTTCAGTCTCAAACCAGTTTCTATGTGAACCCACCTCATAAAAGAAAAACATGAGAGAGGGAGAATCAAGCATACACTGAGGAGAGAGAGAGAGAGAGAGAGAGAGAGAGGAGAGATAGAGAGAGAGAAAAGAGAGAGAGAGAGAGGAAAGTACGACAGACAGACAGTGATCCAGAGAGAGAAGAGAGAGAGAGACGACAGACAGACAGACAGACAGAGGAGAGCAGGGAGGAGCGAGAGAGAGAGATCCAGAGAAAGACAGACAGAGCCAGAGACACAGAGAGAGAGAGAGAGAGAGGGGAGAGAGAGAGAGGAGGAGAGAGAGAGAGAGAGAGAGAGAGAGAGAGATCAGTGATTTATTACGTTTACACAGGGGATTACATCAACATGCTGTCTGAGACAGATTGTTCTAGTGCCATTGACAGCACGGAATGAACCGTACGGTGAGCAACGAGCATTCCTCTCTTTGATTCTTGTGGAAACAGCAGCGAGCAACAACTAAAAGGGTGCCTGTCATGGTGTTTACGATGTCCATGGTTTTACGCTTGATCTAAGAACTTGCTCATTTTATGAACAACAAACAAAATGAATGAAACCATCTGTTACGCTTAATCCATGAACTTATTTCATGAAATAAAGGAACTTTTTTGCTCACTCAATGTATTAAGTAACCAAACGTGTTTTTTTGTTGTTGTTTTGTTTTGTTTTTTGTTTTGTTTCGTAAAAATGAGCACGTTCTTAGATCAAGCGTAACACCATGCACAGCGTTACATAATGGATAGGTACTGTGAACTTATTTCATGAAATAAGGAACAGAAAGAGTGCAGTCGAACGAATAGCACCGTATGAACTGTACAGTGAACTACGAGCAGTTTGTCTCTTTTCATTGATTCCTTGTGAAAGCTTGGAACAAACAACAAAAACAAAAAAAAAAAAAGAAAAAAAAAAAACAAAAAAAACAGAAAGTGCAGAAAGTGCAGTCGAATGAAACCATATGTTACGCTTAATACATGAATTTGTTCCATGAATAAGGGAACTGTTTTGCTCATTAAATAAATTAAGTAACCACATTTTGTTTTTGTTTTTTTTTGTTTCATAAAAATGAGCCAGTTCTTAGATCAAGCGTAAAACCATGGACAGCGTAACACAATGGACAGGCACTGTGAACTTATTTCGTGAAATATGGAACAGAAAGAGAGCAGTCGAACGAAAAAAAAAATCTGTTACGCTTAATCCATGAACTTCTTTCATGAAACAAGGGAATTATTAGCTCATTTTCATGCATTAGGTAACCAAACATTTTGTTGTTGCTCATTTCATAAAATGAGCAAGTTCATAGATCAATCGTAAAGCTATGGACAGGCACTGCAATCTAATCGATAAACATCGACTTCAGGTCTGAATATCCTGGATTCGATCTGCATAGACGTATTAATCTGATGGATAAAGAGCGGGACGATTTCTCATCTCCTGGTGCCCCTGCAATGCGGTGTCTAAAACCCCACCCCACCCCCCTTCGTGTATATACGCGTGTAGAACATCAAATATGCATGTTAAAGATCCTTTCAGTCACATCCATTTGTCTGGTTTACGGGAACATCAGAAGTACCAGCATACACGCCCACCTATGCATTATGCAGACAGTGCTGCAACACAAAGGGACGTGGTGAACTCGCTAAATGCTTCAGTTTTCCGTGCTCTACAAATGGCATGGACAGTGAGTCTATTTCAGTTTGGAGAACAGCATTGTAAAGGATGATTTGCAACAACAACAACAACAACAACAACAACAACAACAACAACAACACAGCAGCAACAACAACAACAGTAATACATAGGGGTGCAAAACTAAGTATACAGTAGGTATCACATCATTATCATATTGCTTAATTCCGCTCTCGATTAGAGGAGTGTGTGAATACCGAAGGCAAGCAGTTTGAGTATCTGAGGGATTAAGGCTGTGCTTGTTATTACATGTATATGCAATATTCATTTGTTTGTATAATAAATGCAATGAGTATTGTACGTTTTCTTTTTTCATATCTGTATATCTACTTTTGCACCCCCCTGTATAATAATAACAATATTAACAATACTACTACTACTACTACTACTACAACTACTACTACTACTACAACTACTACTACTACTACTACTACTACTACTACTACTACTAATAATAATAATAATAATAATAATAATAATAATAACAATATAGAGAAAAAGAAATAGACAACAATAAATGATGGGACTTATGGCCTGTGTTTGCCAAACGGTCGTGGCTTCAAGCTTTGTGGAATCAGGCTGGCCATCACCCCACATCATAAAAAGACGGCCGTTATGTCTATCTAATTGCAGCTTACACGAATATTGACAGCGATATGACCCCAGACTTACGACTACATCATTTTTTTTTTTTACTCTTATTGTTGCTTAGAACCCAGCCGTCTGCGTAGAGCCATGTCAGTTCCATAACCCTTTATATACATACACAGTACTTCAACATAAAAAGGAACAGAAATTTAAGTTCACAAATCAATCCATTCGCGCACATGATCTAAGGAGATATCCATGGCGTTGACCATACCGTCGAATGTATCATACAAGGGGTTTAAAAATATACTTCAATACAGTTTTTATTAAACGTAACTAAGGATATTAAAACATATATGAGAACGGGCCTAATTTACCTTAAATTGCTTCCGCAAAAATCTCATTTCCTTAGAGCCAAAAATGCACTTAACATATGTACCCAATTACCAATCCGAAGACAAATCATGTAAGACTTTATTGAACACACATACGTAAATGGACCAGCAAGGCAGAAAATGATAGGAAGAAATGACAGAAAGCAAAAGAGCAAAGCAGAAACAAAGAGAGTTACAGAAAAGAGGAAATTTCCGGCACAGAATTTCCAGAAGGTGGGGGATACTATTTATACTGAAAGAGCCCCCTGGAACCCCACAGAGGGATACGATTGCGTTAATTAGGATTGACGAGAAATACACATTGCCCGCTGAACCTCATTTGT
>CM060305.1:23451114-23468614 GCA_030674185.1 Monoplex corrugatus | reverse complement strand
TTCAATTCTATCAGGCTGCTCCAAACATTATCTTGATAAGCTTCAGAAAGTTCAGAATTCTGCTGCAAGAATGGTACTGAAGGCATCCAAATATGATCATGTACAACCTCTCCTCAAAAATCTGCATTGGCTTCCTATCCAAGCAAGGATTGATTACAAACTTTCAACTCTCTGCCATTCCTTTTTCTCTGGAACTGCACCTCTCTACCTCTCAAACCTTCTCTCTGTATACACACCATCACGTCAACTTCGTTCCTCTTCTGATTCAAAAATACTTAACGTTCCTCATGTCAGAACTGCTACCTTTGGACAACGTTCTTTCTCCTTTGCAGCCCCCAAAACATGGAATTCCCTTCCACGTGAAATTAGAGAAATCTCATCAACTCCGTCTTTCAAAAAAGCTCTGAAAACTCACCTTTTCAAGAAATACTATAACCTTTAAATTCTTCTGGCCTACCCTTTAATGTCTAGCTTATTTGGCTGTCTCGTGTGCTGCTTCGTGTTGTTTATTAAGTGACATGTTATTTAGTAATGATTGTATAATTAATCTCTTGTGTATGTATATCTGTGTTCAGGTTTGTATGTGTGTATGTGAGTGAGTGAGTGATTGAATCAGTGCGTGTGTATGTGTGTCTGTGTCTATGCGCGCGCGCGCGCGCGTGTGTGTGTGTGTGTGTGTGTGTATGTATGTGTGTGTGTGTGATCCTTTATCCTTAACTTAATGTTGCTTAGGTTTTTTATAACAAGTTACCAATGTGTTATCTATCACTATTTTTAATTTTGACTTGATTTGTACATCACTGTTGCTTGTCTATCATGGATTGCTGCTTATGATAACGTCTGTTAAGTGCACAGAGCTCTGGCATCTTGTTGGAGGAGTGCGCTATACAAATGCTTCATTATTATTATTATTATTATCTCTCTCTGTCTGTTTCTATCTTTGTCTCAATCTTTCTCTATTTGTCTCTGCCTGTCTGTCTATCTGTCTCTCTCTCTCTATCTCTTTCTCTCTCTCTGTCTTTCTCTATGTCTCTGTCTCTATCTCTCTCTTTCTCTTTATCTGTCTGCCTGTCTGTTTCTCTCTCTCACTCTGTCTGTCTCTCTCTCTTTCTCTCTCTCCCCTTCTCTCTCTCTCTCTCTCTCTTTCTCTCTCTCTGTTTGTTTGTCTTTCTGTCTGTCTATCTGTCTGCCTTCTATCTATGTATCTATGTATCTATCTTTCTATCTATCTTTCTAGCTAGCTAGATAGCTATCTCACACACACTGTTAATCGTTTTTTCCCCTTTCATTTTTCGGCCTTTCTTTTCTGTCGTTTTATTAATTCTCAGCGGCATAATATTATATTCACCTTGCTTTGCGTACATTGTGCAGGCAGTATGTTGCTTCATATTCAATCTTTGCCGGGCATGCTTTCATGTCTTCACAAACCATTCAACACAGAGACGAAATGTAGGATATAAAACGGATGGAATTGACATTTTGCGTGCGTATACACACGAAAGCGATGCAGGCCTTGACAACTTCACACGCATGCATTTTTTCTTCTCTTTTTTTCTTTTTCTTTTCTTTTTCCCTTTATTTTTTCTTTAAGGCGCTCCGGGTTTTTTTTTCAGATGTTTGAATGCGAGTTGTTTTGGCCATACTGTACAGGCCGTAAACTGCTGTAGCTCAGTGTGAGCTTTTAATACTCTGTCTTCAGTGAGCGTGCATTCTGGATGGTTTTCATGTTTTCTGTTATCCATTTCTTCCTACTGAAAGTCATACGGTCTTACTCACGTGACTGCCGCCCCTGTTGTATACTACACCAGTTGTAATAATAGGTATCGGTTACTATCAGTGTTACCTCCGCTCCTCTGTGTATTCACAGAGTCTGAAACCATGGGGCGCATTCAAGCAGGGATGCGGACTATTAGTACCCGTTTGTATGATTGAGCAATAGTCAGTGTTCATTCGAACAGACAAATTAAAATTATCCCACCTCTTTTCTTACTGGAATCTTTTTTTTTTTGTTTTGTTTTTTGTGTTGAAACCAACTTGGTAACCATCTAATAGGCAAACGGTGGATTTTTTTCCAGTCTCTCGGGTTAGTTCTCCGAGAAGACTATTTTATTATGCCTGAACTCCCTTTGCGCGTACACGCACGCAGAACATCAAATACGCACGTTAACCCTTTGACTCATGCACCCTGCCCATCAACATCCTGCATTGTCAACCATGCTAGCAAAGCAAAAAGTTAACCCTTTGACTCCTTCACCCTATCCACCAGCTTCCTACAGTAAGCTGGTGGGTAGGGGGAGAGAGTCAAATGGTTTCAGATTTTGCTGTTGCTGGATAGGGTGTGAGAGTCAAAGGGTTAAACATCCTGCCACCCATGTCAGTACTCAGTGGCTTATGAAATTAAAAACATGACAAAACAAACAAACAACAAAAAACCGACATGCACGCATCTGAAAACGGCGTATGACTGTTTCGATGCTGGAGAAAATAAGAAAGAAAGAAAGGAAAAAGAAAAAAAAAAAAGAAAAGAAGAAAAAAAGGAAGAAAAAAAGAAAGAAAAGGAAGGAAGGAAGGAAGGAAAGAAGAAAGGAAGGAAGGAAGGAAGCAAAGGAAGGAAGGAAGGAAGGAAGGAGGGAGGGAGGGAAGGGAGGGAAGGAGAGGAATGAAAGAGGGAAGGAAGGAAGGAGGGAAGGAAGGAGGGAAGCAAGGAAGGAGGGAAGGAAGGAAGGAAGAAGGGAAGGAAGGAAGGAAGGAAGGTAGAAAGGAAGGAAGGAAGGAAGGAAGAAAGACTATTCGTAAAAACCCACTCGTATGTTTGGGCTCTTGTGGGAATTGGCGCCTACGTAGGGGAAAAATAGCCTTAGTCATTGCTGTTGATAAGGTGAATATCAGAGTTATTTGAAGTGCAGAACGCATGCTGCCTTGCAGATGCGCAAAGGAGGACTGAACATTTTTGTTGTTGTTGTTTGTTTCAGTGTCTATTTACGACGGTGAATTTAGACCACCACCACCACACCACCACCACCACCACCACCACCACCACACCACCACCACCACCAAAAAATATATGAAATTCCAAATCAAAACACAAATTTTAAACAATCTGACAAAAGTAGAATTAAAACAAACATTTTAAGTGGTGTTATTTCCTTTCCCCATGTTTAACCAGTCAATAATTTGTACGATCTATTACAAAGCAGTCTGTTCTGATTATTCACTCAGATCACATTTCAAATAACACAGGGAAATCTATTGGTCTCTAACTGTCAGAATGGATGTTTATTCTCCTTTAGGCAAGTTATTCTTCTCCTTTAGAGCACCTAATCACAACAGGAGAGAAAAAGTTGGACGGACTTGCAGAGTGGATGAGGACAGAGAGGGTAGGAGATGTATTTGCAGCGACAAGGGACAGATTCGTATGGAGAGCCATGACCACCAACGCCATGTGGCAGGGCACATGATGATTGCAGGCAGAACTGTTTACAATTTGTTCTGATTCATTTTCAGATTATTTTGATTCATTTCACATACATTTCATTTTAACAACCATCGTTAATGATGCGTGAATTTTTTTCCAGTTCAAAGAATGCATGCAGAGCGAATACCATTCAGCGGTTAACTGTTTACTACACACACACACACACACACACACCTAATCTCTCACGCAATTGTGCGATGATGAATAAGATAACAATCCTCATGGCAGTTTTTCCTCCCTCGAGTAGCGATTAACTGAGTGAATAATGCAAAACGTCGCATTGTTGAACACCTAGCCTTGTTTTCTTTGTACGTGTCTCATTGATAGCTTTTGGGGTTTTACCTTTTTCTGTTTTGTTTGATTTTTTTGTGTGTGTTTGTTTGTTTGCTTGACTTGCGTTCTCTAACCTCAGGTGAAAATGTCATGGCTTTATGTCGATATAATGGTATTGGTGTAAAAAATGTAGGGCTCTGATACGTGAGCCACAGAACAACATTGTTGTAATATTATCTGCTTTGAATTGTCGTGCTAGTAATAATGAATACCATCGAGTAGCTACTGAAATATGATTTGTTAAGAATTTGGTGCTAATACCAACTCATTATAGTGATATAAAGTATTCATTGCAGTACCATTTGATACGAACTACAGCGTTGATCAAAGAAATTATATTATAGAGTAGCTACACCATTGAGTTGCTGCAAGACGTGGAATTTGCACTACTTCACAAATGTTCACATTGCCACGTTTCATCGCAAAATAACGTAAGCAGCGAGTAACACTATTGGTTGGTTACATGGACTTTAGAAAAGCGTTCAACAATATCATCAGGACCCTATCTCTGAGTGATCTTTGGATCTTACTGTGTTCCAATCAAGTTGATCTCTACCGTTTTGTGTGTGTGTGTGTGTGTGTGTGTGTGTGTGTGTGTGTGTGTGTGTGTGTGTGTGTGTGTGTGTGTGTGTGTGTGTGTGTGTGTGAATAGTTAAAAGATAAATAGATACATAGAAAGGTAGACTCATACATACGTACACACATACATACATACATACATACATACATACATACATACATACATACATACATACATACATACATACATACATGCATACGAACATACATACGTACATTCATACAGACAGACAGACAGACAGACAGCAGATATAGATACTACACAGATACATAGATACACACATGGATACATAGATATATACATAGATACATAGATACATACATGCATACATAATACATAATACAATACATACATATATACATATGTATGTAATATACATACGCACATACACACATACACACATACATACATGTATACATACATGCATACATACATACATACATACATACATACATACATACATACGTAGATACATACATACATACATACATACATACATACATACATACATTCATGCATACATGCATACATACATACATACATACATACATACATACATACGTACATACGTATATACATAAATGCATACGTACGTGCATGTACATGCACACATACGTACATGCAAATGCATGCATCCTTCTATTCATCTATCTACTTTTTTTTTTTCAAAATGTAGGATATTAGTCTTCAGGCAAAATGCAACAGTCTTTACATATACTGACCTTGGGGACTCGAATAGCTTCATCCTAGATCCTTTGCTCTGGCACAACATATAACTCTGCATATATGTCGAGCGGACAAAAGAAGAACAATAATTAAGAAGATTCAGAAAAGAAAAGCATCATTTATAGGACATTTTATGAGGCAAGAGAAATTAGAGCACCTAGTCACAACAGGAAAACTGGTGGAAAAAGAACACCAGGTGGACCCAGGTAGAAAATATTGGACGGACTTGCAGAGTTGCTGAGGACAGACGTGGTGGGAGATACATTTGCAACAACAAGGGATAGATTCGTATGGAGGGCCATAATCGCCAACGTGATGCTCTGACTCTTGCTTTGTCTCTCTGTCTCTCTCTGTCTCTTTCCTCTCTCTCTCTGTCTCTCTCTGTCTCTGTCTCTGTCTCTCTGTCTCTGTCTCTCTGTCTCTCTGTCTCTGTCTCTGTCTCTGTCTCTGTCTCTGTCTCTCTCTCTCTCTCTCTCTCTCTCTTTATCTCTCTCTCTCTCTCGATGCGGCAGGGCACGTGATGAAGAATGCATACGCTGAACTTGGAAATTGGACAACTCTTTGCCCTACTGTCCAGCAGGAAAGTTCGAACCCAGACTATTCAACCAGAAAATCAACCGTCGTAGCCACTCTACTACCCCGTCCGTTACGATGCTCGATGATGAGATAATTTCAATTTGTCTGGTCGACTGATCATTGATCGTCAACGAGTCGTAACAAAGGCGTACTGACGCTTACCATTCTGCCTGACTGCGCGCCATGTTGTCAGATTCTGCAAGCAAACAGAAGAACAGAGTGAACATCTGATAATAACCAGTGCAAGTCAACACAGCTAGCGTATAGAGTGTGAGATGCGTTATAGTTCATCATCATCATCATCATCATCATCAGGTGCCCTGCCGCACGGCGTTGGCGACCATGGACTTCCAACTATCTCTATCTCTCGTTGCCCCCAGCATCTCCCCCACCCTCCTCATCCCCAGCCACTCTGCAAGTCCGTCCAGCATTATCTCCCTGGGTCTACCTGAAACATGAAACATGAAATCCCCTCATGCAAAATAACAGCAAATGGAACAACCTTGACACAGGTTAATAAGTTCAAATACCTGGGAACGGTCATTTCATCAGACGGCAGATGCACATCGGAAATAGCTGGCAGAATCGGCCAAGCCAAAACAGCATTCAAGAAGATGACAAGCATTCTTACCAACAAATGCCTAGCAATTAACATCAGAAAGAGAGTTCTTGAATGTTATATAGAACCAATACTGTTGTACGGATGCGAGGCGTGGACAGTCAGCAAGCAAAGCCAGAACAAGATTGAGGCAGCCGAGATGTGGTTTCTCAGAAGAATGATGAGAGTTCCATGGACAGCAAAGAAAACAAACGAGACAGTCTTGATGGAGGCAGACACAAGTAGATCACTCATAAGGAAGATTAGGAAAAGACAAGCAACATTTATAGGCCATTTTATGAGGAAGGGGGATTTGGAGCACCTGATCACAACGGGAAAGCGTTATAGTTAGGTGGGTGATAACTATGACTTTTCAATGGGTAGGTCTGGAAGCAGTCGAGCCTGCGAACCTCCTGCCTGGTGGGGTATATGATGGAGTCTTTTACGATCTCCCAGATCAGGGTCTGTCTCTGTCTTTCTGTCTCTCTGTCTCTCTCTGTCTCGCTCTGTCTCTCTCCTCTTTCTCTCTGTCTCTCTTTGTCTCTCTCTGTCTCTCTCTGTCTCAATAAGACATAAACACTTACAAGCCCGACAATAGTGCTAGACAATATCATACTGGGATTAATTTAATCTCTTTTGACTGATATGGGCTATATCACGTTTAACTCCAAAAGAAGCCGCTTTATTATAGGCTCTGTTTTGTAAAGAGCTGTTTTCATTTGCTTTATTTTGCTTTGTTTGCCGATAATTTAAGAGTAGCTAATAATATGAAAATAATGGTATATTTGTAGAATATGTTAGAAGTGGATATTGAAAGGGTATATAGACACTTAAGGGTTTGCTATACATGTTAACAAAAAAAAAAAAAAAAACAAACAAACCAAAAAGAAATAAATAAAAGGCATAGTGATGTCCCTTGTTAACAGAGTATTATGGGGCAGTTATGTGAAGATTATATTATTATCACTAAATGTAAGGTTTGGGTGGTCTAGCCCAGATGTTTCATCATATTACAGTTTTGATGTGTGTGTGTGTGCGTGCGCACGAGCGCGCGCCCGCGTGTGAGTGTATATGGGTACGTGTGTGTGTGTGTGGGTGTGGGTGTGTGAAAAAGATTTTGGTGTGCCTAAACCTAGACAAATTATTGGCCTGAATGTAGGAACACTTCTGATATTTTTTTGTTTTGTTTGCATTATGTAGTACTGATAAAATGGATGATTGTTCATTATATATGATTTGAATATGTTTGACTGTTCAAGGAATGGATGTTCGATATTTTTTTGATTATGCGTGAAGAATTTGCGCACATACAAAGAGTGGATTATGTGTCGCACTACTGGAAAATTGTTATCCCCCTTGTCAAAAGACCTTTTCGGGTAATGACAATAAACAGTTTCAGTTTCAGTTTCAGTTTCTCTGTCTCTCTCTGTCTTTCTCTCTCTCTCTCTCCTCTCTCTCTCTCTCTCTCTCTCTTCTCTCTCTCTCTCTCTCTCTCTGGGTGCGTGTGTGTGTTTTGTGGGTGTTTGTGTGTGTGTGTGTGTGTGTGTGTGTGTGTGTGTGTGTGTGTGTGTGTGTGTGTATGTGTGTTCGTGTGTGCATGTGTGCATGTGTGCGTGTATGTGTAAATACATGATTTAAATGCACACATCAAATAGACACGCATTCATACATATAGAATGGAAACGTACTTGAATCGAGACTGATCAAATAATTCTATTTCTGTGCATATAAACATATGCGTACAGAGAAAGCACACGAATACAAGAATTTCTGAGCAGAAGATAGGATCAAGCACACCTCCCCAGCCAACCAAATATTGATGCTCTTAAATAGATCGTTCGTGACTTTTTTATTAAAGTGTACTGGATTCTCCCAATCTGTCAGATGAGAGCTTGCTTATAAGCTTCCAGACTGTGACAGAAAAAAATATATCTAGAATGCCAAATGAAGCAAATACGTTGATTACATCAAAGTCAAGGGCATAACACAACGGCTGTAAGATGCGGGCTTTGATCCCTCAACATAGACTGGGAGAATTGGGAAAACCTTGCCCTCGACCGTACAGTCTGGCGTAGAAGAATCGAAACCGGATGTACCACTTCAGAAGTGTCTCGTATCCAATCTGCACAAGAAAAAACGAGCTGCACGGAAAGCTAGGGCTGCAAACCTTTCAACCACAGTAACCGACCACAGATGTCCAACCTGTGGACGTTACTTCCGTGCCCGGATCGGATTGATCAGTCACCTCCGGACACACTGACTCAAATCAACTTCATGAAGCCGCGGTCATTGTCGGCGACAACAGACGAACACCACTTGTTAATTCAAAAGCCAACAGGGAAGCGATAAAAATTATGGGATACATATTTCATAGAGTTTGCATTCATTTTAGAATCCTGATTTCTTAGTGGCACGAAAAAGTCAACATTCCACATTATTTTTACAGCACGCCTGTTTACATCCGGCATTTTTGTGCATTGATCACTCGACACTCAAAGAAGCAATTCGTGCAAACACATTTACTGTCCAGGGTATAGAGTACATAGATATTTGATTACCCCTAGCTGCGTTGTTTGATATTAACTCACTTTTTTGTTCAGATAATGGACGACACACCAGACCGTTCTGAAAGCGGAAAAACCAACATCACTACCGATATTGATTAAAAACACAGCAGAAAACTGCGGGATCAAAAACAAGTCGTGGAAAATACATGAGAACAAGGCTCGACTTATTTCCCCGTTGAACCGTTTTCAATGGTTGCTCGGTAGGCGGTATTGGTAATACGAGAGGGTATAATTGACAGCGGTAGTAAGAGAGACAGTTGGATGCATTCAAGCTACCGCCCCAGTCTTTTGAGAACAGTTTTTGCCAGCATCATCACCATCATCAGGTGCCCTGCCGCATGGCGTTGGCGACCATGGACTTCCAACCATCTCTATCTCTCGTTGCCCCCAGCATCTTCCCCACCCTCCTCATCCCCAGCCACTCTGCAAGTCCGTCCAGTATTCTCTCCCTGGGTCTACCTGTTGCTCTCTTTCCCTCCAGCTTTCCCGTTGTGACCAGGTGCTCCAAATCCCCTTCCTCATAAAATGGCCTATAAATGTTGCTTGTCTTTTCCTAATCTTCCTTATGAGTGATCTACTTGTGTCTGCCTCCATCAAGGCTGTCTCGTTTGTTTTCTTTGCTGTCCATGGAACTCTTAACATTCTTCTGAGAAACCACATCTCGGCTGCCTCAATCTTGCTCTGGCTTTGCTTGCTGACTATCCACGCCTCGTATCCGTACAACAGTATTAGTTCTATATAACATTCAAGGACTCTCTTTCTGATGTTAATTGCTAGGCATTTGTTGGTAAGAATGCTTGTCATCTTCTTGAATGCTGTTTTGGCTTGGCCGATTCTGCCAGCTATTTCCGATGTGCATCTGCCGTCTGATGAAATGACCGTTCCCAGGTATTTGAACTTATTAACCTGTGTCAAGGTTGTGCCATTTGCTGTTATTTTGCATGAGGGGATTTCATGTTTTTTTTACATTTTTTTTTACATTTCCCAGCAAATATCAGGAATTCTAGGCGTATGTCAACTTCCTATCTCTTATCATATTGGGGTAGAGGTTACCACTAAGCCATTCATATGTGAATTCAGATAGTACTAACCAACTGCCGGTGGCAAAATTCATTTGCAGAATGCAGAGGGATTTTTGTTGTTGGTGTTGTTGTTGTTGCATTTAAATGGATCAGAGGGCTGAACTTTCAAACACCTTCGGTGCACCGCTGCTGATACACATGTCTGAAAAATTTAGTATCAATCTGTTTAATCAGCACGTTGCTCAAACATGTTTTAAAGTTTGTCTTGCATCCATACGCTGCATACAATCGAAAATCACTCCATATACTGATGCATCAATTTAAAAAAGCAAACAAACAAAAATAAAGAAACATACACACACACACACACACACACACACACACACACACACACACACACACACACATACACACACACACACACACACACACACACACACATGCACACAAACACACACACATACACACACACACACACACACACACACACACACACACACACACACACAACACACACACACACACACACATACACACGAAGTCGGATTGTAACTTTCGACAAGGCTTTATATTATATTTTCGTTGACCTCGGATTATTTTCAAGGTCACTCATATATTTGTTATCATTTTATAACATGAAAGGAAATAATATCAGTATGGCTTGACCATTCTATGTCTGTGTGTTTAAACCAGCCGACATTCGTTTTATGTTTAACGATTTGCCTTTTTGTATATTCGTTTTTTAAAGCCCATTACAATTTTAGAATATATTAGAAGAGGTAGTGATATTTTCTAGAGAAAGGAGTACTGACGTAGTTGTAAATTCAGCATTACGAATAAATATGACATGTTTCATGAAACTGTGACGGTCAGTTCTCCCATTGTCATAAACATATAAGTAAAAGTAACTGAAGCATTTGGTTCAGTTTAACCCTTACTCTCCTACGCCCAGTCCATCATCGACCTGCATTATCAAACATACTAGCAAAGCAAAAACTTAACTTTTTTGACTCCCTCACCCTATTCGTCTCCTCCACCCTATTCACCAGCTTCCTGCAGGAAGCTGGTGGATAGGGTGAGGGAGCCAAAAGGTTAAATTTTTACATTTGGTGGATAGGTGCAAAATGAAAGGGACCTTCAAAACCTTGTGGGTATACTAGAAATATAAAGCAAAGGTAAGGGGCTGGAACTAAACAGCAGTAAGACTGAAATCATGATGATCAGTAAAAAACATGAAATCCCCTCATGCAAAATAACAGCAAATGGCACAACCTTGACACAGGTTAATAAGTTCAAATACCTGGGAACGATCATTTCATCAGACGGCAGATGCACATCGGAAATAGCTGGCAGAATCGGCCAAGCCAAAACAGCATTCAAAGATGACAAGCATTCTAACCAATAAATGCCTATCAGTTAACATCAGAAAGAGAGTCCTTGAATGTTATATAGAACCAATACTGTTGTACGGATGCGAGGCGTGGACAGTCAGCAAGCAAAGCCAGAGCAAGATTGAGGCAGCCAAGATGTGGTTTCTCAGAAGAATGTTGAGAGTTCCATGGACAGCGAGGAAAACAAACGAGACAGTCTTGATAGAGGCAGACACAAGTAGATCACTCATAATGAAGATTAGGAAAAGACAAGCAACATTTATAAGCCATTTTATGAGGAAGGGGGATTTGGAGCACCTGGTCACAGCGGGAAGGCTGGAGGGAAAGAGAGCACCAGGTAGACCCAGGGAGAGAATGCTGGACGGACTTACAGAGTGGCTGGGGATAAGGAGGGTGGGGGAGATGCTGGGGGCAACGAGAGATAGAGATGGTTGGAAGTCCATGATCGCCAACGCCATGCGGCAGGGCACCTGATGATGATGATGATGATGATGATGATGATGATGATGATGATGATGATGATGATGATGATGGATAGGTGCAGGAATCAAAGTGTTGAATGGTAAAACTAAGAATACATGCAAATAATCCCTTCAGCCTGACGAATGCCATGCAAGCTGACTATATCTGTCTGTGTTCTGTTTGAACAGTGTTGTTATGGCTCTTTGATAGCAACTGACTGGATGCTCCTGACAGAAGATGACACAATAAAAGCGCACTTAACGGGGACCCTTTATAGATCACATCACCAAGACTATATACTATATTGCTTGATATGAGAAAGTACATCGATATATGAATGGGAGAAAAAAAATTCAGCATAGAAAACAACTAGAATATGAACCAGAAAAAAAAAAAACACGAAAAAAGAATTAGTACGCGTATTTAATACAACCAGACAAGACAGATTCAAATTTCCGGCCAGTCGGCCGACAATTTGCGCCTGTCTTGTCTGGCTGTGTTAAATACGCGTTCAAATTCTTTTTCCGGTTATTTTTTTTTCCTGGTTCCTGTTTGCTCGAACGCAGGCATTCATACTTGTTTCGGATTTGAACTAGCTTTTTTCAAGTGGAGACATAAAATCTCCAACGAACAAACACCAAACACTAAAATTAGGAGAAAAAGACTAAAACTTCCCTGCTGCTTCGTCCAGTGGCAGAAAAGGATATGGACAAGACTTTTTACTATCTCCCCTTTACACATTGTTGTTGTTGTTGTTGTTGTTATTGCTTTTTTTAAGCCCAGCCGACTACATAGAGCCATATCAGGGCTATAACTGCTTCAAAACATACAAAACTTCAACAGAAAAAAAAGAAAACAAAATTAAGCACACAAAAATCGATTAAAAAAATTGAACACTGGTTTCTAACACACCCATTTCTCATTAGAAAACTCCACGTCTTTGAGAGTTCATACTGCTCATAGTCCAGCTGACCACCAGAACTACAAAAGGGCTAACATCACATTTAAACAACTCCAAGTTTAATTGAAAAGACAATTACTTTTTGTGGTAATGCAAACTTGTCACATATTCACATATCAGGTTTTGGAGACTAATGGCGTAACAGGATTATCGGATCAGTATTACAAACTCAAACTTGAAAAATAAAAAGTCTTTATTACTCAAGGATATAGCATTGTTCTCAGTGGGCCTGTCGTACAAATATTCCTTGCTCTACTACACATGAAGCAAAAAGTATAAAGTCATAAAAGTGACCAGCAATTATTTTAAACAAAACCAATGATATAAGATAAGTAGCAAAAACGTAAACAATCAATATGCAATCGAAAGGTAGCAGGGAAATAAAAGATGCTTACAATTATACAAACGAAACTTGGAAGGGAGGCCGAAGAACTTGCAATTAATGATGATATGGATGCTTGTGAAAGAAAAAACAAACAAACAAACAAACAAAAAAACACGTCAGCACAGAGACAAGCTTGTCCATTTGCGTTATGAATATTAAAATGTTTATTGTGTGTGTGAGAGTAGAGAAGAGAGAGAGGAGAAAGAGAGGGAGAGAGGGAAGGAGAGAGAGAAAGAGGAGAGGGGGAAGAGAGAGAGAGAAAGAGAGAGAGGGGGGGAAGAGAGAGAGAGAAAGAGAGAGAGAAGGGGAAGAGAGAGAGAGAAAGAGAGAGAGAGGGGGAAGAGAGAGAGAGAAAGAGAGGAGGGGGGAAGAGAAGGAGGAGAGAGAGAGAGGAGAGAAGAGAGAAAGGGAGTGATAGAGACAGAGACAGAGAGACAGAGAGACAGACATAGACACACAGAGAGAAACAAACCGACAGACACACACACAGACAGATACACAGACAGATACACAGACAAACAGATGGACAAACAGGCAGACTTCGAAAGAGGGACAGAAAATGAAATAGAGCACAACAATGCATTGGCAAATTTCACTGCTCAAACAAAGAAACACAACGAACCATTGTTGAACTGAAAAATACCATCTCGTTTTCACATTTCGAGCCAACAGAAGAAAGAAAACAAACAAGCAAACAAACAAAAAGCATGCTCAAGAGCGACACACTGGTGAATCATACAGCCAAAACATAGAGAAATAAAAAACAAACAAAGGAAGGGAAGCAGAAGAAGTGGCAACTACTGACGACATGGATGCTTATATAAAAGCAACGTTTGCACAGAGACAGGCTTATTCAACACATTATGAATATTTGAATACTTACTGCGACAGACAGAGAAGGAGGGAGAGAGAGACAGAGAGACAGTGAGAAAGAGACAGAGACAGAGAGAGAGGGAGAGAGAGAGAGAAAGACAGACAGAGAGAGGCAGAGAGAGAGACACAGATAGAGAAAGAGAGAGAGTGGGAGGGGAGTGAAACAGGGGGAGGGAGAGAGAGAGAGAGAGAGAGAGAGAGAGAGAGAGAGAGTTAGAGACAGACAGACAGACAGAGAGACAGACAGAGACAGAAAGTGACAGACAGATAGATAGATAAATAGATAGATAGACAGATAGATAGATAGATAGATAGATAGATAGACAGATAGATAGATAGATAGATAGACAGACAGACAGATAGATAGATAGATAGATAGATAGATAGATATAATAGATAGATAGATAGATAGATATATAGATATATAGATAGATAGATCGAGAGAGACAGAGAGAGAGGCAGAGACAGCCAGCCAGAAAGATAGACATAGAGACAGATAGGCAGACAAACAGACAGACAGACTTGGACAGAGGGGCAGAAAAAGAAACAGAGTTCAGCATGCATTAACCCTAGTTGAACTAAGAAAGTGCTATCTCATTTTTACATCAGAGAGAAGAGAAGGAAAACAAAAACAGACGGGCAGGAGTGACACATCATTCAATCAAACGGGCAAACATAGATGTAAACAAGACAAGACAAGACAAGACAAGATTGTCTTGTTTTCTTGTTGTCTTGAATACGCGCTTGCTTTGGTTTGCTTGTTCTTCTGGTTCCTGCTTGCTTGGGCGCGGGCAGTCGCACTTGTTTTGGATCCAATATACATAGACAGACTCATGATAGTTCGATCCATTGTTCTGCTAATGGTATGGAGATAAACGTTTCTGTAGGATTTGTTTTCTTATTTCCACTCTCTATTCAGTTGGTCTCTAGTATATATCTGTGGCGAAACCTAAGCTGATCAGTCTGAATGATATTCCAAGCGATAAATATGTCCTCGGCGCTATACAAAAAAATTGTTCCATACTTAGAAATCAAAGTTCATCAAGAAATAGTCGAGATTTTCTTTTCTATTTGTATGTGGTATTTGTTTTCGTTTTTTGATTGATTGATTGATTGATAGATAGATTGATTGATTGATTAATTGTTTGGGATTGGTTGATTGGTTGGTTGGTTGGTTGGTTGGTTGGTTGATTGATTGATTGATTGATTGATTGATTGATTGATTGTTTTCGTTTGTTCTGCGATTGGACGTCTTTTCCCCATGAGTGATCTTATGCGAAAAGAAAAGAAAAAAATATATATATACATATACATATATATATGTGTGTGTATGTGTGTATGTGTGTGGGTGTGTGTGTGTATATATACGTACGTGCGTGCGTGCACGCGTGCACGTGCGTGTGTGTGTGTGTGTGGTGTGTGTGTGTGTGTGTGTGTATGTGTGTGTGTGTGTGTGTGTGTACGTGTGTGTGTATACGTGCGAATGCGCGCCTGATGATATTGACTTACTCTCAATGTATTATTCATTTTATAAAAGGGTGCAGATAAGGGCGGTGAAAGGGTTGCAAGACAGCTTCTCTCTCTTTCTCTGTCTCTCTGTCTCTGTCTCTCCCTGCATGTCTTTCTCTTTCTATCTCTATCTGTCTCTCTGACTGTCTGTCTGTCTGACTGTCTGTCTTCTGTCTGTCTGTCTCTGTCTCTGTCGTCTCTGTCGTCTGTCTCTGTCTGTCTGTCTCTTCTCTTCTCTCTCTCTCTCTCTCTCTCTCTCTCTCTCTCTCTCTCTCTCACTTCCTCTCATACGAACACACAGATATAAGAATATATAAAATTATATACAATTACATATACATACACACAATATATATATATATATATATATATAAATATTATTATTAGTAATAGATGGTGGAGTGTGTGTGTATATACATAATAGATACAATAGTAGATAGATAGATAGATAGATCGATAGATAGATAGATAGATGGTAGAAGATAGATAATAGATAGATAGATAGATACACAGATTGATAGATAGATAGATAGATAGATAGATAGATAGATAGATAGATAGATAGATAGATAGATAGATAGGATAGATAATAGATAGATATACATGTGAGTGTGTGCGTCAGTGCCCGTGTGTGTCTCTGTGTGTGCATATTCAGTGTTCATGTTCATGTTTCCCATTTTGTCTATCTATCCCTCTATTTATCTACCACTCATACTATCTATCTTTTACTATCTATCTATCTATCTACCTATCTATCTATCCATCTATCTATCTACCTATCTATCTATCTATCTTTATCTATCTATCTATCTATCTATCTATCAATCCAGTTTTCGCTGCTGTAGTGCTGGTGTGGAAATATGTATTATGTACATGTTGTAAACTGGGTGGTTATTTATATTCACCACACACACACACACACACACACACACGTTTAAACAGTTTTGTCATTGTACATCGGTTTTTCGTGTCTGCCCGATGAGCTCTGGGTCGAGGGACAGGTTGCTGGAGACTGTCAACCCTAAACAGATGAACGAATCATCAGTTTGCAGGGTATGATCACCTTTGATGATTCTGGAGCATTGCACCTTGCTGACGTTCTGCCCCATGATATCTGTTCAGAGTGATGATGAGGTTGCCTCTTGGCAAGCAGGCGCTAAGTAGGTGACTTGTCTCTGAATACCAAATTGTGAGACTTCAAAGGACCACCATCAGCGAGAAAAAAATTATATCTGGATCAGGACATGACATACCTTGGTTTTGCTCTGAGGCGTACACTCCATCATTAGATGCTTTGAAATCGTACAGCAGTACTAGGGAGAAGGAGATCCTGAAAAAAAACGCAGCGGCGAGAACACAACCCTATTTCACTCCATTTTGAATGGGAAATGTCTCAGAGGATGATCCGTTAAACTTGTTTGTCCCTTGAATGCCGTAATAGAAAGAGAAGATGGATTCAACAGTATTAGTGGGCATCTGATCTTATCCAGGATTGTGAATAGGTTTTGCTAATCAGGTCAAAAGCTTTGGTCAGGTCAAAAATACAACAAATAAAGACTATCTCTGATCTGGGCACTTTCCTTAGCCTCTCGAGTGAGACGATCGAGTCGATAGTGGATCTCTCAGCTATGAAGCCAGACTGAGACTCGGGAAAGATACGACCTGCTAGAATCTGTTACCTCTTCTGAACCACTTAGTTCAAGCAAAAACCTTGCTGATGGTACTGAGCAAGTATATGCATCTGTATTTATTAGAATCGCCGTAAAAACTGTTTCTGTTGGTATTAATGAAGGGTTTCTCATCAAACAGATGAGCCCTCAAGCCAAGCCAGTCTTGGTGTTTTTTCTGTCTCCTTCTTCCCAAAGGATGACATGACGGTGTTGTAGATGGTGTCACGCATGCATTGCCACCGCCCCTCTGTAATTGTGGCTACATTTATTTTGAAAGCCTGTTCCATTTAGTAGTGGAGTTTTGTGCGAAGCTCAGGTTTGGCTGACCTATCGGTGTTGATGTGCAAGTATCCTTTTTGCTTCATGTGCCGG
>CM060305.1:23441114-23446114 GCA_030674185.1 Monoplex corrugatus | reverse complement strand
TCTGAATCTTGTGATCTCTTATGCTGCCTTGACAACAACATGGACTTGAACGTGTTTTCGTGGACATGCGAGCTGGTGGCCATCTTGAGTGACGTCATCGATCGAGTCCGCTGGTCGAGCGTGATATTTATATTTGACTATCACAACGGTGATTGATTATGGGTTGTTTGAGTTACTTTATGGTGCTCTGCTTGTGTGTGCCTCTCGTCTTTTATTTGCTTTTTTTCTATTTTTTTTTCTCTTTTGTATTTGTTGTTGTTGTTGCCATCTTCATTTCCTTTTTTGTGCTGGGTGTGTCTGTGGATCTGCGAGTGTGGATAATAGCCAAAACTTTTTTTTCAAAGTACAAAATCATAAAGTGTAACTAGTGTGATTTGACATGGATTATATCTGTGCTGCAGGAATCGGTGTATTGTTTATAGTATATGACGTGTTGTATTGTTGTTGCGTGTACTGTATTGTACTTTACTGCATTGCATTGTATTCAGTGCATTAAGGGTTTTGTTCTGTTTGTATGCTGCCGTGGTATTGTTCTTTTCGCTCTTTTTCCTCTTCCCATAGTCGTCATCATTATTGACGCTGATGTTTCCCTTCGTTCTCATTTCATTACCATTTTATTTGATTTCACTTCTTTCTGTTCGTTATATTCAGTTGTGTTTTAGTTGCACTTTTTTTCTTACATTTTCATTCTTACAAGAAAGATTATCTTTTTCTTCAAACTGACAAATTCCTTCTCAAAATGACAACGTCACGAATATTTACAACAACAGCAATACACACCAACCAACAGTTAAAAAAAAACATATAGATCTCAAGCACACTACACATTTTCTTTAAAAAAAGAAACGCTTTCTGGCACTGATATTAAAAACTCCAGCTGATTTAGTCGCATTTGAAAGGTGTTGGTACGCAGAGAGTCACACATGTTTTGTTTTCCCTTAACTGGCCTTCATGCATACATCCATATTAAAAGATGATTTACTGCTTTTCTTTCTTTACAGTTCCTCAACAACAGACCATAATCGACACACTGACATCACTTTACGTTGGAGTGGTGCACGTACATATAATGGTGGATGGTGACGATACGGATTCGGGTGTGAGTGGAGTCAACCTGACCCGCTTGTTCACTACCCTCACCATTTCCCACTTCAACTTGTCTGGCATCGCTCCGCGGAACGTGATTCTCTCAGTGGCCCCCGGCCTTGTGACCACGGTTCTGGCGCAGGTGAATTCAATGGTGTGACTGTTCTTATTTGACTGTTGTGATTGATTAAAAGGATTGACTGGTTTTTGATATGTGTTCGTGGTTGTGTGTGTGTGTTTGTTGTGTGTGTGTGTTTGTGTATGTGTGTGTGTTTGTGTATTGTGTGTGTGTGTGTGAGTACGTTCGTCTGTGTGTGTATGCGTGCGTCCGTCTGTGTGTGTATGAGTGCGTGAGTCTGTGTGTGTGTGTATGTGTGTGTGTGTGTGTGTGTGTGTGTGTGTGTGTGTGTGTGTGTGTGTGTTTGTGTTCTGTGTGTGTGTGTGCGCACGCGTTTGTGTGTGTGTGTATGTGTGTATGTGTGTGCGTGTGTGTGTGCGTTTGTTTGCATGTGTATGCTGTTTGTGTCTTTGTGACAGAGAGACAGAGACAGAGAGAGAGAGAGGGAGAGAGAGAGAGAGAGAGAGAGAGAGAGTGTGTGTGTGTGTGTGTGTGTGTGTGTATGTGTGTGTGTACGTCTATAGTTTCCTGTATACCTGTGTAGTGTGTGTATGTGTGTTGTTGTGTATTGTGTGTGTGTGTGTGTGTGTGTGTGTGTGTGTGTGTGTGTGTGTGGTGTGTTTTGTTTGTTTGTTTAGAGTTTTCTGTGTGTTTATTTATGGAAATACTTTGTTTATTTGCTTGTTTTTTTTAATTTTTTGTTTGTTTGTTTTTGTTTATTTGTATAATATGTAATATGAGAAAGAGAGAGAGAGAGGGAAGAGAGACAGAAAGAGGGAGAGAAAGAGAGAGAGAGTAAGAGAGAGAGAGAGAGACAGACAGACAGACAGACAGGCAGACAGAGCGAGAGAGAGAGGCGAAAAAGCGAGACCAAACAATGAACCAGATTTATGAATGTTTACTTATAATTCAGCAGAGTGGCCCCCTTCAAAGGTTCTTTTTTACAACCTTTTTCTTCGACCACTTTCAAAACGTGAGAATTAATAACAAAAGTTACTTGAATAGACACACTTGTTTATAAGGATCGTGGTGATAAACTGACATAAATACACTACAGTCACAGTCATGTTGCGATTTTACATGTACGAAGTACACGCGCAGTCTAAGAATGTGCTTATTCTATGCGAAGTTTATGAGGATGAGCAGCTTTTGCTTCATTTCGTCTTTATGCTAACCCTTCGACCCCTGAACCTTATCTTCCGACTGAAAAAAAACAAACAACTTAACCCTCTGACTCCCTCACTCTATCCACTAACTTCCTGCAGGAAGCAGGTGGATAGGGTGAGGGAGCCAGAGGGTTACTTTTCTAGCACGGAGGACAACGCAATATGTGACCCCCACCACAAAATCAGTCTTAACTAGCATTTTGGGCATATTGAGATATACATATCACTGGAAAGTGTACATTCTGCTGAATATTTTGGTACTTGACTAAATATTGTACTCAAAAAATGTGTAGAAGTTATGTATGTTTAAAGTCATTAAGTTGTATGACGGCCATTTTGAGAAAACGGCCTGTAAAGTTTTTGTGTGCTCTCCTACACATTCTCGTTTAATTTCTTTATTTGGTGACTTTGACCCAGTTTGTTTCTAATTTTCGTTGTCATTATTTGAAAGGTGCACCAAAGAGCTTTCCATCAGCATATTACATGTGCGGGTACTGTACAGGTTAGGGTTCATGATAAGAGATAAAAATAGATACTTTTGGTAGGAAATTGCGTTCTTTCTGCTGCGATCAGTGCATTAAAAAATACCGATTTAAATTGATTAATACTCTTTCTTCAAGAAAAAAAAAAATATGTGGGGGGTAGATTATAGTCTACAGAAATCAATTTTGAGAAAAAGTCAAAACACCCCAGACAGACCCTCAGTCACCTTTTCAGCTCCTAGTGCTGTTCGACTGACTGCGAGTTAAGACTGATTTCGTGGTGGGAGGTCACATATACTGGTGAACAGGGTGCGGGAGTCAAAAGGTTGAGGCACTGATGAAGTCCCCTGTGATGGGACTGTGAATTGTAACGGGACAAGTGACAAGTGTTCTCTGCACAGAGGTTGTTACCGACCGACGATTGCGCAAGCGGCATGCTTGTTTTGCACTAACACAAATGGATGAGCAATGTTTACCTGGATAGTTGAAATTTGCCTCATGAATTTCGACTGAAAACAAATGAAGCAGGTTACACTTTTATCGGTTCTATGCATAACACAAGGGTCTATCTATCTATCTATCTATCTATCTATCTATCTATCTATCTATCTATCTATCTATCTATCTATCTATCTATCTATATATATATATATATATATCTATCTATCTATCTATATCTATCTATCTATCTATCTATCTATCTATCTATCCATCCATCTATTTATCCATCTATCTTTCTATCCCTCTATCCATCTATCTATCCATCTATCTGTCTATCGATCGATCTATCTATCTATATATCTATATAACTGTCTATCTATCTATCTATATATCTATCTGTCTATCTGTCTATCTACTTTTCTGTCAGTCTATACATAATATACATATACATATCTAGAGAATGTATATATATATACACATATATTCATATATATATATATATATATAATATATATATATATATATACATACATGTAATATATATGTATATACATACATGTAGATTATATGCATATATGTATATGCATATATATGTATGTATGTACATGTAGAGATGGACGTGTTGACCATCAAGGATTCGTAAATGCATAATTGTAGAAATATAATGGTAAAGTAAAGTTGCTCGACTGTAAAAACGTATCTATATATAAACATTACTTTTCAGAAATTTCTGAAAATATTCATATTCTAGTTTTACTGATGTGACCGTCTACCCCGTCTACCAATAGTCCTCACATCATCTACGGCTGTATTTTATGAACAGTGACCTTGAGAAGTAGATTTCTTCTGAGTGTCTTTGTTTGTTTGTTTGCTTGCTTGCATGTTTGTTTGTTTGTTTGTTTGTTTGTTTGTTTGTAATAACGGATCAATATTTGAAGGTTTGGCCATTTTGTTCTTTAATTCAGATGTTCTCTCTGCATAGTCATGGAATGGAATAGAATGACTAAAATCTGCTTAAATTGTTTGAAACGTTAACCTAGCGAACAGTCATGGGCAAACCCATTTAGGAATGTGGAATATACATTTAACGTATTCAAGCATGCGTTTAAATATGGGTAGACATTAATATATGTGTGTGGGTTTGCTCATGTCCAGATAATTTCCAATACTTATGTGTCTGGGTTTCTTGCTAACGTCTCTCAGTACTTGAATTTATTTGGAAAATAGAACGTCATGTTTAAAACAAAGTAAAACATTATTGATAGCTATTTTATTCTTCAGTACTATTTGCATGCCACATCTTCGGAGCTGGGAACGCTCACTCAATGAAAAGGCAAGACAACGAATAACATGTTTAGTACCTGTATCCTGTGTTCAACCAGTTGGGAGGAGACATATCTTGACTCACAGTTTGGGCTTTTCTTTATTCAACTGCTAAAAACGAAAACACAAATATACAATGACTACTGTCCTGATTACATTCGCACGAGATCGCTGATTTTTGCCATCAACCTTAGGATCCAGCATTCAGCAAATTTCCGTCAACAGTCCTGGAATTTAAAATCACAGTTAGGAGCTTTGAAGTTGATCGTGTGTTGACTCCAATCGTATTGCACCGGGGACACGTTTGTCCAAGCTCTCTCTGTCTCTCTCCTCTGTCTGTCTCTCTGTCTCTCCCTTTCTGTCTCTCTCGTCTCTCTCTGCTCT
>CM060305.1:23433614-23438614 GCA_030674185.1 Monoplex corrugatus | reverse complement strand
TTTTTTTTTAGTTCTTTTCCCTAGATACAGAAACAAAAGCAGATCTGAATTATATTTTTGCAAAAAAAATAAAAAAAAGATCCTGGATGAGATGCACTCTTGCCCAAGAGCAAATAGCAATCCACACCTGAAACCAGTGCATTTGAGAATTACAGTGAGCATGAGGCAACTGTCTGCCATCAGCTTTTATCTTGTGCTCGTATCATTGACCATTTGCCCAATTCTGAAAGCGACTTGCATCACTTCCTGATGGTATCTAAATTACGTGTCTATCAGACCGTTCATGCGATAAACCTCTGCTCCAGACCTAACAACGATTGTTATCTGCAGCAGTGAGGTTGAAAATACAGTATAGTTGGGCAGTCGTTAGACATCAGTATTTTTTCTGTATATGCACATACCATTATACTTTATATGTTATCTTCTCTCTCTTCTGTATTGTCTGCCTCTCTGTCTCTATTCTGTCTGTCTCTCTGTCTCAGTTTCTGTCTCTGTCTCTGTCTCTCTCTGTTCTTATGCCTCTCCTTTCTCCTCCCCTTCTCTCTCTCTTCTTTCTCTTCTCTCCTTCTCTCTCGTCTCTTTGCTCTGTCTGTCTGTCTGTCCTCTCTGTCACTGTCAAACACAATCACACCACCACCTATCACACACACACATCACCCCCCCACACACACACACCACACACCACATCACTCTTCCACTCCTCTCTCTCTCTGCTCTCTCTCTTCTCTCTTCACTTTCCAAAACATGAACCCTACTTTTTGCTTGACTGTCCACGTCCATGAAAACTTCACAGAAATAACCACTATACAAAAAAACATCGGAAACATTCTGATACTTTCTTAGGAGTAAGAAATCGGAAGTTGCTCTGAGTAGGTCATACAATCGAAGAACAGTTCCAGAAAGTTGATGAGTACAAGTGACAACTTGAATTTTCTCTTTTTTTTCTTTTTTTTTTTTGTTTCTTTTTTTTTATTTTGTACATTCATCATACTAAAAATGGATGAAGAATGAAAGGTATTGTACATATTAATACTATATCATCCTTCCCCACAATTCCCGATTTGTGTATGGGTCGGTTACCTTCTCAATGAACCTTTGTCATGTCATTGTCATTGTCAGAGTCAGTGCCACTCTCTCTGTCTTTGTCTCTGTCTCTGTTTCTGTCTCTCTGTCTCTGTCTCTGTCTCTCTCTGTCTCTCTGTCTCTATCTCTCTGTTTCTCTCTCTCTCTCTCTCTGTATCTCTGTTCTCTCTCTCCTCTCTTTGTCTCTCTGTCTGCTGTCTCTCTATCTCTCACCCTTTCTCTTTCCCTTTCTCCCCCCTCTCTCTCCCCATCCCCCTCTCGTCCCCTCTCTCTCTCTGTCAATCATTACAAAAGAACTTGATGAATGTACCTCTTTCTCTAGTTCTACAAGTATTGTATTTGAAACATCTTAAAAAAAAATTTTTTTTTTAAAAACCCGCCAACATAATGAGTCTGACCGATGATCTTTCATAATACTGAAATGCAAGCACGAACACTTGCTTTGATGAAATCGGTAAAAGAGAAGTTATTTCACTTCCTCTAATGGAAGTGATGTGTTTGATGTGCCTGCAGATTTAACTGTGGCTTGTGAAATAGGGGAAGGGAAGAGTGGGACAAAGAGCCGACGGGAGTGTTGCTACTCAGTTTCTTAATTTAATTGTTTCACCGCCAAGTTTCCCCAGAAACGGCACTCCTCAGTGCAAAGTATATTTCGGGCAGCCAATTTTGCAGCACAGTATGCATTATTAAAAACTTATATCTCAAAGACTATTAAATATTTTCACTTACTTTTTTTTTTTGCTGTGTAAAGGGCAGATGTATTTATATATGAATGCTTGCTTATGTTTATGTGCTTGATTGATTATTTCGCAAATTATCTTATTATAAAGAAAAACGTTATTTTTTCATACTTTGTATTAGTTGTACTACTGACCTTATTTCGTGAGTTGTGCACCAGATATCATTATAACGCAATGGAAAATCTACACACAAAGTCAGCTGTCTGCTTATTCTACTCAGTGTGGTAGACAATGCGTGTCGATTAGCAGCCATTTTGGAGAAAACGCTTTGGAGAAAACGTGACGTAAATCCGACAGTTAACAAAGCCACACTTCGGCCTTTCTGCTGAAAAACTAGGTCTCTGGGTATAGTTTAAAAATAACACAATCGCCTGCATTCACCAGTGGAGCTGACAGAAGCTTTGTACCCGCGTGAAAAGTTATAGTTTAGCATGACCCCTAGGCCCTCCAAGTCGCACAAATGCGACCATGGCGGTCGTACGGGAAGTCGCTTGATTGCGACCATGATGGGAAAAGAGTTAAATTGACAACGCAGGAACAGTTAAAATAAGGTTTGTGAGAATTGTCAATTCCAGTCGCTCTGTTAGCAGTACTGTTGTACTTGTTGGCACAGGAGCAAAGCTTCCAATTTCCAGTCTAATGCACGGATTCGAATATGATTCAGAGAAAACAGTTAATTAATACGCGCGTGACCTTCTGTCTAGCTTTTTATCTCTGTGTCTATGTATCTATCTATCAGTCTGTACGTCTGTCTGTCTGTCTGTCCTGTCTATCTATCTGTCTGTCTATCTATCTATCTATACATACATACATACATACATACATACATACACACACACACATATATATATATAATATATATATATATATATGCATATATATATATATATATACATATATATGTATATAATGTATGTACGCATATGTGTGTGTGTGTGTGTGTGTGTGTGTGTATGTGTGTGTGTGTGTGTGTGTGTGTGTGTGTGTGTGTGTGTGTGTGTGGTGTGGTGGTGTGTGTGTGCAGAGAGAGATAGAGAGAGGGAGAAGAGAGGAAAAAGAAAGAGAGAGGGAGAGAGAAGACAGACAGAGAGAGAACAGAGAGACAGACCAGACAGACAGACAGAGAGAGAGACACAGAGAGACAGAGAAAGGGGAGAGAGATAAAGACAGAGAAGCAGACACACAGACAGACTGACTGACATGCAGCGAAACAGGCAGACACATAGAGTGCATCAGTGTTTGATCAGTTTTCAAAATATGTCGTTTCTAAACTCGTATTGATAAAACCAAAATGAAAGAAATGTAAAATCGTAAATAAGAATTCTTATCCATCTATCTACATGCAAGTGGATGGATGTATAAATGTTTGTTTGTTAATCTGGTCCTGGGGCTTTTCCTGGTTACATCTTTTTCAGTACTGCTCTAACTTCATCTTTCATTATGGGTGGTCCTTCAAAGTTCTTTCTTATAATGTGTTTCTTCGTTTCTGTCATCTTCAAAAACGTCTTTATCTGTCTGATATTTTGTCATTTTTTTTATAATAAGCGTACCATCTTTCTATTTTAAACAACCAGTCGATGTGCATGCATTTTTCCTGTGGACAATTTCTTCAATTCGTTTGTACATACCCTGAGGATCCGTTTGTGTCGGTCTTCTGTTTCTTTGCATTTTGTTTTCAGCCAAGCTTCCTTTGCTTCATTGCACCTATTCCTGATTTCTTTGTTTATCTTCCTGTATATCTCCATGTTTCTCTTTGCCTTCCTCCGTTCCTCCATCAAGCCTAAAATATATTTTGTCATTCAGTTCTTCTTTGCTTTTCTATCTACTTCAGGGATTTCTTCACAAGCTTCATTTATCGAATTTCTCAACTTTGTCCATTGTTCCACACTGTCACTAAAGTCTTCCAGGGACGATTGAAGCCCTGGAGGAATTTGGTTTTGAAAAAATAACAGTCCTCCTAAATGAAATTCACGACACCGGAAAAATCCCCAAAGATATGTCAAAATCAATTTTCATTGCATTTCCAAAGAAGACAGGGGCTATAGAATGCGAACTCCATCGCACAATCAGTTTGATGAGTTATGGAACAAAACTCCTATTAAGAATAATCATGATGAGGACAAGGAATGGAATCAAAGGAGAAATAGCAGAAGAGCAGTGCGGATTTGTGGAATGGAAAGGAGCTATTAATGCCATATACATTCTAAGAACTATCATAGAGAGGTCAATCGAGATGAATAAGGATTTATAGTTATGATTTGTTGATTATACCAAGGCTTTCGATCGGGTTGGACATGAAGAATTGATCAATCAACTAGAAAAGCTCAAGATATACGAATAATCAGAAATATGTACTGGGAACAAACAGCTGCAATGAGAATAGAAAACAATGTAAGATCTTTCCAAAACATAAAAAGAGGAGTCAGACAGGGTGAATTGTCACCAGATCTGTTTTCACTTTACAGCAAAAACATCATTAGAAACATAGAGGAAGACCCTGGATTAAAGGTTGGAGGAAAAATGATAAACAACATTCGATACACAGATGACACCGTGCTAATTGCAGAAAATGAAAGGGACCTACAAAACCTTGTAAATATACCAGAAATAGAAAGCAGATGTAAGGCTTGGAACTAAACAGCAGGAAGACTGAAGTCATGGTGATCAGTAAAAAACATGAAATCCCCTCATGCAAAATAACAGCAAACGGCACGACCTTGAGACGGGTTGGTAAGTTAAATACCTGGGAACGATCAATTCACCAGACGGCAGATGCACATCAGAAATAGCCAGCAGAATCGGCCAAGCCAAAACAGCAATCAAGAAGATGAAAAGCATTCTTGCCAACAAATGCCTATCAATTAACATCAGGAAGAGAGTTCTTGAATGTTGTATAGAACCAATACTGTTATACGTTGTGAGGCGTGGACAGTCACAACGTGAAAACTGGAGGGAAAGAGAGCACCAGGTAGACCCAGGGAGAAGATACTAGACGGATTTTCAGAGTGGCTGAAGACAAAGAGGGTGGAAGAGATGCTTGAGGCAACAAGAGATAGAGACAGACAGAAGTCCTTGATCGCCAACGTCATGCAGCAAGGCACCTGATAATGATGATGATGCTTGTTAAAACTGTGTGTTGGTCTACTGTGTTCACAAAAAGAGTTAAATAATCACAAA
>CM060305.1:23411114-23413614 GCA_030674185.1 Monoplex corrugatus | reverse complement strand
TTTTCTTCTACTACTATTACCGCTGAATTAGACTCCTGCAGGTGCTTGTATTACTGTTACTAGCGCTCTTCCATCTCTCTCTCTCTCTCTCTCTCTCTCTCTCTCTCTCTCTCTCTCTCTCTCTCCTATCTCTCTCTCCCTCCCTCTCTCTCTCCCTCCCTCTCTCTCTCCCTCCCTCTCTCTCTCCCTCTCTCTCTCTGTCTGTCTGTCTCTATTTCTCTGTATTTCTTTTTCTCTGTCTCTCTCTTTGTGCACATGTGTCTCTGTCGCTCTCTATGTCTCTCTCTCTCTGTCTGTCTCTGTCTCTCTCAGTTTCTCTTTATATCACTCTTTCTCTAGTCATTACTTCCCATTGTGCTATTGGCATACAAGGCAGCAATGATAGTTCTCCATTTCTGTTTGTTTTGGATGTACATATAGAGATAGATAAATAGATAGATAGATAAATAGATAGCCAGACAGACAGACATATAGACAGACAGACAGACTGATAGATAGATAGATAGATAGATAGATTGATATATATATATATATATATATATGTATATATATATAGATAGATAGATGCATAGATAGATAGATAGGTCGATAGATAGATAGACAGACAGACAGCGAGATAGATAGATAGATAGATAGATAGATAGATGGATAGATAGATAGGTAGGTAGATAGCTAGATAGCTAGATAGGTAGATAGATAGAGAAAATAGATTGATGGATAGATAGATATATAGATAGACAGACAGACAGATAGAAAGATAGATAGACAGACAGGCAGATAGATATATAGATAGGTAGATAGATAGATAGATAGATAGACAGATAGATAGACATATAGATAGGTAGATAGATAGATAGATAGATAGACATATAGATAGATAGATAGATAGATAGATAGACAGATAGATAGATATATAGATAGATAAATTGAGAAAATAGATAGATAGATAGATAGATAGATAGATAGATAGATAGATAGATAGATAGATAGATAGATAGATAGATAGATCACCTTCAAATTTTTAATAGGTTACAATTTTAGCATATATCGCAATCAATGCATTTTCAATCAGTATATAAAAAATGTTTGTTAGTCTGTCACTTCACAATAAAAAAAAAAGAAAATCAGACAGTGGCCGAAACTACATGATGCGTATGATGTACATATACTAGTTATGTGGATATTTTGCATTGACAATCTCTCTGAAGAGTTGTGTAGAATCACAAATGAAACGTTTACTTTGAATTGTCAGAACACACTACCCCAGGGGCCTCAGTCATTTTACATGTAGATGTCTCACTGCAATAATTGTAGGACTCAGTCTGCTGTAAATTATACCTTACTCCTTATCGGAATTCTCCTTCCGTTGAACACATGCGGAATGCTGTATGTAATTACGTATCGCTTCTATTGCGTTTCTTCTCTTTCTAGGATGACGTAGTGTTCAGTAAATTATACATTACTCGTTTGAGGGTACGCCTCTTCTCTGTGTAGTGCACTTAGACACAAATCGTTCCCTTTCTACTGGCTGTCCTCCTTCAGTCCTGTAGAAGTGTAAACAGATGTCACAAGAACACAAACTGTGGCCTTGGGTAAATGTCTCCAGGGCAGAAGTCCGCGCATGGAGAAACTGCTGTTGGCCATAGCGTCTTAATCGGCACAACATTTAGATAAGAGCAATCAGCGTATTGCAGACTTTATATTATTTTATGTCTCTTTTTGTTTCGGTCTGTCTGTCTGACTGTCTATCTGTCTGTCTGTCTTGTCTGTTGGTCTGTCTGTGTCTGTTCTGTCTGTCTGTCTGTCGTCTGCCTGCTGTCTGTCTGTCTCTGTCTGTCTTCTCTCTGTTCTTCTGTCCTGCTGTCTTCTGTCCTTCTCTCTCTTCTCTCTCTCTCTGTCTTTCTCTGTCTCTCTCTTTCTTTCTGTCTCTCTGTCTCTGTCTCTCTGTCTTTGTCTCTGTCTTTGTCTGTCTGTCTGTCTGTCTCTCTCTCTCTCTCTCTCTCTTCTCTCTCTCGTCTTCTCTCTCTCTCTCTCTCTCTCTTGGTTAAACATCCGCCTCAAGCAAAAAAAGGCCAATACTTTGCTTTCACTAGCACAGCAATATTTAGAAAAGTCCCAACTTGATGTAGAACTCACTGCTTCTGTAAGACTCATTTCATTTCTCCACATCATCTCATACAATTAAGAGATTGTTCAGTTTGGGACTGGTTAGGTAGAAAGACATTGCACTGGTCCCAATCTGACTGCGTTGTTTTCCATATCGATGGTTCGTTAAATGACTCGTCCAGCTATACATTTGACTCTTCGCTCATGCGAGAAAAAAAAGACTCTTTTCTATCAAACCTGCAAACATTTACAGCATCGAGCAAACATACGTGTAAGCTCAATACTAACAACATTATACAACAATCCACAACAACTATAGCAAACATCTGCAAAAACAAATACAACAGCTTTTCCATCTCAAGTTTCTAAACACAAATGTTCTAAATAGAATTCA
>CM060305.1:23393614-23398614 GCA_030674185.1 Monoplex corrugatus | reverse complement strand
AGAGAGAGAGAGAGACAGACAGACAGAGAGACAGACACAGAGAGAGCACACAGAGGGAGACACAGAGACAAGGAGACAGAGACAGACAGACAGACAGAGACACAGAGCGGGGGGAAAGGAGGGGGTGAGAAAGGGAGAAAGATAGTGTGAAAGAGAGAGGAAGAGAGAGACAGAGAGAGACAGAGACAGAGAGAGAGAGAGAGAGAGAGAGAGAGAGAGAGAGAGAGAGAGAGAGAGAGAGAGAGAGAGAGACCTCTTCTCCTCTTCTCCAGCTCAATGGAAAATAAGGTAAATTAGCTGAACTATTCTTGTTCTGTTTCTCCTTGGTCTTATAAATTTGTTCCTCTGTTGTCTTTTAAATCCTCTTGACGAAGGTAGGTGTTCATAAAACAGTTCAACTTCCTTGTGTGGATGATCACCTGGGTCTCGCTATTCTATTTTTTTTTATGTACATCTAGTAAGTTTCTATCTTAATAAATTTGATTTATTCTAATAATGCGTAAAACGTATTTGTTTTTGTGAGTTCATAACAAACAGACACTTTTCGTGTAAAGCAGTAGGTCTACATTTCTAAGGGATGCATAGTTTTGTTTTCTTTTCATTCACAGTGTTAAATTAATCAAAATAAGTGTTGAATAAAACAGACTAAAACGACACGGCTACTCTTTACCGAGATTAGTTTTATGAATAAATTGACAGGTCATTACTGCTAGGTTGGGGTGAATCATATTAAAATTTCTTCTCATGGACGATTTCCTTTGAAACGCATTCCATTTCCCGTTTTCTTGTGTTTGTTATCATGTATAATAATGAGTAATAATAATTACAATATTTATATAGCGCAAAATCTTGATAAAATCAAATCTAAGCGCTGAAACAGACACACACGCACGCACGTACACACACACACACACACACACACACACACACACACACACACACACACACACACACACACACACACACACACACACACGGCTATAAATGGTGAGAAAGAATAAAAGCAATGGAAAATTATAGAGAGCATATTATATACAATTATACATTACAATGTGATTCCCCTCCGAGCGGAGACAGGTTGCAGAGGGGGTTGAGTGAGTTCAGGGTTTTATGCAGAGGAGAAAATGTGAGTTTTGAGAGCGGACTTGAAGGAGACAAAAGTAGGTTGCTGACGGACTGAGAGAGGAAGTTTGTTCCAGGAAAGTGGACCAGAAACAGAGAAGGCTCGTGGACCATAGGTATTGAGCTTAGTGCGTGGAAAGCGAAAAGTCAGAGGATCGGAGGCAGAGCAGAGGGTACGTGAGGGAAGATAGATCTCAAGTAGGCTTGACAGGTAATCGGGGGCTGCGTTATTGAGGCTTTTGTAGCACATGGTGTCTAGTTTGTACTGTATGCGCTTTGATACAGGGAGCCAGTGAAGTTGTGCCAGGAGAGGAGATATGTGGTCAGCTTTTTTCTTTTTTAGTACAAGGCGTGCAGCATTGTTTTGAATGCGCTGTAGGATGTGAATGGTGGAAGTAGGAAGACCAGACAGGAGTGAATTGCAAAGGTCAATGCAAGACATTATGAAGGAGAGAACGAGTTTTGCAGTTGTTTCGACAGAAAGATACTTCCTGATCAGGCTTATACGATGGAGGTGATAGTAGCAAGATCTGGCAGTTTGAGAAACAAAGTTGTTCATGGAGAGGGTAGAGTCAATGCAGACACCAAGGTTTTTAGCTGAATCAGAAATTGGGACTGATGTGTTACATAATGGGAGAGAAAGAGGAGGCAGCTGAGAAAGTTTCTGACGGGTGCCAATGAGGATAGCTTCTGTCTTGTCGTCGTTAAGCTGAAGTTTATTATATGTCATCCAGTTCTTAATGTCCGAGTAACACTCAGTGGTGCGAGTCAAGAGGCGCTGTATATTGTCAGGTGAGTCACTGTCTTGAAGTTGGGTGTCATCAGCATAGAAGTGGTGTTTTATAAAGTGGGAGTTGATGATGGTGGACAGGGGGAGGTGTAAAGAGTGAAAAGAACAGGGCCAAGGACAGATCATTGTGGAACACCACAGGTCAGGTATGTAGGTTGAGAGTAAGTGCCATTGATGAGAACAGTTTGTTTTCTGTTTGATAAATATGAAGTGAACCAGAAGAGAACAATGTCAGAGATGCCAAAAGTATGATGAAGTCTAGAAAGGAGAATACCATGATCAATGGTATCAAAGGCTGCAGACAGATCAAGGAGTGTGCGGAGAGAGACTTTGCCAGTATCAGTTGCAAGGAGGAGATTGTTGAGAATGTGTAGTAGGGCAGTTTCAGTGCTATGGCAATGGCGGTAAGCTGACTGGAAAGGATTGAGGAGATTGTTGGCAGACAGGTGAGAGTTCAGCTGGTTGAGGACAACTTTTTCAAGGAGTTTTGACAAGAAAGAGAGATTAGAGATAGGCCGGTAATTTTTCAGTTCATTTGGGTCTAAATTGTATTTCTTGAGGAGAGGGTGAACAATAGCAGACTTGAAAGAATCTGGGACAGTTCCAGTTTGAAGAGAAGTGTTGATGATGTCAGTGATGAATGGGAGGAGAGTAGGGAGACAGTCGGGGTACATGTAGAGAGAACCTGGAAGAGGATCCAGTTCGCAGGTTTTGAACGACATGGATCTGATTGTGTTAAGAATTTCTTCTTGTGAGACTGGGGTAAAAGTAGTAAGAGGTGTGCCAGAGAAGGAAGGGTCAGGTGGGCATGGTTGACAGGGTGTCCTGTCAAGCCTGTCACGAAGAGTTTGTATTCTGGTGGTGAAATACTTGGAGAATACAGATGGGAGTTCTTCATTTGTGTGTTTTGTTGGGAGAGGTAAATCTTTTCGTGTGCCAAGGAGATGATTCATGGTTGTAAAGACTTCTTTTGAAGAAGAGGCATTCAGGATTTTGGTTTGAAATAGCTTGTTTTTGCAGATGCAATGAGGGTGGATACTTTTGTTTTAGAGGCTTGGAAAAGTTGCCTATGTACAGTGAGTTTGGATTTGCGCCAGCGGCGTTCTGCTCTGCGGCGGGCACATTGTGCACAGGCAATCTCATGAGTGAGCCAGGGGGTAGAGGGGCGGTCAGGTAAAAGACGGGTTGTGGCTGGAGCATGAGTGTCCAGAAGATGGTGGAGAGTAGTATAGAATCCATCGGCAAGGTTATGTGACTTTTCAGAAAAGAGACGAGAGGCATCAGATGAAAATGTGGAGAGGTCAATAGATTTGAGATTGCGTCGAGTCACTGTGTGCGTGGTACGGGAAGCAGAGAAATGTCAAGAGAACAGAGAATTGCAGAGTGGTCAGATGGAAGGGCTGAAGTTAGACGGGTAGAAAGAACTAAGCAGTTGTCAGTAGCTGAATTGTGGTGATCACGAGAAATGATCCAGTCAAGAATGTGACCTTTTTGATGGGTTGGTTCAGAAATGTGTTGAGTCATATTGTGATTGGACAGAGAGTTGATGAAATGTCTTGTGTCATAACGGTGAGTGTTGTCATAGTGGACATTGATTTCACCTAGAATGATGAGATTTCCAGGTAAGAGGCAGTAGTAGTCAAGTAGTTGGTCAAAGTCAGAGAGAAACGTGGATGTGGTGAGCTTGTTGGCAGAGCTAGGTGGAGGTCGATAGACACAGGAGAAGGTGATGGGGTGAGGGGTGGATTGGAAGGATACTTCAACGTGCTCGAAAGAAGGATGGGAGAAAGGCAGAGACTGCGAGAAAGATAGGCGGGAATGGAGTGAGTCGTTGTAGAGGATGGCGATACCACCACCTCGGGATGAGCGATGGAAAGAAGCAAGCCTGTAACCACTCGGAGTGAGACTCGCATGTATAGGTTCATGACCAAGGGGGTTAAGCTATGTTTCGGTGATAAAAGCAATGTCAGCATGCTCATCTGCGATGAAGTCAGCAATGACATCGGCTTTGCCGTCTTTGCATGTTGACTGAGCGTTGTGGCCGAGGTGGAGATGAAGGCGGCACCGACGGGACAGAAGATGAAGGCGACACCAGCGGGACAGAAGATGAAGGCAGCAACGACGGGACAGAAGACGAAAGCGGCACCCGCAGGACAGAAGATGAAGGTGGCACCAGCGGGACAGAAGACAAAGGCGGCACCAGCGGGACAGAAGATGAGGGCAGCGCCGGCAGGACAGAAGATGAAGGCGGCACCAGCGGGACAGAAGATGAAGGCGGCACCGGCGGGACAGAAGGTGAAGGCGGCACCAGCGGGACAGAAGGTGAAGGCTGCACCAGCGGGACAGAAGGTGAAGGCAGCACCATCAGGACAGAAGGTGTAGGCGGCACCATCAGGACAGAAGGCAAAGGCGAAGATGGCAGAGGAGGAGACGAAGTCTGCAGCAGCAAGGTCGAGGGCAGGGGTAGTGGAGGAGACGATGAAGCAGAAGACGAAGTGTGGTGTCGGACTGGAACAGCAGGAGGCAGGTTGTGCCCAAGACGGAGGAGACGTCCAGCACGACGGGATCGCGCAGTGCGGGGCTTACGACACAGCCCCAGTGTACGTATGCGCTGGTAGACGTCTCCACCGAGGTAGCACTTGCTGTGTTTAAAACGTGTCAGTCCAATTTGTTTTATATAAAAGGACGGGTCCATAATTGCGAGCCAGTCGGGAGAGGATGATGTTTGCAGGTTGGTGTGTGGGTTGGTCAGTTCACAACACTTAAAACCAGAGAACAACGAAGTTTTGGGAGCTGTAGCGTTGGGCGAACACAGTAGGCCAAAATGTAAACACAGTTCACAGATTAAATGTCCGACTTGAGCAGCTGAATTAAAATGATGAAAAGTAGGTATAAAAACTTTAAAATCAGATTATCTGGTAAAATATTCAAAATTTAAAAAAAAAAATATTTACATCACCGTATGTCGGGATTTAAAAGGAACAAACTGATACAAAATTCAATGCATAAAATCAAATAGAACAACGATAAAATCACTGTAAAACACCACACACACTTTTGCTGCCTGCTGGCGCGACATCTACTCACT
>CM060305.1:23386114-23388614 GCA_030674185.1 Monoplex corrugatus | reverse complement strand
TACACACACACATGCACACACATGCTCGCGCGCACGCGTGCTCGCGCATACTCACACACAGAGAGGAACATTCACTTACGTTGACAGTTATATAACAAGGTCTAGTTATTCAATTCCAACTGCTGTACCACTCTACTAATGAATAGTCCACAGGTATGTGTCCATTGCTGATCGCCTTAGGTAGTTATAGCGTGGTGTGTATCAGAGGTTTGAAGATGATAGATAGCGATACGCGTCTTTTGACTTTATGTGTGTGTGTGTGTGTGTGTGTGTGTGTGTGTGTGTGTGTGTGTGTGTGTGTGTGTGTGTGTGTGTGTGTGTGTGTGTGTGTGTGTGTGTGTGTGTGTATGAATCAGCCAACCAAAACAGCATTCAAGAAGATGACAAGCATTCTTACCAACAAATGCCTATCAATTAACATCAGAAAGAGAGTCCTTGAATGTTATATAGAACCAATACTTTTGTACGATGCGAGGCGTGGACAGTCAGCAAGCAAAGCCAGAGCAAGACTGAGGCAGCCGAGATGTGGTTTCTCAGAAGAATGTTGAGAGTTCCATGGACAGCAAAGAAAACAAACGAGACAGTCTTGATGGAGGCAGACACAAGTAGATCACTCATAAGGAAGATTAGGAAAAGACAGGCAACATTTATAGGCCATTTTATAAGGAAGGGGGATTTGGAGCACCTGGTCACAACGGGAAAGCTGGAGTGAAAGAGAGCACCATGTAGACCCAGGGAGAGAATGCTGGACGGACTTGCAGAGTGGCTGGGGATGAAGAGGGTGGGGGAGATGCTGGGGGCAACGAGAGATAGAGATGGTTGGAAGTCCATGGTCGCCAACGTCATGCGGCAGGGCACCTGATGATGATGATGATGATGATATATATATATATATATATACATATATATATATATATATATATATATATATATATATATCATCATCATCATCAACATCATCATATGCCCTGCCGCGTAGCTGATCATGGCCCTTCATATGCATCTATCCATTGTCAAAGCAAGCGCATCTTCCACCCTCTGTCCTCAGCCGCCCTGCAAGTTAAGTCCGTCCAATATTTTTTCCCTGAGTCTACCTAGTGTTCTCTTGCCCTCCAGCTTTCCTGTTGTGTGACCAGTGCTCTAATTCCCCCTTCCTCATAAAATGGTCTATAAATGTTCTTGTCTTTTCCTAATCTTCTATATCAATGACTTTCCTGTATCTGCCTCCATCAAGACTGTCTCGTTTCTTTCCTTTGCCGTCCATTCTTCTAAGAAACTATATTTCGGCTGATATATATATATATATATATATATATATATATATATATATATATCTGTGTGTGTGTGTGCATGTGTGTGTGAATATGTGTGTGTGTGTGTGAGTGTGTGTGTGTGCGCGCGCGTGAGTCTGTCTGTCTGTCTGTCTGTAAGACAGACAACAGACAGACAGACAGAAACAGTCAGAGACACAGACAGAGAGAGATAGAGAGAGAGAGAGAGAGAGAGAGAGAGAGAGAGAGAGAGAGAGAGAGAGAGAGAGAGAGATGGTCACGGCATATCATGTTTACATATTCACATACATATGTATATATATGCAAGAAGCTGATGGATAGGGTGAGGGAATCATAGGATTAAGTTTTTGCAGTTAATGGATAGGGTGCAGCAGTCAAAATGTTAATGTGCATACTTATTCTGTGGGAGTATGAACACGAAGGCGGTTTAGCACATGAAATGTGCACGCACGCTGACCTGCTAGATCCGGGAAAATTCTCCACCATTTACCCTTCAGGCAGGATCGAAACCAGACCTTCCGATTGAAAGTCCTCTGCTATGCCCATGCTTTGGCTTTACGGTTGTTGTTGTTGCTGTTGCTGTTGCTGCTGTTGTTGTTGCGGCTGCTATTGATGCTTTTCTTTTTATTGTTGTTTTATTGTCGTTGTTGCTGCTGTTATTGCTGTTGTTGTTTATCATGACAAGACATTTGTTTTGTTATTAAGGTACCATTTCTTTCACACTGACACTCATTCTCGAGTTTTCTATGTCACTCCTCATGCGCATTAAACAACTTTCTTCCGTTCCTTACTTAAAAAGGACCGACACAAGGAGACTTTGAGAAACACACAAGAAATACTCTATCGTCTTCAGAGTCGAAGCCCTGTGTTGACACAGTGTGAGACTGGTGTTTGCTTGGCACAAAGTTTGTTCAGTTTCATTACTACAAGCCTTGAGCTCGACGATAAAAGACTACGTCAAACCATTCTAAGGAACTCTTTTGTTCGCCCACCTGCTTCGATTAGTGCGATACTTACCTTTGAATGGTCTTCGATATCCATGAAATTTTGGGGAGATGGGTTTGACAGTAGTTTGAATTATACGTCCATATATCTCTATCTCTGTTTTTAGCTTTCTTTCTACCACTATTTCTATCTATCTATCTATCTATCTATCTATCTATCTATCTATCTATCTATCTATCTATCTATCTATATTCTATATATCT
>CM060305.1:23368614-23381114 GCA_030674185.1 Monoplex corrugatus | reverse complement strand
TAATTCAAAATTAGTCGTTAGTAAGGTTGCCCCTGTACGGCAGGCACGAATGGAGGTTCAACGAAATCTGTTCAACGCTTTACTATCTGCTGAACTTGTTGATATGAAAAATATTTCTTTTGTATCACATGAAAACCTTCGTACCACTCAACAATTTCTAAAAGATGACATACACCCCACCACCAGAGGAAGCAGCATCATTGCAGGAAATCTTGAAAGACACATTCGAGACATCTTTTGGGAGACTCCAAGGAGAACAGCAAGATCAAGATCAGCACAGCTACACCCTTCCAGATTCTCCAGAGAACGGTACCACCTTTTCGACAACTACGTACCATGGTGGCCATATAATGTTTTGATATAACAGTATTATATATACAATTCTTGACGTTCTTGTCACAGGACTTTTTCCTCGTCATCTCTGACATTTCTTCTGCTGAAAGTATACAATAACCAGGTTTTAGTCCGACTATCAAGACTCGGACTATACACTCTGTTCATTTGAAGACGTGTATGCTATTATTTTGTTTATTGGTTATTTGTTATCCATTGTAATCTAATATCTCTTCAATAAGTTATTTCTACGTTGACTGTGTAATTTTCTTTTCATCGTTTTGCTACAATTTTGTTATCTTTACTACGTAGTCTAAGTAATTGCGTAATTTTCTTTCTGCCCATCTCTCCTGTACACAGAAAATCAAAGTATTCATTATTATCGACCATAAATAACAGTTAATAGAAAGTTGGAGATAAACCAGTATCAGTAATGCGACAACAATCCCAAGTCAAGTTTTTGCAATGGAATTGTACATCCCTTTCCACCAATTCGGCATACTTGGAGCATTTCCTGACATCAAATAGATGTGAAGTTTTGATTCTGCAGTCGATGAATGTTGTTGCAACCAAGCTTCCCAATTTCCTCAATTATTACTATCCTCCAGTCTATGAATGTGGGAATCACGGGAAGAAGGTATCCACCGCGATATACATACTCAAAGAGTTACAATACTGCTTACTTACTTCCCCGGTTTTGAAATCAAGCGACGATTTGCACGCTTGTGCTGCCACTGTCCAATTAAGCAATTCTTTAAACATCAACGTTTTATCAGTGTACCTGCCAACAGGTCCAAATGACCGCAACACAGAATGGCTTCGCACGATCCAAGATCAGCAGCGTGGTAAATGGCTAATAGGTGGAGATTTAATTCCCACTCCCCATTTTGGGAAAAGAACTGTTCTACTGTGACGAGCAATCGTTTGGTAGAAAATATCGTTGATAGTTCGCTTTACCTTCTAAATGATGGTAGTGTCACTAGGATCCCTGATGTCTCCAAACACAGGGCGACAGCCATCGATTTGTCTCTGATATCACCAGAATTAGCACCATCCTGTACCTGGGAAACTCACAGAGACACTTTGGGAAGCGATCATCTACCTATCATCATAACCATAACTGACAAAAACATCAGGATGAAAGACAGCTCTCCTGATATTATTCCAAAATATAATTACAAGCGTGCGGACTGGTCCTTATTTCGAACTGCTCTTGCAAATCAGGATTACAGACATTATGAAAGTGAAAATGTAGACATTATGTTTTCTAAATTCCAAGAGTCAATTCTAGCCGCTGCAGACGTATCAATTCCGAAACTCAAAACTTCTAAATCGAATAATCGATTGGGTAATGTTTGGTGGACAGAGGCATGTGAGAAAGCAGTTCAATATAAAAGGGAGAAATTCAAAATCTACATCAAAAGCCGGAAACCTGAAGATCATGTGGAAATGAAAAAAGCTAACATCCAATGTAACAAAATCATTGCTGAAGCAAAGAAAGATTATTGGGCATCATTCTGCAAAAAAGAAATTTCAGATTTCAAAGATTTCCATAAAGTCTGGACGAAAATGAATCAAATGAAGAATGGAACCAACTTACCTAGGTGTCCGATAATGATAGAAACATGTAACACATTTCCTTCAGACATGGACAAAGCAGAAACCTTTGTGGACTTATTTGCTAAAAACAGTAAAGTTGAAGGTTTATCTCCTGACTGCAAACATCACAGAGAAATGGAATATAACAACTCAATCTACACTGATCCAATACTTCAGAATGATCTCTGGTTTAATTCTCCAATCACCTTAGAAGAGCTAAAAAACACAATACTGTTTCTACACAACAAAACGAGTTCGGTAGGTATTGATGCAGTTTCGACTGAAATGATTAAACATCTCCCTGAAAACTATCTTATTTTCCTACACAAAATTTTGCAGAAATGCTGGGTTAGCGGAACTGTACCACAAATCTGGCAAAAGTCTATAGTTATACCGATATTAAAAGCAGGAAAATCGAAAACTGATAAAAACAGTTACAGACCCATTGCTTTGACGTCCCACCCGAGCAAACTAATGGAAAGATTGATCTTAAACAGACTTTTACACTACTGTGATAAAAATAACGTTATTCCGGTAAACCAGGCGGGTTTTAGAAAAGGGAGATCCGCAGTTGAACACCTGGTTAAACTTACGACTCAGATCAAACAACAGTTTGCCCGCAGAAAAAGTGTTTTAGCTACTTTCTTTGATGTAAAAAAAGCTTATGATCAAGTTTGGCATAAACGTTTATTGTTCAAGCTAAAATCTGTTGGTTTATCTGGCAATATGTACAATTACATTAAATCTTTTTTAGCTAATAGAACAATACAGGCTAGAGTGGGAGCTAGTTATTCTACTTCACGGCACTTCGACATGGGGATTCCACAAGGTTCAGTGATAGCACCTATTTTATTTAATATCCTTATACAGGATCTTCCTAAAGCTTTTTCAAATCGTGTTGTTTTAGTACAGTATGCTGATGATATATGCACTTGGATGAATATCACTTTGAAAAAGACAACTCCACAGAGAACACGGAATTACATCAGAAAATTGTATCAAATTGATCTTGATAATCTTGGAAACTATATGTTAGAAAATGGTCTGTCGTTGTCAGCAGAAAAGACTAACATGATGCTGTTTGATCCTGGTGGTAACTCAAATAACTTGCCTACTTTCAAATTGCTTGGTGAAGTGTTAAATTACAAACAGGTCGTAAAATTTCTGGGAGTTTACATCACTTCGAAATTAAGCTGGAATGTTCATTTTGATTATATTTTAACAAAAGCACGAAAAACCTTAAATTTTCTAAAGATAATAAGCAAATTACCCTGGGGAATGGATACAAATATACTGATTCATCTGTCAACAGCGCTGGTCAGGTCTAAATTATCCTACGCGCAAGAAGTTTTTTTCAATGCACCTAAATATTTACTAAAAAAGATTCAGAACTTGGACTGCAAAAGTCTTAAAATCGCACTAGGTGTACCAACTCATGCTTCTACTCTGGAAACGTACAAAGTTGCTGGAATTCTACCTCTAAACAACCATCGTGAGCTAGCTACAGCAAAGTTTGCAATTATAACTACTTCACAAGCGAATAATTTTGTGAGCAAAGAAATTAAAATCAGGTCTGATATTGACTTTCCAAAACGAGCAAAAAACATTTCATCACAAATTACAACCGCAACTTACATATCTGACCTGATCAAACAATCCAGCATAACTATGGATGAAATAGCCGAAAAACCAATGTTAACGCCTATCCCTACATGGGAAATGCTAAAGGCCACGTTTGATCTCGATTATGCAGACGTTAAAAAAGATGATAATGTCAACATTACGCTATCCACAGCTTGTGAACACATCGATGAAAAGTACCGTACCCACCTCCACATTTTTACTGATGGGTCAGTCTTAGCAAATCAGAGCGCTGGAGCAGCGTTTTATGTTCCAACATTTAACATTAAAAAGTCTTTTTTCATTGGGGCAAATGTATACAGCAGAATTGGTCGCTGTTGTTCAAGCGTTGCATTATTTAATAAGCCTTCGGCCTGTGCCTTTCAAAGTAGTTCTGTTTGTTGATTCAAAATCTGTATTATATGCCTTAGTCTTTTGATACAGACACAAGACCTGATTTAATAATTGAGGCAAATCATCTAATACACTGTTTAAAGATAAATGGCTCGGAAATCAGTTTATGCTGGGTGCCTTCTCACGTTGGTCTTCACGGCAACAACGTAGTTGACAGAGCAGCTAAATCCGGTGCACTCCGTTTTGAAAATTCCATAGAATTACATGTTAACACCTCGGTAAAAGAAGCTTACAACTCGCTAGAATTAGCATCATGGATTCGATTTCATGAACATTTAAATGAAAAATTTGTGTCTCAAAAAAGAATCAAACTTTCAGTTCAAAATATCTGTAAAAAAATGCAGTATTCTTCGATATATCATTTGAGATTAATTGTTACCACATATTTTCGTATTCAACTGAACGCTTTGAAAACAAAATATTGTAAAAACGTTTTATGTATTTGCGGTGAACAATTCACATTGTATCACTGTTTGTTTTACTGCAGAAAGCTTCGTTATTTTTTACCAAAGATGTTTACACAAGGAAACTATCTTGAAAAGCGTTTTAAAGAAGTGATATCAGATCAAGTTCTGTTAGTTAAAATTTCAGAATCATTGGTTCACAGTCCTGTTAATGCGTTACTTTAAGGTTATTATTTTAATTATCATTATCTTATTTTGTTTTGTTTTGCTTTTTATGACGATTTTTCTTTTACATTAATTTTGATGTTAGCGTTGTTCTAGTTTCATTTCTCTGATCATCCATATCATTTTTCTAAAGACCTTGCCGGTTCCTTTTAATTTTTTTTTTCGTCTCTTACTCTGTTCCCTTCTTTCCCCTCCTCCCTCCCCCCCCCCCCCAAAAAAAAATCATCCTCCATGCCATTTTTATCCGTCTAATATCACTTATATTGAAAAGACGTTAAATCAAGGAACGAACACACATACATACATATACTCCTAATCATAATTTAAGGGCCACTTCTTCCTTCCTCTCTAATTTTAAGTTGAAATAATTGACAATGTTTAGAATTGATTCTATGTTTTATTTCATCATTTCCACACCTGTTTTGGAAAAAGAAATTAGCACAATGACCCATTAGTGAACAGCACATGCATTTAAAGGAACATCCCCCCCTTTTCAAAAAACAGAAAGTGTCAGATTTGGCCAATCTGTTTTCAATATCGCGTGTGTCCGCCCCGAGCCTGGATGCATGCTTCACAGCGCCGATGCATCGACCCCACAAGGGTACGGAGTGTGTCCTGAGGGATGGCCGCCCACTCGATCTGCAGGATGTCGACCAGCCTGGCCAGGGTGCCCGGTGGGGGGTGGTTGTCCCTGATGCGCCTCCCGAGCACATCCCAGAGGTGTTCAATTGGGTTCAGGTCAGGTGAGCACGCTGGCCAGGCCATACGGACGACTTCATGCTGCTCCAGGAAGTCGGTCACAAGGCGTGCTCGATGCGCAGGTGCATTGTCGTCCTGGAAGATGGCGCCTTGACCAAGGTCCACAAGCGCAGGCAGTGCCACGGCCGCCAGAACCTCGTCCCGGTACCGGACCCCGTTCAGGATGCCGTCAATGGGGAGCAGGGGGGTCCGGATACCACGGCTCATGCCACCCCACACCATCACCGACCCGCCGCCGTACCGGTTATGCTCTTGGACAGTGGCGTCAGCGAACCTCTCCCCTTGACGTCGCCACACCCGAGCCCGGCCATCGTTAAAGGTCAGGGTGAACCTGGACTCATCCGAAAACAAGACCCGGGCCCACTGTTGCCTTGTCCAGGTCACGTGCTCCCTGGCCCAGGTCATGCGGCGCACTCTGTTGACCGGTGACAGCACGGGTCGGACGGCCGGTCTCCGTGACCTCAAGTTTGCCTCATGTAGCCGTCTTCTCACCGTGCTGCAGCTGATGTTAGCACCTGTTGCGTCCCTCAGCTGACCCCTCAAGGTCACCGCAGTGGATGCCCTTTCCCTCAAGATGGAGAGGGCAAGGTAGCGGTCTTGCTGTCTTGTCGTTACTCTGGGTCGACCCGTGTGACGCCTTTCCTGGACTGCTCCAGTCTCATTGAAGCGCTCCAGCAGTCTCTGGATTGTGGAATGCGACACTTCAAGTCGTCTAGCAACTTCCCGCTGCGCTAGGCCTTCATCAAGCAGAGCGAGGGCTCTCCCCCGCTGCTCATCCGTCATCCGTCGTCTTGCAAGCATGGTTAAAACGAACCAAGAACGGGTCCTTTTTATCCTCGTCTGCGGGCAACTTTGGCTGGAGTAGTGTTCAAAAAGGGCTTGCCTTGCACGTGCAAAGCGAATTTTGTCGCTACCTTGCCTGCGTCGTCAGAGAGACCCTGCTGAAGATTCGACAATTTCGTGTGGAAATTGTCTTCCTTGGGCCGCCCATTGCAAATCGGCAAATCCCCAAACACGTGCCAAAAGGAAACTGCAATGTTGTCTGAGCTCTTATCCATTCAGTTACGGCAACGAATTGGAGAAAAGAGTAAGAGAAAATAGGTTATTTCTCCTTTCAAAAATTGACTCAAAAACGTTCCTGGCCCTTCAATAATGACGTGTAGTATACATGCATACATACATAATTATATACATACATACATATACATACATACATACATACATACATACATACATACATACATACGTACACACATACATACGTACATTCATGCATGCATGCGTGTATACATACATGCAATCATGCATACATAGTGTGAAGTATGAGAAGATACGCTTACTGAGAAATCATTGACATACATTCATATTACATGTGTAAAGATGTTATATTAAAATTCATACAAATCTGTTGTATTAAACTTCATCCGTAACACGTGGTAGATATAGCAGCCAGTTTTCTCTAAAAGTGTGCAAGTTCCACGTCTCTTTTGTGTTATATTCTTCTATGTAACATTGTATAGTACGGTATCGTGTAAAAGAAACGAACGATATTAAGGGACGTTTTATGAAGTTTGCATATATAAGTGCGTACTTTTTCTAGAAGGATTATTAAATCAAATATTGAATGTATACGTGTGTTTTCATTAATGCCAAATAATACTAAGTTCTCAATTAATCTGACTTTTGCACATTTGATTTCTTTTGACTTCAACAATTCTTCATTCATTTCAAAAACTCTCTCTCTCTCTCTCTCTCTCTCTCTCTCTCTTTTCTCTCTCTCTCTTTCTCTCTCTCCCCCCTCTCTCTCTCCCTCTGTCTCTGCTTCTGTGTCTGTCTCTCTCTTTCTTTTTTCTCTTTCCCTCTCTCTCCCCCTCTCTCTCCCTCTCTCTCTCTTTCTCTCTCTCTGTATGTGTGTGTGTAAAATAAACGAACGATATTAAGGGACGTTTTATGAAGTTTGCATATATAAGTGCGTACTTTTTCTAGAAGGATTATTAAATCAAATATTGAATGTATACGTGTGTTTTCATTAATGCCAAATAATACTAAGTTCTCAATTAATCTGACTTTTGCACATTTGATTCCTTTTGACTTCAACAATTCTTCATTCATTTCAAAAACTCTTTTGAATGCCAGCATTTCCAAACTATATGATCTATCACTAATCTTTCGTTTCCAATCAGAAGTTACAGAAAAAAGAAATTGTTTGGAAGTCCCATTTCTTTTGGAAAGACATTGGTTCTTAAAATTGTGTGTACAATACGTATTTGAAACCATTTTATTTTTCAATTTTGTTTTATAAATACCTTTTTCCATTGAAAATTTATTCACATTTCATTACCATTTTGAATATAATTTTGGAAGTGTGTCATCCTTTGTTATAAAATTATAGTAGAACCGTGTTCCATAAGATTTGAAGTTTTTTTCTTTCAGTGCCGTAGGAATATCATTTGCACATCCACTTGGAATGTTCATTCTTATTTCCTGTACGTATTTCTCAACCGACATTATACATCCATTATAATTTAGACATTTAACGTTTACATTGTACTTTGTGCTAAATTTGTTGAATATCATAAATGATCCGTTATTATTTGAGAGATCTGCGCTACTATGCAACTTTTAACTTGCATCTCATTTTTTCCAATAAATATTGTTTCATTATAGAAAATCGGTTCTAAGATGAAATCTCTGACGTTGTTGGTTTAACATTTCTACAGAAATTATCATATGCCATAAAAGCGTGTTTCCGAAAGAAGTTGGCATTGCATTTCTGTAATTCTTAGCTAGAGCTATACTTTTCTGTTTCGGTTAAAATGGAAAATTTCACTAGAAATATTTTTCCATTTTTGTTTGGTGTTTTGACATTTTCTCAGCCATGTTAGTTTCAAGGCTTCAGCGTATTTATCAATACCCGGTACGTTTCATCCTCAGTTCTCTGTACGGTTGTCTTTCTACTGATTCTATCAAGTTAATCATTCAGAAAAAAAACACATTTTTGGACATTACTCATGAACTTATTGGGAAGATCTGGAAGCTAAACCCAGAGGTGAATCTTAGATTTCTAAAAATATGTTCAAGAGAAACCCAATAACACTCAGAAACTTCCATATGCGCTCCAAACAAATCAGCCAATGATTATTTAAAAGACTTCCTGGGCTTGCACAAAAAACTATAAGCTATCAAGGTCTTCAATTGGGGAGGTAGTGGAAGACGGGGGGGGGGGGGGGAGTTCGACCCATAAAACATTACGCTGGCACTACAGGAATAATTGGAACATCATGATCTGCAGCGAAGATATCTATCTGTGTTTATGTTTCAGACTGGGATTGAACTCGATACATCAGATCTTGAAGTTGTGGTTCGATCAATAGTGCCAAACCTGGAATCGTAGTGAATGCAAATATCCACTGTTCACAACACGACGACCCATGGCATTTTTTTCCGATCAATCTTCACCTGCTGAACATGCAACGGCCGAAGACGGTCGATATTTTAGAATGGCCGCTGCGTTCAAACAGATAAAACCGGTCATCAGTCGAAGTTTGCACGCTTGAACTGAAACTGCTTTAATAATCCTCAAGACTGGTTTATCAATAACAATCGATACAGATGCATCACTGGGTGGTAACTGTCGAAATAATCAAAACATTACAAACAATTTGAAATTTGTATATTCTTTTCCAGATAAGCGAGAAAAGGTTTGAATCAGATCGTTATAACATGTATCTATTCATTCATCATACCGCCTGGTTAGAGCGTATTTGGTGCAGATTGTAAAGATTTTCAACACGTGTTGGACTGAGTTTTAAAATAGGTCACCCGGGACTTGGTGTTAACTATTTCTTTTTCATCAAACTCCATTTTCATTAATAATCTTTAGTCAAAGCGCAATAACGGCCGCTCCCAAAAACAACGGTAGCATCAACAGAAATGTACATGAATTACATAAATAGACAGGTTGAGAGACGGATAGATAGACAGGTAGATCGAAGGATAGACAGAAAGACAGCCAGACAGACAGACAAACAGACGATAGCTAGATAGCTAGACAGATATATAGATAGACAGACAGACAGATATATAGATAGACACTTAGATAGAGAGAGAGAGAGATAGATGGATAGACAGTTAGATAGATAGATACATAGATACATAGATACATAGATACATAAATACATAGATACATAGATACATAGATACATAAATACATAGATACATAGATACATAGATACATAGATACATAGATACATAGACAGATAGATAGATAGATAGACAGACATATTGATAGATATATAGATAAATAGATACATAGATACATAGATACATAGATACATAATACATAGATAGATAGATACATAGACAGATAGATAGATAGATAGACAGATTGAAGATATATAGATAAATAGATACATAGATACATAGATACATAATACATAGATAGATAGATACATAGATAGATTTATTGTATTCCCGTTAAACGAGTCTGGAAATTGTAACGATTCTGTATTATTTCATAAGGAGATCAAAGAGGGAATGTTAAGATTTGTCGCCGAGTTGTACAGATTATTTCTGGTCGGTGACTACAGCATGGACATGGAAAGAGGAACTAGTATCTTACGCTGTGACACAGGGTCTGTGACTGTCTCGTGTCTTGGTAGTGACTGTTTCATTTTGGCAGCCCATAACCAATCCCCGGGGACTACTCAAACCACATGATTTTTTTTAATGGCTTTGAAACTTAAAAGTCTACGTACGCGCATACTGGAAGTTCAGGTCTGTCCAGTGAATCCATGTTCTCCAGTGAAATCACGCTGCTGCGAGTCTCTCTGTTTATGTTTCTGGTCTACAGATAAAATCTGAACTGTGATAGTTATCGCTTTTTTGTACTCAGGGTCAAGCCACACATGACAATAGATGTGGCCGTTTATTTTTCCCCCAGTTACTCCCGGCTGCAATGGAAGACCAAGAGCACGTTAGCCTAATTAGTGAAAGCCATTCTTGTAGACATGTGCGTAATATTGCATGTTAACACGGTGTTTTTTTTTTCGAAGGAACCTGTAGGCCTGGTAATTCTGATTTGAGATCTGTAGTTTTTCTCGGGGGCTTACCCTTCATCTCACCTCACAAAACGGTAGATGCATATTAGAAATAGCCAGCAGAATCGGCCCTGCTAAAACAGTATTCACACTTCACATCCGTACAACAGCATCGGTTTTATACAACACTAAAGAATTCTTTTCCTGATGTTAATTATTACCATAGACAACAAGAAACTTGAGACCGTCCATAGATTTAAATATCTTGGAGCTATAGTATCAAAGCCCGAAGTACTTTCCAGGATTGCCCAGACCACAGCTGCAATGACCAAGCTAAAAGTCATCTGGAACGACAAGAATGTCGCTATCAGCTCCAAGATCAGACTGATGCGTTCCCTGGTCATGTCAATATTTTTGTATGCATGCGAAACATGGACCATAACAGCAGACATTGAAAGAAGGATACAGGCAATGGAAATGAGATGCTTCCGCAAACTCCTTGGTATCTCGTACAAAGATCATATAACCAATAAGGAAGTGAAAACCCGAATCGAAAACGCCATCGGGCCGTATGAAAACCTCCTGACCTCAGTGAAAAGACGCAAACTGAGGTGGTACGGGCACGTCACACGATCATCTGGACTGGCCAAGACCGTCTTGCAGGGAACAGTTCAGGGAGGGAGACGAAGAGGCAGACAGAGAAAAAGATGGGAAGACAATATCAGAGAGTGGACTGGCCTTGAATGAAATATCATTCTGCGGAAAGCTGAGAACCGTGAGGAGTGGAGGAACTTGGTTGCAAAATATTCAGTGGTGCCCCAACGGTCAACCAGACTACGGGACTGATGATGATGATAATGAAAAGAATTCTTTTCCTGATGTTAATTGATAGGCATTTGTTGGTTAGAACGCTTCTTCAATGCTGTTTCAGCCTAGAGAAAATGAGATCGTTACAAGCTTAGATGCAGTCTCAGTTCAAAGGTATTTTCGAATGTAACCAAACGCCGAATCTGATAGCAGCATGATTGGCAGGTCTGGATCAGAAAATTCTGCATAGAAAGAGTGCTGTCCATGATCGTACATGGGTTCTTGATAGAATCAGAAAGAGAGATGATGTTGTCACCTGGGTGGATGGCATTCAGAGTAAGAGAGAACTTTGTTTTTTGGTGCCTACTAGCATGGCTCCGGTTTTATCATCATTTAATTGTAGTTTATTTTGTGTCATCCAGTTCTGGATATAAGCGTAGCAGCTGGATACTTCTGAGAAAAAGAAAGAGATATTTTCGGAGGTCGAACTATCCTGAGGTTGTGAATTACCCGCGTATAAATGATGTTTCATGTTTCAGTTGAGGTGAAGTATAGATGGTGAACAGGACAGGCCCTAGCATAGAACCTTGAAGAACTCTGCAAGAAACTCTTACAGGCTCAGACTGATTTCTGTCGAGGAGAACTGACTAAAAGAAATCCGAAAGATATGAGGAGAACCAAGAAAAAGCAGAGCCATGAATTCCAGAAATATGTTCATAACGAGAGAGAAGGACGGAGTGGTCAATGGTATCGAAGGCAGCAGACAGATTGAGGAGGGTTAGGAGAGAAATTTGACCAGTATCAAAAGCAAGAAAAAATTCGGTGACTATGTCAACAAGAGCTGTTTCTGCACAGAAGTTTGCTTGATAGGCGGACTGCTAAGGATGATGAACATTACTGAAAGAGAGATGGTCATGGTATTGTTTAAGTACGACTTCCTCAAGAAGCTTGGTGAGAAATGGGAGATTTGGTCTATGCATTTTCAGGTCATTGGGATCGATATTATTTCTCTTGAGAAGTGGCCTGGCGAGAGCAGTTTTGAAAGCAAATGGAAGGACTCTTGAGACCAATGAAGAATTAACGATGGAGATGATTAATGGAAGAAGCTGCTGGTAAATTTGGGAAAAGAAACAATCTGGAATGGGGTCGAAATCAGAAGATTTGAAACATTTCTTTGGGGATCATTAAAATTTCATTCTCACATATTGGGTGGAAAGAGATGAGAGGAGTGACGGTAATTGGAGGGTCTGGAAGTGTTGGGTGAAAGGAAGTTGAATCAAGTTTGGTCCGATGGTTAAGA
>CM060305.1:23358614-23363614 GCA_030674185.1 Monoplex corrugatus | reverse complement strand
CATATATATTTATCTATTCATTCTTTCAGTCAGTCAGTCAGTCAGTCAGTCAGTTAGTCAGTCAGTCACGTTTTCAATAAATCATTTATGTTTTCATTCATTCATTTTTTTTCCATTCCTTCATTCAGTCGCTAAGCTGGTTTGTCTTATTATATCACATGGAAGTTCATCATTATCATATTTCATTGTTTAAACATTTTTGTTGTATTTATATGTTTTAACCCCCACCCCCACTCAATTGTTTTTGTTGTTGTTGTTGTTGTTGTTGTTTTCATGTAGTTTATCTAATTCATTTATTTTAATGCGCATTTCCAGCTTCAAAGTTCCGACAAGACCTTCTAACGGAGTTTGGTAATCTGTATATTGGGATCATCTCCCTGCAACTACCGTCATCACAAAATGACGTCATATCCTCTGTGATGTCAACAATCAAGAACACGACCACTTCATCTGTGATTTTGTGTATTCAACGTAATGATACAGCGAACGTTCTCCAACAGGTACAGTATAAAAAATATAAAAAAGAGCCAAAGACACAAAAACCTGAAGTCCCAGGGGGGTGAGGTGGTAGAGATCGTAACGTTTCTCGGGGCTAGGATTATGAGGGAGGTGCCCATCTTCTCGGCTGTTTTGTTGTTTTCTAAACCTGCAGAATTCGTTTATAGCTGGATGGATTGGAGAATGCGTGAACAAACCAAGCATTTTTTCTCTTCTTCCCCTCAGGCAAAACGTGAATCTGTCCAGACAAAATGGAAAGTGTTGCGTCGCTAACGGTGACCGCCGTCACTAATGTGTACGAAACGCTTAACTACGCCAATCTTACGTCAGATTGGTTAGGAAATGATTTAGAAGCTATTGGCACGTCTTTGTGTACATCAACATTCATGGGGTTTTTTTTATGCCCAAATAGATGTAAGTGTACAAAATAGAAATTCAGTCGAGACTTTGAACATAAGATAAGCACTCCCTAGTTTTGTTCGGAGAACAGACCTCTGCACTCTAAGTACCGCAAGGTGCAAAGTTTCGCCTCTTTAGACTTTTGACTCCCGCACCCTGTCTACCAGCATCCTGCATTGCCAACCATGCAAGCAAAGGAAAAACTTAACCCTTTGACTCCATCACCGTATCGGACAGCTTTCATAGTTCTTCCCTTCGTCAAATGCCCAACGTTTGAGTTATTGTTTGCTAGTTATAAATGTTTTATCAAATTCACATTGGTACAATGCAGCAGTTGACAGTCTGTTTTGGCTGCAGCGTCTGGTGGTTTTTCCATAAGATAATATATATATATATATATATATATATATATTGAGAGAGAGAGAGAGAGAGAGAGAGAGAGAGAGAGTGAGTAGATGATATATTCTTTAGGTAACGAAGGATAGCAGCATTGAAGCCTTTCACTTATTTTATAGTTGGAACAATCACAAATACAGACATACATACACACACATACACACACACACACACACACACACACACACACACACACACACACACACACACACACATACATACATACACATACACACACACGCTCTCTCCCACACTTACACGCACATACAAACGCATACACACACACTCGCATACAAACATTTCAAATCAGTAGAAAAATGCAGACAGACGGCTAGACTAAAAGACAGACAGATAAACACAGAGGCAGACATGAGTTTTGTGCACGTTGAAAAAATTCTGCCAGATATGCATTAGCAGATTAAGTTGAACGCGTATGGAAATGACTCGGTGCCGTAAATCCCACTTGAAATGTTGTCCTCACCTAGTTGATAGACAGCTGAGCATTTGGGCATTGACTGGGAGGAGGAGGGGGGGGGGGTCTGTCATGTGAGATGTGTTTATACAGAATAGCTAGTTGTGTTGTGATTCACACCTTTAATTATTTATCTATTTACAATATATGCATTTTGCTTTTTTGAAGGTAAGATACATAGATACATATGTCATTTACATGTAACCAAGATTATTCCAGTGGTAGTCTGATAAAAAATGTCAGTATAAAACATAGACTATGTAAAACAGAACCTAGGTAAGGCCTCAGGACCTGGCCAGCTCATGAGTTTATGTGTTGGCTTAAAACTTGTGCCATGATCTCCATAAACATGGCACCTGTGACGTTAATGCATATGGAATTCGTTCCGAGTGCAAAGACGTCATTTTGAGAAACTGAAACTGAAACTGAAACTGAAATCGTCACCCTGAACCTGAATTCATCTTTATCAATACAGGCAAATCAGTTCAGTATGTTGAGCCCACCGTACCAGTGGCTGTGATCTGTAACGGAAAGGAAAGTGCAGACCTTGTGAGGGTTGTCTGTCCTGATCCTTGCAACGTGGCCATGGTCATTCCTGACATTACGTCCCCTGATTACATCGCTCATGATCTCCATTCTCTGACGGGTAACTGCTTGGCTGGAAATTTGACAAAGGTGAGTAAGTGTTGCCACATCTGTAACCCCCCCCCCCACACACACACACACACACGCACGCACGCGCACACATACACACACACACACACACACACACAGAGGCACGCACGTACGCACGCGCACTCTCTCTCTCTCTCTCTCTCTCACACACACACACACACACACACACACACACACACACACACACACACACACACACAACAAAACACACGTACACACACGCACGCACGCTCGCGCGAGCAAACACACACACTCACACACGCACGCACGCACGCGCACGTACACACATAGACACACACGCACACACACGCACGCACACACATACAGAAACACAAAAACAAAGCACGCACGCACGCACACGTGCGTGCACACATACACACACGCACGCACACACACACACACACACGCATACACACACACACACACACAACACACACACACACACACACACACACACACACACACACACACACACACATACACACCATTATGGATTGTTATATATACGAGACATGTACACACGTCCTTATGCCCTCACACATGTACACTTACCCACTTACACGTAACAGAACTCGCACGCGCGCGCATGCACGTGGCGCTTCACATCCAGTAACACACACACTAACATAGAAAACGCAAGTGCAAAGTGAAAAAAAAAAATTGATTGGGCATATTTTTCTTGAACAAACTTGTGATACCACAGTACACCTAACTGTGGCCGAAACGACGTAAAATGTTTAAATAAACCCATCCATTCCAGGACGTTCCCCCTCTCTCTCTCTCTCTCTCTCTCTCTCTCTCTCTCTCTCTCTCTCTCTCTCTCTCTCTCTCTCTGTCTCTCTCTCTCTCTCTCTCTCTCTCTCTCTCTCTCTCTCTTTCTCACTCTGTCTTTCTCTCTCTCTCTCGCTCTCTCTCTCTCTCTCTCTCTCTCTCTCTCTCTCTCTCTCTCAAAATGGTTTTATGGTGAGTCTGAAGTTAAAGTAACAAACTCATATAAATATCTAGGTATTATTTTTACAACAAAACTGAGTCTCCAAAGCGCATTGGTGGAAAGCAGCAAAAAAGGGAAAAGAGGAACGATGGAAATTTTAAGATCTTTAAGAAAATTCAACTGCACTGACTTCTCGATTTTTTGGAAACTTTTCGACTCACAAATTGAACCAATCCTAACGTATGGCTCAGAAATATGGGGGGTTTCGAGCAATCATAAAATGGAAAAGGTACATACATTTGCCATCAAACGCTTCCTTTCGGTACCATTGCATTCATCTAATAAAATGTTATATGGAGAAACTGGTCGTTATCCTTTGTTTTTGAAAACTCAAATGAAGTGTATTAAATACTGGCTGAAATTAACCCAGCTCCCAATGTCAAGATTGTGCAAGCAGGTATATGAGATGTAAGTGAATCAATTAGATTCGGGTAAACAAAACTGGGCATATTTCGTTAAGAAAATGTTAACACACATGGATTTGGTATTGTGTGGATGTGCCAGGGAGCTGGTTATGAACAAGGATTTATTTCAGAGTTTAGGGATAGACTAGTTGATTCGTACAAACAAAACTGGCACGCTCAAATGGAAGAATCTGAGAAATATGATTGGTCCTTTCCTTTAAAAGTATACTTCAATCCGAAAATATATATAAAGGCTGTAACAAATAAATGGCACAGAAGCAATCTTGCTCGTTTTAGACTAAGAGCCCTAGGGCTAAATTCAACAAGATGGTTTTACTCAAATTCATCGGCACACTCTATTTGTCCCATTGTAATGCAGAGGCAGAAGATGAAATGCATTTTTTGTTTGTTTGCAAGTCGTATGAAAGTATATGACAAAAATGCATAATCTTTGATGAGGACATTTCGAGTCAAAGGGTCATTACCACAATACTCATGACTGAAGATGAAAAATATCAAAAATCTCTCGCGAAATTTATCGCCCTTGCTTGGGAATGTCGGAGAAAGAAAACAACACAGCAATAAATTAATGTAAGTTTATCTCCAGTGAAGATATCACTTTATACTGTTCTTATGTATATTTGCCGGATTTGGGTCTTCCTCTTATTTATATGACTAATTATGTCGGGTGGTCAACTGTTTCTTCAACTTTTTGTTCAACTTTTTAAATTAATGTAAGTTTATCTCCAGTGAAAATATTACTTTATATTGTTTTTATGTTTGTTTGCCGGATTTGGGTCTTCCTCTTACTTATATGACTAATTATGTTGGGTGGTTTACTGTTTTTTCAGCCTTTTGTTTAACTTTTTATATTAATGTAAATTTATCTCCAGTGAAGATATCACTTTATACTGTTCTTATGTTTATTTGCCGGATTTTGGTCTTCATCTTACTTATTTGACTAATTACGTCGGGTGGTCAACTGTTTCTTCAACTTTTTGTTCAACATTTTGTTCAACTTTTTACGTTCAATTTTTTCTTCATCTTTAGGAGAAAAAAAATTCAAATGGATGTAATGTCAGCCATGACTACATTTATAAATCTTTGTTTCGAGAAAACGTCGCCGAAAAATTTAATGACTTTGTTTTATGCTCCTTGCCACAAG
>CM060305.1:23333614-23353614 GCA_030674185.1 Monoplex corrugatus | reverse complement strand
TATTTATATATTTATTATATGTTAGTTGTTATTCGTTTTTTTATTTATTTATTTATTTATTCACATATTTAATTGTTATCTTTATATGTTCATGTTTTGTTTGTTGTTTATTGTTTTTATTTGTTTATATTTTATTGATTTACGTGTTTATATATTTGTCTGTTTGTTTTGTTTGGTTTTGTTTGTTAATTTACCTATTTATCATTGATGTTACTTCAGATTTTAATATTTTCCCACCTTTCTGTTTTCTCTGCTTATTTTTCCCCTTCTCTGTACCTGTTCATTTCTTTTTTTTTTCTTTTTTTTTTCTTCTTTGTTTGTTGGTTTTCCTCATTGTCTTGTCTTTCTCATTTGCTTTCTTTTTTTTTTTTTTTTTCTTATATCCTTCCATTTCAGACGTTTGTTGTGTTTGTCAGATCAGCACCGAGAGTTCAATGCCCCCTAACCATACCACAGTGTCTAGACACGCATTGAGTTTCACTATCTACAGCTTCGACGTCAAAATCACCAACTTTAGTCACGTGGCTTCCTGGACGTCAAGGTCACGGCTGAAGGTGAACAATGACGTCATTTACTGTACTGAGTTTCACGACTTCAATGGTGACACCTTACGAGTTGGCACATATGAGGTAATTACCGATTGGTGGTTGAGATGGTTGGATATCGATTTTTGGCGTATATGTGACCCGTTTTCACGAAATGAGTCCTAACTCGCAGGCAGCGAAAAGCGTAGAGGCCCGGAAAAGGTGTGAAGGGTCGATTTTGTCAATTTTTACTTTTCGTCAAAACGGAATATTTAATCTTTAAATTACATGTACATGCACTCAGCACTTTATAATTCAATCGAAAAATGTATTCAAAATGCGTTTTAACCAGATAACGGCATGCTTTTTTTTTGTGTCAGGAAAAGGGATATATAAACTTAAATAACAAAGCAATTACAGTAGATTTTCACACACATTTTTTGTGCTATTGTGGCATGATGTGTTTTACCATGATACAGAATTTGGTAAAGATTGGTGAAGTAGAAATACCTGTTGCTAAGGTAAAACTTCTCTGAAGTTGTAAAAAATTTAAAACTTATTTTCTCAAAATGGATGTTTACTATGTTACACACTTCAAAACCATAACTTCCTTATTTTTAAGAGTAAAATAATAAATTTCATATGAAAAGAAAGTTAATAATTTGGACATTTTGAAAATCATAATATCCTAAAATCTGCTATTTTCACCTTAGGACTCATTTTGTTAAAACGGGACACATATGTGATTTTTTCCTCTCTTCAAGTTGCCTGTTCAAATCGGATAGTAATTGCTAATACCACGCCACGAGTTCACATTCACATATGTGCGCCAACACACACACACACACACACACACACACACGTAAAACACACCGCGCACACAACACGCGACAACACACACACACACACACACCACACACCACACACTCACTCACTTACACACGGGCAGACCCGCGCGTGTGCGTGTGTGGTGTGTGTGTGTGTGTGTGGTGTGTGTGTGTGTGTGTGTGTGTGTGTGTGTTGTGTGTGTGTGTAGAGTTAGTAATACTAACTGTTTCTTTATAACAGGCTTCACCGTTCATAAGACGGCGGCCAGAAAATGGAACTATGCAGTATGGCGGAAACGGAACTTTTCAGTACGAAGGGTTTTGTTTTGCTATCCTCGACGAAATGGCACATTCTCTCAATTTCACGTAAGTGATCTTCAGATTGTGCTTTTCGGCATATTTCTGCGCCTTCTTCTATGTTTACTTTTAGCGGCATTAATCTCGTGTTGCTTATTCTTGCACCATGGCTCACAAGTTCATTCAGTCGAAGTTCCTGTACTTAGATGTCCACAGATTCTGGCGATGTCCTTCTGATTCATTTTCTTTAAATTTCTTCTGCGTGTTAATGACAGAAAAAGGTGAAGAAAATGCGAAATGGTTATCGTAGCGCGCACGCGCGCACGCGCGCACACACACACACACACACACATACACGCACGCACGCACGCACGCACGCACGCACACACACACACACACACGGGGAGTGTGTGAGAGAGAGAGAGAGCGAGAGCGAGAGCGAAACACAGAGAGACACAGAGATAGCAGGACAGAGAGAGGGGAAGAGAGAGGGGAAAAGAGAGAGAGAGAGACAGAGAGAGAGAGAGTATTGTCTCCTGCTGTGTCTCACCTTCTCAGTCGCTATACCACCAACTGAGTTTTGTACAAGAAGCATTAGAAAAGGAAAAGCTATCAATTTTTAGATGTATTATTACTAAAGTTTAAGATGAGCGAGGAAGGTATTGTATTGCAGTGAAACTAATCAAACGGGTTTTTTGTGTTTTGTTTTGTTTTTGTTGTTGTTTTTATTTTACCACAGAAATTGAGCATACAAGATCATGATATAAATCATACAACATATAGTCTGCTTTCAAACATAATCCAGTCTGTGTGTGCACAGCTGTGCAGGTGTCTTTTACACACATGTGGGGAAGTGAGAGAATGCTTTCAAGAGGCAGATAACACGTTCAACACACCCCTGTCAGAAGTAATAAAAAGGAGTTGTCAGTCAAGTTAATGCAGTGCCTTACGTTGTATTTTGGCCATGTTTGATATGATGGTAGTTAACATGGACAAAGTCGGTGATGACGATGATGATAGGTTTATTTTTTAAACTTGTTTTTTTATTCATCTTTTGTTTGACAACAAACGGACATCTAACACACAATGTGACAAAGAAAAATAGCAACAATGACAAATTTTACACATATGAAAAGACAATGTTGACAGTCCACATTATATATAGAATATGCGTAATGATATTTCATACACTGGAAGTTTAGAAATGAACATTAGGATTCAAGTACATGTCAACATTTGCCCTGTGAACCTGTTTCACAAACCGCATCCCTTTGCTGAACGATAATCAAGCACCAACGATGTATGTGGTAACATGAATGATATCAATTTATACTTATAAGACAAATAGTGTTCATGCAAAAACAACACGTAACTTACAAAACATATAAGACAACTTTCTAATCAATAATAGTTTTATAATATAAATAAATATTCAAGAACATGTGAAAAAAAAAAAAATTCTACAGGGAGGACATTGCCATATAGCTGTTCCACTGGGCATTAAAAATGTTTGTCGATGATTTTGTTGGTGGGGTGATGAAGATGGCGATGATAACTGATGATGATATCGATTATCCAATCCTTCTGTGACCTTTAGGATATTATGGGCTTTGATAAGTATCATGATTATGGGATTTGATAAGTATCCTGATTATACATGTAATCAGTTGTGATCATGACGATGATTATGATGATGGTGGTAACAGGACTAGTCTAGATAATGATGATGGTGGTAATGGGACTAGTCTAGATAATGATGATGGTGGTAACGGGACTAGTCTAGATAATGATGATGGTGATAACGGGACTAGTTTAGATAATGATGATGTTGGTAACGGGACTAGTCTATATAATGATGATGTTGGTAACGGGACTAGTCTAGATAATGATGATGTTGGTAACGGGACTAATCTAGATAATGACGATGTTGGTAACGGGACTAGTCTAAATAAAGATGTTGGTAACGGGACTAGTCTAGATAATGATGATGTTGGTAACGGGACTAGTCTAGATAATGATGATGGTGGTAACAGGACTAGTCTAGATAATGATGATGGTGGTAATGGGACTAGTCTAGATAATGATGGTGGTAACGGGACTCGTCTAGATAATGATGATGGTGGTTACGGGACTAGTCTAGATAATTATAATGGTGGTAACGGGACTAGTCTAGATAATGATGATGGTGGTAACGGGACTAGTCTAGATAATGATAATGGTGGTAACGGGACTAGTCTAGATAATGATGATGGTGGTAACGGGACTAGTCTAGATAATGATAATGGTGGTAACGAGACTAGTCTAGATAATGATGATGGTGGTAACGGGACTAGTCTAGATAATGATGATGTTGGTAACGGGACTAGTCTAGATAATGATGATGGTGGTAACGGGACTAGTCTAGATAATGATAATGGTGGTAACGGGACTAGTCTAGATACTGATAATGGTGGTAACGGGACTAGTCTAGATAATGATGATGGTGGTAACGGGACTAGTCTACGTAATGATGATGGTGGTAACGGGACTAGTCTAGATAATGATGATGGTGGTAACGGGACTAGTCTAGATAATGATGATGGTGGTAACGGGACTAGTCTAGATAATGATGTTGGTAACGGGACTAGTCTAGATAATGATGATGGTGGTAACGGGACTAGTCTAGATAATGATAATGGTGGTAACGGGACTAGTCTAGATAATGATAATGGTGGTAACGGGACTAGTCTAGATAATGATGATGTTGGTAACGGGACTAGTCTAGATAATGATGATGGTGGTAACGGGACTAGTCTAGATAATGATGATGGTGGTAACGGGACTAGTCTAGATAATGATGATGTTGGTAATGGGACTAGTCTAGATAATGATGATGGTGGTAACAGGACTAGTCTAGATAATGATGATGTTGGTAACGGGACTAGTCTAGATAATGATAATGGTGGTAACGGGACTAGTCTAGATAATGATGATATTGGTAACGGGACTAGTCTCGATAATGATGATGGTGGTAACAGGACTAGTCTAGATAATGATGATGGTGGTAACGGGACTAGTCTAGATAATGATAATGGTGGTAACGGGACTAGTCTAGATAATGATGATGGTGGTAACGGGACTAGTCTAGATAATGATGATGGTGGTAACGGGACTAGTCTAGATAATGATGATGGTGGAAACGGGACTAGTCTAGATAATGATGATGGTGGTAATGGGACTAGTCTAGATAATGATGATGGTGGTAATGGGTCTAGTCTAGGTAATGATGATGGTGGTAACGGGACTAGTCTAGATAATGATGATGGTAATGGGACTAGTCTAGATAATGATGATGGTGGTAACGGGACTAGTCTAGATAATGATGATGGTGGTAACAGGACTAGTCTAGATAATGATGATGGTGGTAACAGGACTAGTCTAGATAATGATGATGGTGGTAACAGGACTAGTCTAGATAATGATGATGGTGGTAACAGGACTTGTCTAGATAATGATGATGGTGGTAACGGGACTAGTCTAGGTAATGATGATGGTGGTAACATGACTAGTCTAGATAATGATGATGGTGGTAACGGGACTAGTCTAGATAATGATGATGGTGGTAACGGGACTAGTCTAGATAATGAAAATGGTGGTAACAGGACTAGCCTAGATAATGATAATGGTGGTAACGGGACTAGTCTAGATAATGATGATGGTGGTAACAGGACTAGTCTAGATAATGATGATGGTGGTAACGGGACTAGTCTAATGATAACTCTTACGGTGGACTGGACTCTTATCAGCATTTGTTGGTTAGATTACCGGACGAAGCCTTAGAGACAGTGACCTTTTCACAAACACAGAGAGAAGGTTTAATAACCTGTCTCCTCTAATGAGATATGGTGGATCAGTTTGCGAAACGTTGGTGCCCAGTCTATCTTTAGGATGTTAAGTATAAAAAAAAGGATATTATTGTATTGTGGGCAGGATTAGAGAGATATTAACAGAACTAATCAGGATTAGTTGCTAACAGAAACATGGCTTACAATACCAGGCTGATATATGATCTGATGCATCATTTAGATACGAAGCAGTTACCGAATTTGTTGTTAGACATTGAAAAGGCTCTTTTTTCTCTCTTGATTGCTATTCGTTTAAAGTCATAAGAACGTTTAGATCAAGCGATGATATATAGACGAATAGAGACTTTTCACAAAAGCATCAGGTCCATGGTAACATTTAATAGCCAAAGCACCCAGTGCTTCAATAGAGACGAGGTGTACAAAGAGATCATATATCACCGTACCTTTTTATTCTATTGGAGGAAAACTGCCGACATTGATAAGAAAAGAAAAGGACTGTTAAATTATTTTCTGCCAGTACTGTTTTAGTTTTGTTTTTTGAAATCAGTTTAATTAATCAGTGCATTAAGTGAAACATGTGTTCTGCTTTTATTGCACAAAAACAAAAAAAATCCTCAAAAAAAAATTAAAAACCGCAGGTAATTTCGCTGGGATGTGAAGACAAGTAGACAGCTTATAAACACGTGCAAAATTTAGATTCATACCAGAATCCAAAACATTTCAGATATTGTAAGTTTGTTTACACAAGACTTAAAAGAATGTGAATGTATCAACTATAGTTTTTTTCCGCAAGTCAAAGCACTATTTATAATTTGGTCCAAAAAGAAACATTATCCATCTTCGACAAGTAGCTGCGCTAAACTATATTATTCTATCTAAATTCGTGAACACGCAGATGTTGTTGCATGATTCGCCTAGCATTTGTATTTCAAAACTTGAAAGGTTGTGTTATCAATTTATGTGGAATAAAAAAGACAGGATTGACAGGAAGATAGCAGCCTAGAATATTTCATTAACCTTAAAACGTTTCATTCAAACGAAGAGGTATAAATCCTTGGCTTGAACTCTAAACGTTATTTAGGTAAGGAAGCTAAGAAATTTAAGCCGTACGTGATCAGAAACTTTCGTTGAAACATATCCTGTTATTTTTCAATCGTTTAGGATGTTGTGGTCCAAGCATTATAAATACAAAGAATAGAAATATAATATGTTGTGGACACATATTAAAGGCATATAGATAGTTGTATGGTAACATAGAACAAACATACTCCTGAACTGTTAGCTGAACCTGTGCTATTTAACAAGAATAGTTTATTGATGACAACATTGTAACTCGTGTAAATTGAACAGAGAATGATATTCATTGTTTTGCATACTTCATTGTTTTGCATAATGTAAAGCAAAATATGGTGTAAATGTGGTCCTCGTTGTCGTTGCTGGGTGTGTATCATTAATGAAAAATCATATGCAAAAATGTAACATTGAGATTAAAAACAACACATCATTGCAAACAACCCTTGCACTGAAAACACTAGTCGGTGCAGGAATCTATTGTACTCTGTTACATGTTGATATCAAATGATAGTAACCCCAAATGTTGCTCAAAATGAAATAAAATACACGTTCAATTGTACAAAAACAAAAACAACTATTTGTTTGCAAATTGCACAAAACTAAGGAAACGAAACCCAAATTGTATCAAATTCAAAGTGTCCACATAGTCCTTGCAGTAGATATTGTTTCGAACAAACTGAATGTTGTCAACGATAATGTAGGTAACTAATGTACGGAATGTATGGACAGCATTCAATATTTTGCTATGGAGGTGGCATCATTTAGTACACTTTTGACAACATTCTGACAAAAACGACGTCTTCTATCGTTTGACATGAAACTCAAGCAATATAGTTTTTAGTTTGGAGCAGACTTTGGATTCAAGACAGACGCAGTACATGATTTTACGATATTGTGTACTGAAACGTGTATGTCTTAATGTAAGTCTGATTATAACTTACCAAACAATTCTGCTGTCAAAAAGTGAAGTGAAATTCAGATATAAAATTTCAAATTACGATGCAAAAGTGAAGGGTAAATAAATCAAATGGCATGCAAACTGCCTGTTTCATTGGGCAATCATTGATTCCTCCACTGCACTAAGTAGTAGTAGTAGTAGTAGTAGTAGTAGTAGTAGTAGTAGTAGTAGTAGTAGTAGTAGTAGTAGCTGAGGGCTGGCTCGTAGCCTAGGTCTTCTGGCCTTTTAACGCCCTATCTTTTTTGTTTTACGCTTTCTTCTTCGGGGTCTGAAAAGCATGCCTTAATATTCATACTTCAGCAAATCTGCTTCAGTCTATTTTTTTAAATACAATTTTGAATTCTGCGTCATCGTCCAGGAAATTTTTGAATTTGTTAATGCTGTTAGTAAATTTAATTTCAAAAGGAATTTTATTCCACAATTTAACAATTCTGTTAGAAAAACAAAACGCTCTTGTGTTAGTATTTCTGTGTTTAACAAATATTTTACCTTCAGCATTCCTTGTTTTACTAGCTTGTGGAAAGGAAAAAAAATGTTTCAACTGATAGCTTATCCATTCCATTCATTATTTTGTATACCTGTATTAAATCCCCCCTAACCCTCCTACCTTTCAGTGAATGAAGTTTTAAAAACTAAGAATCCGTTATGAATCTACTTTGCATGTTACGTAGCAATGGTGATGTAAGGTTTTCTTCGTATTACATGCCTCACTCTGACAACCTACACGCATTATGTTGTTGACATGTATAATGTCATAACTGACCAGTACCTCTAGTTTTACCTCTTCATATGGGTCTTTATTGTATTTTTATGTTCCTCTTTCTGCACGCTTTAATTCCTCCCTTTAACTGAAATTTGATTGATGTTACCTTGTAAATTATATTGTGGTTTGGAAAGGAGAAACAAAGAGAGACAGACAGACAGTCAGAGAGAGACAGAGACAGGGAGAAGAAGAAGAAGAACACATGTTCACGCACTCAAACACATGCAAAAAGCATTCGTCCGTCACGCAACAGCACGCACTCCTTCCAACCAATGGCACTAAACAAACTACGATATATTTTCTTTTTTTACATTTATTATTACAAACTTTCACACATCACTCATACAACATACAACATACACAACCACGCACCTTCATACTTTGTCTCTCCTCCTTCGTTTTCTCCTCCCTCTTCGTCTCCTGTTCCTCGTCCCCTGCTTCTCTTTCTTTTCTTTTTTCTTCCTCGTCTCCTTCTTCCTCATCTCCTTCTTCCTCGTCTCTTTCTTCGTCTCCTTCTTCCTCGTCTCCTTCTTCCTCGTCTCTTTCTTCCTCGTCTCTTTCTTCCTCGTCTCCTTTTTCCTCGTCTCCTTTTTCCTCGTCTCCCTCTTCGTCTACTTCCTTCTTCGTCTCCTTCTTCCTCGTCTCCTTTTTCCCCGTCTCCTTCTTCTTCGTCTCCTTATTCCTCGTCTCCATTTCCTTCTCCTTCTTCGTCTCCTATTCCTCGTTTCCTTCTTATTCTCCTTCACCTTCTCCTTACTCTTCTCATTCTTCTTCTTCTCCTTATCCTTTTCCGCCTTTTTTAAAAATATTTTTCTTCTTTTTTTTTCTTCTGTTTCTCCTTTTAATTCATTTTCTTCTTCTTCTTCTCCTTTTTCACCTTGTTCTTCTCCTTCCTCTTGGCGGATTCTTTGGAGACTCACTCGCAAAACCTATTCCACTTTTAGTTTTTCAACTTGGGTGAGCTGTTTTCCGAAAACTCAATCCTACCACACATGCACACACAAAATGTCCTTCCGCACGCAACAGAAATACTCATGCATACATCACTCCATGCACACGACACAAAAATCATGAGCACGCACCACCCTGCGCACAAAGAAGTTTTGGAATACAAAAGAAATAATGACAGTGCGTTTGCACATTCAATCATTTTTCTTTCAACAGTTACATGCTTTCATTTGATATGATCTCAACAAGTAACAGAGATCTGTTGTATGTTGGATTGATTCAATGGGAACCGAACATTTCTTTTCAAGTTGTTAAATATTGACTGATGTAATTTAATTTTTTCGCTGCGCTATTGACGTAGGACTTTGGTCGTAATTTCACCTTCACCTGTGAATTGTTGACGTTGCACTTTGTCCAGATAAAGTGCTCAGTGATACTCTAGTTCACCGGTGCAACGTTTTGTACAAGACTGATGTCCCTTGACAGCTCTTTCTTTCCAGAGTACAGCAAGCTCTCTGATGTGCTGTGCCGTTGCTTGAGAGAAGAATATTGCAGTACTTGAGAGGCGGAAAGGGATGGATGAAAAGCCGAGACGCATTTCGGCCCAGTTATAATTTTCTTCATCCTCTTCCCCTGTGTTGTGTGTGTGTGTGTGTGTGTGTGTGCGGTGTGTGTGTGTGTGTGTGTTGTGTATTACTATGTGTGTGCAAAGTTACATCGTTATGACAAAAAATAAATCTTTGTGCTTTTGTGACTCAGTTTACATGTACTTTTATAGTTCTGAGCATAATAGTAAATGAAAAAAAAAGAAGTGTAATTTTATATCTTTCTTTTTTCTTATCATACACTTCTGTTGAAAATAATTCCAATGACGTGATTAAAAGTTGTGATTTTTTTTTAATCTGTGGCCTTAATCAGTGGCACATTGACAGCCTTTAGCGGTCTGCAGGGCTATGAGCAATATGTACTGAACTGAACTTAATTTAACAGTTACAGGATAATTGAGCCCCCGGACGGACGGTACGGAGGAACAGTCAATGGCACTTGGAATGGAATGATAGGAATGCTTATGCGAAAGGTGAGGAAAGAGTTCTTCGTATCTAGCTTTCCGTAAAGAAAAGAGCAAACGAAAATAAGGACGAGGGGAGGTTGACTTATAATATTATAGACCCTAGTCCCTTTGAATGTATGTGTGTATATTTATTTATTTATTTATTTTTTTGTATTTATTTAATTAGTTAATTAATTTTGATTAGTTAATTAGTTAGTCAGTCAGTTAGTCAGCCAGTCATTTAGTTAGTTAGTTAGTCATATTAGTATAGTTTAGTAAGTTAGTTTTATCAGTCTCTCAATCTGCCTGCATGTCTTTTTTTGTTTTGTTTACGTATTTATTTACATATTTATTTATTTATGCATTTATTTATTTATAAGCATTATTTAATCGTGTATTTTTTATTATTTTTTATTTATTTAATTATTTGTTATTGTTTGTTTGTTTGTTTGTTTTATTTATTTATATCAGTCTCTCAGTTTCAGTTTCAGTTTCTCAAGATGACGTCTCCGCGCTCGGAACGAATTCCATATGCACTAACGTCACAGGTGCCACGTGTATGGTGACCGTGGCACATGATTTAAGCCTGCACATAGACCCATGAGCTGGCCAGGTCCCGAGGCCCTACCTAGACTATGTTTTACCTAGTCTGTATTTTATACTGGTATTTTATCAGCCAACTACTGGAATAATCCTGACTCTCAAATTTGCCTGCATATCATTCAGTGTTATTGTAGGGTCATGATCTGTCCGTCCCTTTATGTAGGTCAACAGGTGCGATAGGCGGTGTTTATGACACTGCTTTTCCAGTTTGGAAGGTTTGAGTTTGAACCTTCTTGAGTACTGGCTAGTCAGTAATCGGCACAGTTGTATTAATGTCAAATTTCGTTGTATTATTAATGTCAGTTTTTTGCTTAGGAAAACGCACATATTCACCCAAGTTGCATACTCCTGAAGACGGAGTGTGATTGCTTTAATGGCAGGGTAAGAATACATCAAATAACAACAACATCAACAATAATATCATCAACAACCGCCGTACGCTTAATTACCAACCTGTATTATAGGAGCGCACGTGGCATTTACAGCCCCTAAATGAAAACATATATCTCTAGCTGTTTGGAGATTAAACCATACCTACAAGAGAGGTCGTGACATTTCTGAGTATCTCAACCATATTCTGGGACAAAGCTCTAACTTGTTTTGTACCAGTCCATAATTCTAATACGCTAGGTTGATTATATTGTACAAAGGGGAGCAAGTTTCGAACACCAGGGATCACATTTGCCCCAAACGTGTTGTATGTATAAAGGACAATTACATCCCAAAGATGCTCGACGCTCCTATACAGAGAACTGAAGCAAAGACACCGTTTGGTTGTTGGTGTGTGTGTGTGTGTGTGTGTGTGTGTGTGTGTGTGTGTGTGTGTGTGTGTGTGTGTGTGTGTAGTGTGTGTTGTGTGTGTGTGTGTTGTGTGTGTATGTGTGTGTGTGTTGTGTGTGTATGTGTGTGTGTGTGTGTGTGTGTGTGTGTGTGTGTTGTGTGTGTATGTGTTGTGTGTGTGGGTGTGTGTGTGTGTGTGTGTGCATCATTACGTGTGTGCACTCGTGTTTGCAAGTGCGCAAGCGGATGTGTGTATATGCGTATATGTCCATGTACGTCAGTATAATTATAAAAATAAGTCGTACAATGTAATAATGGCTTTGTGCTTGATAAAAGGAGCCATATAAATACCCAGTAAAATTCTCACTGTTTGTCTTGGCTATTAGAATTATTGTTTCCCTAGATGCTATCGATTATAAGCAACTCCTTGCCTTTCATGTTTCTTAGTTTGTTTTTATGTCTGTTTATTTATTTGTTTGTTTACCAAGGGAATTGACATCGCAGTTGGTCCCTATATGATACCGATTATAAGCAACTCCTTGCCATTTGTGTTTCTTAGTTTGTTTATCTGTCTGTTTGTTTGTTTGTTTGTTTGATTTTATTTGTTTGTTTTGTTTGTCTGTCTGTTTGTTTGTTTGTTTTCTTGTTTGTTTGTTTACCAAGGAAATTTACATCGCGGTTGGTCCCTATATGCTACCGATTATAAGCAACTCCTTGCCATTCGTGTTTCTTAGTTTGTTTATCTGTCTGTCTGTTTGTTTGTTTGTTTGTTTGTTTGTTTCCTTGTTTGTTTGTTTACCAAGGAAATTGACATCGCGGTGGGGCCATTCACCATCAACTCAGAGAGGATGTCAGTGGTGGATTTCACCGTGCCTTTCATGGAAGATGGCGGCGGCATCCTCACCAAGGGAGGCGACCCAGGCCCTGACTTGATGAAGAGTCTTCCGTCCCTTCCCTCCGTTAGGATGGCTGATGGCCGCGGGCGCCATTGTTGTCACCTCAGTTGTGCTATACCTTATCATCAATTTAAGCAACTGGGCGGTCATTCGCGGAACGTTTCTCCAGCGAAAGAAGAAGGGAGATGAAGACGAGCAGCAGCAATCACAGCAACAAAATGAGCTGCAAGAACCATGGAATCTGCCAGATTGTCTGCTGGTTGTGTGGGGTCGTTATGAGTCAGGTAGTTGTTTGTCTTCAGATTTCAGCGATTATTTTGTAGTAGTAGACTCAGAGAGAGAGAGAGAGAGTCTGCTGGCTGTATGGGATCGTTATGAGTCAGATAGATTGGTTTACTTTCAGATTTCAAGGCGATTATTTTGTAGATATTGTAGACTTCAGAGAGAGAGAGAGAGAGAGTTGCTGCTGTATGGGATCGGTTAGAGAGATAGATCTGGTTTTTGACTTTCAGATTTTCAAGCGATTTATTTGTAGAATGTAGACTCAGAGAGAGATAGAGAGAGAAGAGGAGAGAGAGAGGAGAGAGAGAGAGAGAGAGAGAGAGAGAGTCTGCTGGTTGTATGGGGATCGGTTATGAGTCAGGGTAGATCTGGTTTTTGACTTTCAGATTTTCAAGGCGATTATATTTTGTAGATATTTAGATTAAGGAGAGAGAGAGAGAAGAGAGAGAGAGAGAGAGAGAGAGAGAGAGGAGATAGAGAGAGAGAGAGAGTCTGCTGGTTGTATGGGGATCGGTTATGAGTCAGGGTAGATCTGGTTTTTGACTTTCAGATTTTCAAGGCGATTATATTTTGTAGATATTGTAGACTTCAGAGAGAGAGAGAGAGAGAGAGAGAGAGAGAGAGAAAAGAGAGAGAGAGAGAGAGAGAGAGAGAGAGAGAAGAGAGAGAGAGGTCTGCTGGTTGTATGGGGATCGATTATGAATCAGGGTAGGTCTGGTTTGTCTTTACGATTTTCAAGGCGATTATTTTGTAGATATTTTAGACTTCAGAGAGAGAGAGAGAGAGAGAGATAGATAGATAGATAGAGAGAGAGAGAGAGAGAGAGAGAGAGAGAGAGAGAGAGAGAGAGAGAGAGAGAGTCTGCTGGTTGTATGGGGATCGATTATGAATCAGGGTAGGTCTGGTTTGTCTTTACGATTGTCAAGGCGATCAATCTGCATTATATTGCAGATACAAAAGAGAGAAGAGACACCAAGACAGAGAGAGAGAGAGAGAGAGAGAGAGAGAGAGAGAGAGAGAATCAGAATTGTTTGTATATATTGCAGATTTAAGACACACACAGAGAGAGAGAGAGAGAGAGAGAGAGAAGAGAGAGAGAGAGAGAGAGAGAGAGAGTCGGAATCAGAAATCTATTCAGTAAGGCCAAAACCCCATTTGAAGAGGTGTGAACACATTATATACACACACAAAATATACTGAATAGTCGTTCTTAGATAATGCATACTTATACTTCAAGTCTTTTTGGAATACAATACAATATGGGCCCCACATCATACTTCAGTAATACAATAGGAACGTATGAATAGGTTTGACAGGCACACATCATTAGAATTTAATTTTAGAACAAAGCAAACTCTCCTTTTACACCAATAGACGTTCACTCTAGGGCAAACGAGTTAGACAGTTAGATAGATAGTAGTAGATAGATAGAGAGAGAGAGAGAGAGAGAGAGAGAGAGAGAGAGATGGCAGGGATGGCATATGTATATTATATATATATGTGTGTGTGTGTGTGTGTGTTATATATATATATATATAGATATACATATGTATATATTATATACATATGTATATGTATATATATATATATATATATATATATATATATATATATATATGGATGTATATCTTTGAATACAATGCACATTAATTAGCAGGATAGACACTGCTGTTCAGTCTGCCAGCCATCATCTGGTTGATTCCACAAGCCCACGCGAAATCCTATAAGCTGGCAAGGTTTTTGACACAAGGATGGGGTAGTGGAGGTGGGGAAGGAACCCATTTAAAGACTGAACTGACACCACCAAAATGATATGCATCAAAATGGACAGCGAAAAGTCCAGTTGTTTTGGTACGGGCTGGGACTGAACTCGAGACATCAGATTTTGAGGCCACGGCTTTGTTAAAGGACCCAAGCCGCCCGCCATGTCTCCAAAACAACCCACCCTTAAGATGTGGACCAGCCCCCAGCTCCAGCTCCATGTGTGACGGTTGGTTCTGTTGATAGGGTCCTGGGCTCAAGTTCTGATATGTATCGTTCATCCCCAGCCAGCAACAATAAAAACAGGCCTGTTCGCTGCCCATCTTTAATAATATAATCGTGTTGGTAGTTTCAGCTTTAATTTTTAATAGATCTTGTGTCCTCTCTTTTCCCCTTCCCTATTTCATGATCTTGGCAGGACATGACTTTTGTGCAGGCTCAAGGAGTCCTCCGGATAGATACAGGCAAATTTAGGTACAGCTTATAAGGGATTGTCCGAACGTGATGGATCCTTTTTGAATAAGTTTGCAGGGGGGGGGGGGGGGGGACAGAACTTGGATTGATTTTTTTTAACAAACATACCACAAAGTTTCTATCAAGTCAGTATAGTGGCTCTGTCACAGGGGCACCTCGCCATCCGAAGTGTTCGTCTGGACGTCTGGTTCTAGGGTTTTGGTGGCTGTTCACCATACTGGTTGTGTCTATCTACACGGCTAGTCTGGCTGCTCAGCTGGCCATCAAAATCCAAGATGATACCATTGACAGCATAGACGAGCTGGTCGCTTCTTCGCTAGAGCCTGTCGCTATCATCTACACCAGCTGGTGGAACCTTTTCATGGTGAGGAATAGGAGATGTGGTCCGTCTCTCTGTCTGTCTGTCTGTCTGTCTGTCTGTCTCTGTCTCTCTCTGTCTCTCTCCATGTCTCTCTCTGTCTCTGTCTTCTGTCTTTATCTGTCTCTCAGTCTCTATCTGTCTCTTCGTCTCTGTATCTGTTTCTCTCTTTCTCTCTCTCTCTCTCTCTCTCTCTCTCTCTCTCTCTCTCTCTCTCTCTCTCTCTCTCTCTCTCTCTCTCTGTCTTTTGATTTTCCAGGTCAAATTACACGAAAAGGTTTGCCTCAGTTTTGATGATGAAGAAGGTAAAACAGCGAGAGAAGGGAGATGAGCACCACCTATATGATACCGAGGCGTCTACCAATTATATCTTTAAAGACCTCAGGTCTATGGGATAACCTTGACTTTTTTTTAAAGCGCAATACACTGGATTAGCGGTGGAGGAGTAGCTCTTATGCCTTCCTTCAAGCAATTTCTTCTTATCCACCCAGAAAGCACCGGCAGGCACAGTGTACGGTGCCATAGGCGAACGGATGGCCAAAGCCCCTACAATTCTGGACAGCAACGAAGGGCAGGTACTGGTGCGAGGGGGCACCACAGCTTACATCACCGATGTGAATGAGGCCAGGTATCTGTACGGCCAGGACTGCCACAACCTGCACCTGGCCTCTGTCATCTTCAGCAGCAATGGTCTGGGTTTTGCCGTGCCCAAACATGCCGTCTACCGAGAAGCCATGAACGATATGTAAGTAATTGGAGGCCATTAAGTACAGGTAAAAATTGCTCCTAACCCTAATGTCGTAGGAGGAACTGAGGTAAAGACATCCACAATTTGTTTTCATGCTGAACTCGAGATCTCTACAATTTCACTTTCTCTTGAAAACGACGTTGTGAGAGTGGTTTACATGCAATTTCTCTTGCTCCTGTTTTTTTTTTTTTTCTCTCTCTTTTATCACAAATGACCACTTTCCTTTTATTTGTTTTAATGTTTGCCTTTCTGTTTTCTACCATTTACTCGTGTATACTCAATGTTTTTAAAAGTTACGTCATTTCTGATTTCTTAGCTGCTACTAAATGGAATTCGTACCATTGTTCGACTGCTTATATTGTGTATGTAGAATAACAAGGACTAACAGTAAGACAGATGCACTATGACCTACTGATACTGTCTTTAAATGATAGAAAATGTTTGAACGTTTCCAGTATTTTTTTTTCTCCGCCATCATTCCTAACCTATATTCCTCGCCGATACTATTCCAGCATACTGAGGCTGCAGGAAGCGGGGATCCTGGAGAGGTGGAAGAAGCAATGGTGGCAGACATCGCCAGAATGTAGCAAACAGGGGGCCACCCTCAATAACGACAAACGGCTGGGCGTACGCAGCATCGGAGGCATCCTGCTGGCCTACGCCATTGTCATCGCCTTGGCCCTGCTCTGTCAATTATGGTCGTGGATACGGCTGCGACTACCTTGCTGCAAGAAAATCGTGCGGTGTTGGATGCATGTGGACGGTGATGACAATGGGCTGTTCCTTCTTTGTCGTCGTTTTTGTGGTTATTTTTATGGTATTCAGGGTGGTCGTGACGTTGACGGTTGTTACGGGGATAGAAACCATCAGTAACTGATGTTCAAGAATTGTGATCTTTTTTTTTAGGTGAGTTTTTTTTTTCTGTCGTTGTATACAATCTGGTAGTAGGATTAAAAATATATATCAATGTTTAAATCTTTTTTTTCTGATGTTAGAAAGGAAAATTTTAGCTCTTGTGTTAAATTGTGTATGTGCTAATCATTAATTAGATAAAAGTAGTGACTGTACTCGTGAACTGGTCAGATTGTAAGGATTATAACGAAATCCTAGGTTCAGCTTGTACATGTAGTTGTAACAACCAAAAGCGTTGGATAATAGTAGCGGTTTTGATGTTAAGAGCTGGGGCCTACTGATGACTTCATAGTAGGTCTACTATTCAATCCTCATAAAGGAAAGCACAGCAGAGTTTGGATGTTGTTATGATCTGTACACACACATACACACACACAAACACACACACACACACACACAAACACACACACACACACACAACACACATGCATACACATATATACGCACACACGTACAAACAACAACAACAGCACACACACACACACACACACACACACACACACACACACACACACACACACACACACACACACACACACACACACACACACACACACACACACACACACACATACACACAAAACTCGTCTAAAATCATATATGTGAACGGAGATTTAAATAAATAACGAACGCGCGCGCTCGCGCATACACACACACACACACACACACACACACACACACACACACACTACACATACACAAACACACATACACACACACACACACACACACACACACATACACACACACACACACACACACACACACACACACACACACACACACACCACACATTACTGTCTAAATGCAACAATCTTTTTTAAAAAGAATCTGGCGACTGACAGTTCGATTTATACCGCTGAACATCAAGTGCTGTGTTTGGGCATTAATTTGTTCTCTAACTTGAGAAAAAAAGAGAAGGAAAGAAAGAAAGAACAAAAAATCCGTAATTATATCGGATTCGCTGTCTAGGCCGGAAGGCCAGAATGCCGATCATCCCAGGATTAAAAAATTCTGCAAACTGTGAACACCCTAAGGACAGACGGTTACAACATAGTTTAATTAACCCACATTCCAGGTACCAGTCGCTGTGATTGTAGTGGTTAACGCAACTGACTACCGACTGGAAGGTTTGTGGGTTCGAATCCCGTCGGTCCCTCTAAGAATTTGAAAATCTTTCTGCGATTTTTCGGCTCTAACCGGTTCCTACCCAGAGTTGGGCGTGCTATGGGCTCATTGGGAAGACTGGGACCACACAGTCGAGTCTCATCCACTGCACTGATGCGTTATTGAGGGTGTTGCTTAAATCTTCTGACCAGCACCGCAGGTGTCTGTATCTCTCGGGCCTGGTTGACGCCAGTACATAATATGATAGTAAGCGTAGACTACAAACCTGTCACGCAGTCTCAGTCCTAGATGGAACTCCATAGGATCATCCTCATCGACATCATCATCACCGCATTGTACAATTGTAAAAAAAAAAAAAAAAAAAAAATTGTAAAGTGCCAGCTTCTGTGGTCATTAAGGTGGTGCAGAAAATGGGACGAAAAAAAAAAACGGTGAGCGCAAAGGTAACCCTCCCTGAGTGCGATGATCTTAAAGAAAACAAAAGAACCAACCTACATTCCAGGTATATATGCATTACAGGCAAGGAACGCGTTGACTAACTGGCCTGAATATTGAACAGATTTTTTTTTTCAGTTGGAGCTTTTATTGGATCGGAACATTTTCTGTATTGATTTATAGAACTGATTTTCAAAGGGATTATAGTGGTTGATGTATGTCCTTATTAGTGGCATGGTGACAACATTGATATGGCTCTTAGAGGTCTGTGGGGCTATGAATAAAACGAACTGAAAAACACCTCACAGTTTCTGACACATCATGTACAGTGTGTGTATGTGTGTGTGTGTGTGTGTGTGTGTGTGTGTGTGTGTGTGTGTGTGTGTGTGTGTGTGTGTGTGTGTGTGTGTGTTTGTGTGTGTGTGTGTGTGTGTTTGGCAGTGCATGCTCGTGTATAGATTTTAGAATGTGTGTAAATATTGAAGTTGATTATAACATTCCCTGCGATATGTTGTATATTTTGGAAACCGGTGATATTGAGGCCAGGTGTGATGTTTGTATGAAGACTTACTGTTTGAAACTTCATAGTTTTCAGGACTCATGATAATTATCATTATGATTTTTCTTTGAATGATGTTTTACCTGGTTTGACTCCGTACTACCTTTTCTTTTATGGGAAATACAGAACTTTCATTAGAAAAAAGGATAATAATACCACTCAACCTCTCGTCCTCTTTGTGTTAACTGAGCAGCTTTTATTTGACCAAGATTTGATTTTAAGGTAGAGTTACATACGACATGAGACCACCAACGTCACGGCTCTCGGTAAACCTCTCACAACAGTCTGCAGCTGTCGCAGTTCTCGTCTGCATTGTGAGTCAGCTCCACCATTTCTGATGTGTGGCACAGCGATAGGAGACAATTATTCTTTATCAACTCTTTCGGAATCCCAAACAAGTGTGACTGCCCGCGTTCAAGCAAACAGGAACCAGAAAAAAAAAACATAAAAGAAGAATACGAGCGCGTATTTAATATAACAAATGTCTTGTTGTATTAAATACGCGTTCGTATTCTTCTTTCGTGTATTTTTCTGGTTCTTTTCAACTCTTTCGGGATATCATCTACGATTGTTGACGGGGTAATGTTTACCTTAATGTTATTAAATGGAAACGGGCTTTGTAATCGTAAACATAGCTGAGAGCATGACAAACTGTAAAGACTTTGTAGCATATAAAGCTGAGAATATGACAAAACTGCTGAGTTAAACTTGTGGGGTTTTTTCCCCCAATATCTTCACAATTGTTTGATACCTGATTTTGACATTTCATTTGAAGCG
>CM060305.1:23303614-23326114 GCA_030674185.1 Monoplex corrugatus | reverse complement strand
CAGAGTCAGATGTCTGTGTGGCCATCTTCTGATTCACACAGCAGGCCTAATCCACTGTGTCTTGTTCATCGCATGCTTCTCGTCAAGATTTCTTCTGTTTGGTCTGGATCTTCACGTTGAGTTACAGAGAAGTTGTGAACAAGGTGCGGAGTGATCATCATGTCACTAAACTTAGTGCGTACCGTCTGGCCAGCACAAAACGGACGTGTGCAGGTTGGAAGAGTATGCGACATAATCGATGGTAAAGTTGGGTGAAGCTCATTTCGTACTATCCCAGTCTCACCTGTCTCACCTGTCGGCACCCCCGGGTTCGATATTGGCTGCTGCACATCTGGATGCCATCATCTCCCTCCAGGCCACTCTTGATTTTGATGGACAATCTATCGAATATTTTGATGTTGGCTATGTTCTCGAAGTAAGAGATTGGAGGTCTGCTTTTCTTCCTCTTTGCCACTGTTTTTCCTTAAAAGACGGTTGCCATGAAGGTCTGAGTAATATCTTGAAAAAACATCCACTTTGAATTCGATTTCCATCTGTCTCTTTCTAACGCCATTTATTGATTATTCAAAATGTACAGAAAGGGACATATGCGTTGAGAACATCTCCATAGTATACTAACCTTTATTACTGAGCATATTCAAACTCAAATGTGACTTTCAACCACAGAATGAGTCGACTGTCGCAAACGGTAATTTCAATTTATTTATGCATGTGAGTGTTATGTTCTTTTCTTATGATGAAACCCGTCATAAAATCATTATGTTTAATTCTATAACATAGGATTGGAAGACGGTATCCCTCTTAGTCACCATGTTGACAACAACAAGGAAAACTTTATCACAATTTAAACGATGAACGTTCTCTAGCAACGAACACCCGATCTTCATGTAAAATATTGCCGTTTACGTGCGGTTCGAAGGGTCTGTTACATAAAGCTAAGGAGTTGTACTTACTTTTTTAAGACATGATATCATCAAAGTGTTGATATCCTTTCACATTTGAATTTCAAATTGACGAATACGTTCTATCATTCTTATTGTTTTGGTAATGATGCAGTTGATACTATATGGCATTCATCTGAGATACCAGCCATGAGATTATCTTCTTTGTAAGCCAGGCCTAAAACGACAGGAATTGAAATGAACAGACGAGAGGAACTATGTAAAAATAGCCATTCTATGGAGAGCCCACATTTTGACCAGTCTCTCTGCACGTTTGCCTTGTGTCTGATGTTCTCGTTGACCTTTTCGTGGTCCTTCGTCTGATACAGCTCTTGGCAACGCAGAAGCGTAAGTATGTTGTGTTGCAAGAGGGCATGAAATGAAATCTCCAGCAGACCAGTCGCCGCGGTGTAGTGGTTACCGCAACGGACTACTGACTGGAAGGTTGTGGGTTCGAATCCCAATCAGTCCCTTTAAAAATCATTGTGAGATTTGTCCGTTCTAGCCCGCTCCTACCCAGAGTTGAGCGAATTATGGGCTCGTTTGGGAAGACCGAGACCACATAGCCGAGTCTCATCCACTTCACGGATGCGTCATTGATGGTTTTGATCAAATCTTACCAACACCGCAGGTGTCTGTATCTCTAGGGCCTGGTTGACGATTATGATAGCATAGCATCATGATAATTATTCTCATCGACATCATCATCATGGCATTGTGAAAAGGCTGTTCCAGCTTCTGTGGCTATTGAGGTGGTGTAGAAAATGGGGAAAAAAGGGTGAGCACAAAGGTAACCTCCCTGAGTGCAATGATCCTTAAAAAATATCCCCAGCAGACAGCAGACAAGATCTTGGGACGGAAAAAAAAGCTTTAAAGACACTGGTAATTCAAGAAATCACGGTCAGTATAACTATTTATGAGGTACCCCTGTACATTAACTATGTCTGTATCTGTATACCTCGTTGCTTATCGGCCTGCCTAGGTATGTGAGTTAACATATACTTCACACTTAGAGTTGAGTGAATACCATTTTACACTTGTAGTTAATGAATGCATACTTTATGCTGTAATTCATTGAATGCATACTTTATACTTACATTTAGCCATTATGTCTGCATAGTTCAGTGAATGTATACTTTACACTAGTAGTTTATCAATATGTCTGCATAGTTCAGTGAATGCACACTTTACACTTCTTGTTATCCATTGTGTCTGTATAGTTCAGTGAATGCACACTTTACACTTGTTGTTAGCCATTGTGTCTGCATAGTACAGTAAATGCATACTTTACACTTGTAGTTTGCCATTATGTATGCATAATACAGTAAATGCGTACTTTACACTTGTAGTTTGCCATTATGTATGCATAGTACAGTAAATGCATACTTTACACTAGTAGTTTATCATTATGTCTGCATAGTTCAGTGAATGCACACTTTACACTTCTTGTTATCCATTGTGTCTGTATAGTTCAGTGAATGCATACATTACACTTGCTGTTAGCCATTGTGTCTGCATAGTTCAGTGAATGCATACTTTACACTTGTTAGCCATTATGTATGCATACTTCAATGAATGCATACTTTACAATTGTAGTTTGCCATTATGTATGCATATTTCAATGAATGCATACTTTACAATTGTAGTTTGCCATTATGTCTGCATGGTACAGTCAATGCATACTTTACACCTGTGTTTAGCCATTATGTATGCATATTTCAGTGAATGTATATTTTACACTTGTTGTTAGGCATTATGTCTGCATAGTTCAGTGAATGCACACGTTACACTTGTTGTTAGCCATTGTGTCTGTATAGTTCAGTGAATGCATACTTTACACTTGTCGTTAGCCCTAGTGTCTGCATAGTTCAGTGAATGCATACTTTACACTTGTCGTTAGCCATTGTGTCTGCGTAGTTCAGTGAATGCATACTTTACACTTGTCGTTAGCCATTTTGTCTGCGTAGTTCAGTGAATGCATGCTTTAAAGTTGTAATTTGCTTTTATGTCTGCATTTATGCTATGCCAAATGATAACCTGACTTCTGCATTGACCCTCACTGAAAACAGGACTGCCGAACCCTATACATTACTCATATTTTGTGTGAATTTTATGACATACTACAGATGGACCCACCATCAAGATAAGCACATCAGGAACGATATCATAGAGCCAGTCTTTATGTTTCAGGCTGGGTGTTAACTCAAGGCATAAGATAATCAAGACATAAGCTGACATGGCAATGATGAAGAGACTATCGTTACTTTTCCTTGTCCTTCTTGCCTTCAATTCAGTGTATAGCCAAGATGATGCGTTCCTTAAGATTGACGTCGTTGCCGACCTCGTCAAGTGTTTACAATGGAAAGACGCTATCTTTATCTACGATACAACCTTTTGCGAGTGTGAATGTAAGTATCAATACATTTATGTTACTTTTACATGTTTTATATTCGGGTATTGAAAGTTTGTTGGTTGGGTAAATAACCGTCTGATTAATTAATTTTATTGAATATCTTTTACTATTATGTATACATGTATCTGATATTCCACAGGTACAAGTTAAAGAGCCGGCCTTTCGAAGGTGAACTGAAATAAGACTAATTGTTAACTGAATAATGTTTAGATTTTTCGATTTCAAAGGTAAAGTGCAATGCAAATTTTAACAAGAAGAAATGGAAGATCTGTGTTTTAGATAGGCCTAGAAATACAGACAATAATAATATATATATGATGTGCACAAAAATTATCTCCCCAACCCTCTCTCTCTCTCTGTCTCTCTCTCTCTCTCACTCTCTCTCTCTCTCTCTCTCTCTCTCTGTACAACACACACCCCACACACACGCACGCACGCATGCACACACACACACACACACCCCACACACACACACCACACACACACATTGTTGAGGATGACCGAAACGAAGAACACATTATAAAAAAGAACTTTGAAGGACCACCCATAATGAAAGATGAAGCTAGAGCAGCACTGAAAAAGACGAAACCAGGAAAAGCACCAGGACCAGACAACATTACTACAGAGATGACTGAAGCCCTGGAGGAATTTGGTACAGAAAAAATAACAGTCCTAAATGAAATTTACGACACTGGAAAAAATCCCCAAAGATATGTCAAAATCAATTTTCATTGCACTTCCAAAGAAGATAGGGGCTATAGAATGCAAACTCCATCGCACAATCAGTTTGATGAGTCATGTAACAAACATCCTGTTAAGAATAATCATGATGAGGACAAGGAATAGAATCAAAAGAGAAACAGCAGAAGAACAGTGTGGATTTGTGGAAGGGAAAGAAACATTTTAATGCCTTATACATCCTAAGAACTATCATAGAGAGGTCAATTAAGATGAATAAGGATTTGTATTTATGCTTTGTTAACTATACCAAGGCTTTCGATCGAGTAAGACATGAAGAATTGATCAACCAACTGGAGAGACTCAATATTGATGGAAAAGGTCTACGAATGATCAGAAATATGTCCTGCAATGAGAATAGAAAACGATATAAGCTCTTTCCAAAACATCAAAAGAGGAGTCAGACAGGGTTGTGTTTTGTCACCAGATCTGTTTTCCCTTTACAGCCAGCGAAAACATCAAACATCATGAGAAACCTAGAAGAAGACCCTGGATTAAAGGTTGGAAGGAAAATGATAAACAACATTCGATACGCAGATGACATCGTGCTAATCGCAGAAAATGAAAGGGACATACAAAACCTTGTGAATATACTAGAAACAGAAAGCAAAGTAAGGGGTTGGAACTAAACAGCAGGAAGACTGAAGTCATGGTGATCAGTAAAAACCTTGAAATCCCTTCATGCAAAATAACAGCAAATGGCACAACCGTGACACAGGTTGATAAGTTTAAATACCTGAGGCAGATGCACATCAGAATAGCTGGCAGAATCGGCCAAGCCAAACAGCATTCAAGAATATGAAAAGCATTCATACCAACAAATGCCTATCAATTAACATCAGAAAAAGAGTTCTTGAATGTTATATAGAACCAATACTGTTGTACGGATGTAAGGCAAGGACAGTCAAGAAGCAAAGCCAGAACAAAATTGAGGCAGCCGAGATGTGGTTTCTAAGAAAAATGTTGAGAGTTCCATGGACAGCAAAGAAAACAAACGAGACAGTCTTGATGGAGGCAGACACAAGTAGATCATTCATAAGGAATATTAGGAAAAGACAGGCAACATTTACAGACCCTTTTAAGAGGAAGGGGGATTTGGAGCACATGGTCACAATGGGAAAGCTGGAGGGAAAGAGAACACCAGATAGTCCCTGGGAGAAAATGCAAAACGGACTTGCAGAGTGGCTGAAGACGAGGAGGGTGGAGGAGATGCTTGGGGCAACAATAGATAGAGACAGATGGAAGTCCAAGATCGCCAACGCCATGCGGTAGGACACCTGATGATGATGATGATGATGATGATGATGATGATGATATAATGATATGATGATATATATATATATATATACATGCATAGATATTTATATGTTTTCATGTATGTATATATATATATACATAATATATATATGCATATATGTATATATAAAGATAGGTAGATACATACATACACACACACAAACACACGCAAACACATACGTACATATTATACATACATACATACGTACATACATACATCCATGTACATATACGAAAAAAGTCAGAGTTAACCTGAATTCTATAGACATGCCATACTTTGCTATAGTAAGATCAAATAACGTAGCCCATAGGTAGATTTTACTGATTATTTTGTATTTCAAGCCTCCAGGTACAGACAGAACCTAGTAAGGAGCTTTGCATACCACAACATCGAAATCCTCACCCTTCGGCTCTCATCATCCGACCCGGACGTCACTGACTCAGTGGTATCAGCAATGCAAGGAACATCCATATCATCACTGATTCTGTGCATCCAACCCAACAAGACATCACGTTTACTTAAACAGGTACGGTCGGCTATATGCATATATTATAGTATAGTATAGTATAGTATAATATAGTATAGTATAGTATAGTATAGTATAGTATAGTATAGTATAGTATAGTATAGTATAGTATAGTATAGTATAGTATAGTATAGTATAGTATAGTATAGGAAGTATAGTATAGTAGTAGTATAGTATAGTATAGTTATAGTATAGTATAGTATGTATAGATAGATAGTATAGTATAGTATAGTATAGTATAGTATAGTATAGTATAGTATCGGCCCGGAGTGTAAGGATTAGGGCGAAACATTGTCTAAAGGGTATACTTCTTGAAGACTTTGTTGTTAGTCTCTAGAGTTTTTTCTACTAGTATAGTATAGTATAGTATAGTATAGTATAGTATAGTATAGTATAGTATAGTATAGTATAGTATAGTATAGTATAGTATAGTATAGTATAGTATAGTATAGTATAGTATAGTATAGTATAGTATAGTATAGTATAGTATAGTATAGTATAGTATAGTATAGTATAGTATAGTATAGTATAGGGCGACCGCAGCGACTGTAATAATTATCGCGGAATCTCTCTCCTCAGCATTGTTGGGAAAGCATTGCCAGAGTCATCTTAACCCGTCTTCAGAGGCTGGCAGCTCGCATCTACCCTGAGTCCCAGTGCGGCTTTAGGGCCGGAAGATCGACCATCGACATGATCTTCTCTGTCCGGCAACTACAGGAAAAGTGCCGCGAGCAGCACATGCCCCTTTGCCTCGCCTTCATTGATCTCACGAAAGCATTCGACCTGGTCAGTCGGAGTGGTCTTTTCAAGCTTTTGAAGAAAATCGGCTGCCCTCCAAGACTATCAGCTGTCATCGAGTCTTTTCACGAGGATATGCATAGCACTGTGTGCTATAATGGTGCCACTTCAGAGCCTTTTAGAATCAGCAGCGGAGTGAAACAGGGATGTGTTTTGGCCCCAACTCTGTTCAGGATCTTCTTCTCGATGTTGCTGACCTTGCCTTCTGCAGATCTGAAGAAGGGGTATATCTTCATACAAGGACCGATGGAAAGCTCTTCAACATTGCCAGGCTTCGTTCCAAAACCAAGGTGGAAAAGAAGACCATCAGAGAAGCTCTCTTCGCAGATGATGCTGCGCTGGCTTCCCACAGTGAACAAGATCTCCAGAGGCTCGTTGATCGCTTCGCCCACGCTTGCAGAGAGATTGGTCTCACAATCAGCTTGAAGAAAACTGAGATCTTAGGTCAAGGCTGTGAAGAACCACCATCTCAACACACTGGAGACTACGACCTCAATACTGTCCACCAAGTTCAGTACTTGGGGTCCACCATAAGTGACAACCTCTCTCTGGATGCTGAAATCGGCGCCAGAATTGCGAAGGCTTCATCTGTTATGGCTAAACTGAACAAGCGGGTCTGGTCCAACAGCAGTCTCACTGCGAACATCAAAATGCAGGTGTACAGAGCATGTGTGTTGAGCACACTACTCTACTCAAGTGAAGCCTGGACCACATACGCCAGCCAACAAAAGAGGCTCAACATTTTCCATCTCCGCTGCTTGCGACGCATCCTCGGCATACAATGGCAAGACAAGGTGACCAACACAGAGGTCTACAGACCATCTTTGCCCTTCTAAGCCAACGCCGACTACGCTGGCTTGGCCATGTGCGTCGAATGGAGGATGGACGCATACCTAAAGACGTTCTCTACGGCGAACTGGCAAACCGGAAGCGAACTCCAGGACGCCCACAGCTACGCTTTGTAGACGCATGCAAAAGGGACCTTAGAAGCTCAGGGATTGACCCAGGCTCTTGGGAGACTCTGGCGGAAGACAGGGCAGCGTGGTGGACAGCCGTTCAGCAAGGCGTTGTGAATGCGGAGAGGAGGAGAGCAGAAAGCGCAGATGAGAAAAGGGCTCTTCGCAAGCAACGTTCCAGAAACCAGACAACAGCGACTCAATTTGTATGTGGCAGATGTGACAGAGATTGCCACTCAAGAATCGGCCTGCACAGCCACAGCAGAAAGTGCACGTCATGACCACAACGCCTCCTGGTGCAGACTATCATCTCCTGAGATGTAAAGAGGCCGACGACGACGAGTATAGTATACTTCTCTGAAGACCTTCTGTTGTCTAGCTCTCCCTAGAGTTTCTTTCTACCTAGTATAGTATAGTATTAGTATAGTATAGTATAGTATAGTATAGTATAGTATAGTATAGTATAGTATAGTATAGTATAGTATAGTATAGTATAGTATAGTATAGTATAGTATAGTATAGTATAGTATAGTATAGTATAGTATAGTATAGTATAGTATAGTATAGTATAGTATGTATGGATAGGTATGGTATGGTATGGTATGGTATGGTATGGTATGGTATGGTATGGTATAGTATAGTATAGTATAGTATAGTATAGTATAGGTAGTATAGTATAGTATAGTATAGTATAGTATAGTATAGTATAGTATAGTATAGTATAGTAAGAATATAGTATTATAATATATTATAATATATATACTTTGATATACTATACTATACTATATTATAGTATATATATATATATATATATCCCCATCAAAAGCGGAGTCAAACAGGGGTGTGTCCTTTCCCCGACACTTTTCGGCATCTTGTTCTCCCTGCTGCTGCGCTATGCCTTCAGTCAATCCGAAGAAGGCGTCTACCTTCACATCGGGAGCAACGGCAGCCTGTTCAACCTCCCACGCCTCCGTGCAAAGACGAAAGTGCGAAAAGTCCTCATTCGAGAGATGCTGTTTGCTGACGATGTCGCTTTGACGGCACACAGCGAGGCTGCCCTCCAAGAACTCATTAACCGTTTCGCTCATGCCTGCAAAGAATTTGGTCTCACGATCAGCCTAAAGAAGACCAACCTCCTGGGTCAAGATGTCAGCTCGGCTCCTCGGATTTCCATCGGTGACTGCACTCTCGACGTGGTGGAAGACTTCACATATCTTAGTTCCACCATCTCCAGCAGTCTGAACCTGGACACCGAGCTGAACTCAAGGATCGGCAAGGCATCTGCAGCAATGGCCAGCCTGTCAAAGAGAGTGTGGGAAAACTCCATGCTGACCATCAAGACAAAGACTAAAGTGTACCAAGCTTGCGTGCTGAACACACTGTTGTATGGGTTCAAGACCTGGACTCTATACTCCATTCAAGAACGCAGGCTCAACACCTTTCACCTACGCTGCCTCAGAAGGATTCTTGGCTTTTCATGGCAGGACCACGTCCCTAACAAGGACGTCCTAGCACGTGCAGGAACTCTCAGCATGTTTGCCCTGCTTACAAAGAGACGCTTGCGCTGGCTTGGCCATGTTACCCGCATGCAAGACGGCAGAATACCAAAAGACATTTTGTACGGCGAGCTTGCTACTGGCTCCGGACCCACGGGAAGGCCCATACTCCGCTACAAAGATGTGTGCAAGCGGGACCTAAGGCGGGTGGCATTGCACCAGCAGGCTTCAAAGTGGTAGCAGCAGACCGCAGCAGCTGGAAACTTGCCATCAATTCGGCCATCAAGACATCCGAGCAGAGGAGAGAGGAGCAGTGGGAAGTAAGAAGAGCACGCAGACGCCAGAGAGCAGGGTCAGCGCCTTCGGACGACACCATCTTCTCGTGCAGCAACTGCAACAGGACCTGCCGTTCGAGGATCGGGCTCTACAGCCACAGCAGACGCTGCAGTTCCACCGCAGAATGACTTCCAAGGCGCAATCTCCATTGTCTCCCGAGACAGACGGATGCCAACACACACACACACACACACACACACACACACACACACACACACACACACACACACACACACACACACATATATATATATATATATATATATATATATATATATTGATATATAGATTTACGTGCTTTTTGTTGTTGTTGTTGTTGTATAGATGAACAGTAATAACGATCATGATAATAATACTGATGATAATAATGATGATGATGATGATGATTGATCTGAGTACTACTACTACTACTGCTACTACTATTACTACAATTACTACTCTACTACTATACTGCTACTTATTTTGATAATATACAACTAATTATATAATATAAGATAATAATAAATAATTTAATAATGATATATAAGGTGATGGTGATGGTGATAATGATGACGATGAAGATGATGACGACGACCGAAACGAACGACGACACGACGCGACGACGACGATGATGAGATGCTTTTGGAAAACCTCATCTCACATGAACTCTAACGTTTTACTAAAGCAGAGAGACAAAGGCAGATACACGTAGAGCTATAATACAGGTCAACCCTCGATGTTGCCTACAATGAATGAAATCATCCCAAACATCGATATTTTCACGAGATTTAAAAAAAAATGAATTCATAACTGAGAAAATACGTGCATTTCTCAGAAATATCATCCAGTGGTTGCTGTCAAATTTGGTGTCCATTAGCAAACACCCATGGTTAATGTAACGGCTGATCAACAGAATTGTCAAATACATCACAAAACCAAAATATGAAGTCCATCCTAAGTAAACCTTTCATAGTCTTTCAAAGCAGTCTGCTGTCCTCGCTCCACACAGAGTTTTGGCCTCCTCAACCAAGAGTTAACTGCTTTTTGATAGTCAGATTAATCTGTAAACACACACACACACACACACACACACACACACACACACACACACACACACACACACACACAACATATATATATATATATATATATATATATATATATATGTATGTATGTATGTACGTATGTACGTATGTATGTATGTAATATGTGTGTATGTATGTATGTATTGTATGTATGTATGTATGTATGTATGTATGTATGTATGCATGTATGTGATGTATGAATGTATGTATGTATGTATGTATGTATGTATGCATGTATGTATGTATGTTTGTATTCATGTATGCATGTATGTATGTATGTATCTATATATTATCTATTATCAATGTATGTGCGTACGTATGTATGAATGTATGAATGTATGTATGTATGTATGTATGCATGTATGTATGTATGTATGTATGTATGTATGTATGTATGTATGTTGTGTGCATTATGTGTTCAAGAAGATGACAAGATTTTTACCAACAAATGCCTATCAATTATTGTCAGAAGAGAGTCCTTGAATGTTATATAGAACCAGTACGGATGTGAGGCATGAACAGTCAGCATACAAGCCAGAGCAAGATTGAGGCAGCAGATGTGGTTTATAAGAATAATGTTGAGAGTTCCATGGACAGCAAAGAAACAAACGAGACAGTCTTGATGGAGGCAGACACAAGTAGATCATCATAATGAAGATTAGAAAGACAGGCAACATTTATTGGCCGTTTTATGAGGAAGGGGGATCGGAGCACTGGTCACAACGGGAAAGTGGAGGGAAAGAGAGCACAGTAGACCAGGAGAAAATGCTGGACGGACGAGGAGGGTGGGGAGATGCTAGGGGAACGAGAGATAGAGACAGATGGAAGTCATGATTTCCACGTCATGCGGCAGGCTGATGATGATGATGTACTTATGTATGTATGCATGTATGTATTATGTATGTGTGCATGTGTGCGTGTGTGTGTGTATGTATAGTGTGTGCGTGCGTGTGTGTATGCGCGTGTTCGCGTGTGTGTGTATGAATATTTTATCATAACTTATTTTTCTAATTGTTTCAGAATTTACATATGAATGTTAATTTCTTTGCTTTTGTTTTGTGTGTGGACTAACAAGAACTAGCTTGTTAGACAAGTTCAATGGGATCTGAAGCAACTATAATATTATCCTTGAAGAATAACGTGTTCTGAATTTTAAACGTTTTCCAAGGAATCCACTTGGCAGCCAATTCCCTCACCTGCAGGATCTGTTTAACTATGCCGTAAACATCGTTAACTTAACTTATTTTATGAACTGAAATATGCTGTTCATTTTCGAACACTGTTTCCATAATTTGAACAGTTTGCATATTTTGGGCTTCATTCAAAGTGTCTAAGTGTGTGTATCTGTGTGGTTGTATTTTCTAAGGGATAGAAAGAGAGAGAGAAGAAGAGAGAGAGAGAGGGGGGGGGGGGCAGAGAGACAGAGACAAAGAGAGACAGACAGAGACAGAGAAACAGACAGACAGACAGAAACAGAGATACACAGAGACAGAGACGGACAGAGACAGAGACAGACAGACAGACAGACAGACAGACAGACAACAGACAGACAGAACAGTCACTCAAATAAAGTTTCCAGAATGTCTGTAGAATAATTTTACGTGACTCAACAAAAAATTGTTGTTTTTTTTACAACGCAGGCGAAACAGTCCAATATGTTGCACCAACAGTACCAGTGGCTGATCATCTCCATGGGCTCGGAAATGGCAGAACTGGAAGAGATTCTAAACCTTGATCCCAGCAATATAGCCTTGATTGTTCCTAACACGAGATCTTCAGACTGCATCAGTGATGACGTCTCTCACTGGTCAGCCAACTCCTCAGCTGCAAATATCAACAAAGTAATTCCATTTAGTAGAATGAAATATTCATGGAAATAAATGGTCTTACACTTCTTGACACTCACGCATAGGCACATGTATATGCCCACACACATACACACACACACACACACACACACACACACACACACACACACACACACACACAAGCATATACACAAACATACGTACACATACACACACATACACACACACACATACATACATACATACAAATACACACACAAGTATATACACAGACACGTACACAGACACACAATCGCAAACACACGCGTATGCATATACACACAAACTCACAAACTTAGAAGCACAACACACAGACACAGACAGACAGACACACACACACACACACACACACACTCTCTCTCTCTCTCTCTCTCTCTCTCTTTCACTCCACACACACACACACACACACGCACACACACACACACACACACACACACACACACACGTACGTACACACACGTTTGTACACACACAGAGACTCTCTCTCTCTGCCTGTCTCTCTCTGTCTGTCTCTCTCTCTCTCTGTCTGTCTGTCTGTCTGTCTGTCTCTCTCTCTTTCTCTCTCTCTCTCTCACACACACACACACACACACAAACACACACTTACACACAGGGACACACACACACACACACACACACACACACACACACACACACACACACACACACACACACACACACACATTTATGTGCACATGTTTGTATATCTGCATTTATATGTAAAGCTATTACTACTGTTACTGATACGCTATCGTTGGTATGCTATCAGTGTCGCTTTCGTTTTCAGTATTAGGGATTGGTATGTATTTGCATTACATGTATTTGTGACTGGTTCTTGCGAACGGGGTCACAAATCGCAACGTGTGAACTGAGATACGGGCTTGAAAAGGTGGTGAGGGTCGATCTGGGTGATTTGAGATTTTTGTTCCTACACATTGTCTGACCATTAATCTATCAATTATGGCAAAGATTAAAGTGAAATTTGGACTGAAAGAGTGTTAAAATACCATTTTAATGTGATAACCCATCGAGAATGTGCAGATTTTTTCCGTGAAAATGCGTGTGTTTGAGCTTTAATTTAGGCCATGAAACCGTACAGGGCCTCAGCATATCGCATACCGTTGGAATCAGCTTGCGAAATAGCTAGTATGTAATGCAGAACCACTTTATCTATCACTTCACTAAGTTTGATGAAGATAGAATACTGGTTGCTAAGGAAAAAGCAGAGAATTTTGTTTTCCTTCTTTAACTCTGCTTTTCTCAAAATGGCCGTCCCATCACCCACTCCCTTTAAATTACTGTAACTCTCTCGATTTTCCAGTTAGACAGTTGAATTATACATCATTGGAAAGAGCATTTTTTCTGCTTTCCGGTGAGATGAATATCTCTATACCCCCCAAAATTAAGTTGTGACCCCATTCGTGAGAACAGGTCACATTTGCCTCATGCTTTTGGGATGTGCTTGACTGTTTGTTATATAGAAGTTGAAATTATATCATAATTCGTGTTTACAATCTCCTTGAAATAGTGTGTGTTATCGTTCATCATTTTTAGTGAAATTTTATTGTATGTGTAGAAAGGAAAGGACTAGCTATGATACAAGTTCAGTGAGACCTAATGCTACTATCGTTGAATAACACTGAATTTTGAAATTTTGAATCGTTCTCTCTGTCTCTGTCTCTGTCTCTGTCTCACTCACTCTCACTCTTTCGCTCTCTCTCTCTCTCTCTCTCTCTCTCTCTCTCTCTCTCTCCTCTCTCTCTCTCTCTCTCTCTCTCTCTCTCTAATTGTATTTCTTCACTCATTTATGTTGCGTTTCTTTGAAAACGCAGCTGGATCACAAATATGAGTTCTGAGATTATACAAAATAGTGCAAGTCTGATTAGCAAAGAACTTTTCAGAATCATTTTTTTAGTGCCTGTTGGTTTATTTAAAATAAACTGCAATTACATTTTGTTGATTAATCTTGTAAGCACGGTTCTAAGAGGAACAATCCAAAGTAAATAACATTTTGTTGGTTTATCAAGGGAAGGACGGTTCCAAGAGAAGGCAATTTAGGATTACATTTTTTCGCCTGTTTCCATGGAAACACGATTCTAAGACACGACAACCCAAGATTATGTTGTTGTTGTTTTTTTCCGATTTATCCACGGCAGCATAGCTCTAAGAGTTGAGAGAAACCAAATTTCATCTTGTTAACTTAACCATGGAAACAAGGTCCTAACAAATGACAATCAAAAAGTACATTCTGCTCGATTTACTCGTGGAAGCACAATTCTAAGAGAAGACAATACAAGAGTACATTTTGTCGATTTAGAGTACAGTTTGTCGATTTATCTATGGAAGCACGATTCTAAGACAGGACATTTCAAAATTTTGTCAATCTATCCATGGAAGCACGGTTCCAGGAGAGGACAATCTCAAATTGTATTTCGTCGATGTCCCCATAGAAGCACGACTCTAAGAGGGGACAATCCAAGGTAACGTTTTGCCGATTTACCCATTGGGAACACGATTCTAAGACAGGACAATCCAAGGTTACAGTATATCGATTTAACCATATCCCATTGGAGCATGATTCTAAAATAAGACAATCGAAAGTTACGTTTTGTCGATTCATCCATGAGAGCACGATTCTAAGAGAGGAAAATCGAAAGTTACAGTTTGTTGATTTATCCATGGGAGCATGATTCTAAAAGAAGACAATCCAAGGTTACGTTTGTCGATTTATCCATGGGAGCACGATTCTTTGAGAGGACAATCGAAAGTTACGTTTAGTCGATTTATCTATGGGAGCACCATTCTAAGAGAGGACAATCTAAGGTTACGTTTTGTCGATTTTTCCATTGGAGCACGATTCTATGAGAGGACAATACAAGGCTACGTCTTGTCGATTTATCCAAGGGAACACAATTCTAAAAGAGGACAATCCAGCATCACGTATTGACTATGGAAAGGGTCTTTTTTTATCACCGCACTCAATGAGGTTACCTTTATGCTCACCTTTATTATTTATCTTCCCATTTTTTACGCCATCTTAATGGCCACAGAAACTGGCACAGTTTTTGTTTTACAATGCGATGATGATGATGATGTCAGTGATGATGAGAATCATGATGCTATGGAGTTCTATCAAGGATTGAGATTGCGTGACAGGGTTGTGCTCTACGTTTGCTATCATAACATATCCTGGCGTCAACCAGGCCCGAGAGATATAGACACCTGTGGTTCTGGTCAGAAGATTTGAGCAACGCCCTCAATGACGAATCCGTGAAGTGGATGAGACTCGACTGTGTGGTCCCAGTCTTCCCAATGAGCCTATAGCACGCCCAACTCTGGTTAGGAGCCGGTTAGAGCCGGAAAATCCCACACTGATATATTTTTCAAGGGGCTCATGGCGATTCGAACCCATAACCTTCCGGTAGGTAGTCCGTTCCGTTAACCGCTACACCACGGCGACTGGTGGAAAATGTCATTTTTATCAGTCTGGTTTCTGACTGTGTTTGTCTAAAAGCCTGCAGGGTATACGTCGAAACTAGTCATAGCAAAGAATGAAAAATAAACATTTTCTTAAAAGCTAATGTCGATTTTCAATACTGTTGTTTAGATAACATGCTCAGGGATTTAAACTATTGTTCGAACCACATCGACACAACGCAAAAAGGACGTGGTTCATGGAAAGAGCAGCAACAGCAGTAATCTATGTGTGCGTTCGTGTGTGTGTGGTGTGTGTGTGTTTGTGTGTTTGTGTGTGTGTGTGTGTGTGTGTGTATGTGTGTGTGTGTGTGTGTGTGTGTGTATGTATCCATATATTTGAATATTCTGAATATGTATGTATGTACGTACGTACGTATATATATATATATATATATATATATATATATATATATATATATATGTATGTATGTATGTATGTATGTATGTATGTATGTATGTATGTATGCATGTATGTATGTATGTATGCATGTATGCATGTATGCGTGTTTGTACGTACGTATAAATGTATGTATGTATGCATGCATGCATGTATGCATGTATGCACACACATACATATATATATATATATATATATATATATATATATATATATATATATATATATGTGTGTGTGTGTGTGCGCGCGTGTGTGTATGTGTGTGTGTGTGTGTGTGTGTGTGCACGCGCGCGCGTGTTTTCGAGTTCGTACGTATGGGTGATTTTACGTTCGTGTATGTGGGTGTGTCTGTTCCAAACAACAATGCTAACCCAAGGTAGTTTTTAGTCACCTTGAAGATGATTGCTGATTAAATTGGATTTGGGCTGTGCTGCAAGAGGACAAGGCTTAGAACCGGCAAGAGCACGCATGAAAAGATAATAATAAATAATAATTACAGGTAGAAAGAAACTCTAGGGAGAGCTAGACAACAGAAGGTCTTCAGAGAAGTAAACCCCTTTAGACAAGTGTTTCGGCCCTGAACTCCTTACACTCTCGGGGGCCGGGTCACATCCAGGTCATGACTCCTGGATGCCCTTCTGCTGTTGTCTATTTTTTATTTTCCCACGCCGGGGGCGAACCTGGGCGATTCTGCGCTTCAGAACTGCGGTACGCGGTTTTACCAATGTGCTAACGGGGCACACATCATCTGTAGGGAATTTAATCCTTATAAAGTTCACTTTTGGTTCCTCCTTGCCCAGATCCAGCTTGAGCTCCTCTCTGCTGCCTCTGCCATCGCTTTAAGGGCTCTAGTCCTCTTCTTCCCAGAAATGGCGAGTTGTTTCATGAGATCATAAGCGGAGGTGCCCACAAACCCTCTTGCCCCGACCTCTATGGCGAAGATTTTCTTCAGGGTGCTGGCAAGACCGGCGCATTTTTCGGTCTTGTAGATATGTGCTTCTTCCATTCTGCTTTGGTATGGCACAGTGAGTTCTATCAGAATCACTTGTTTCGAGGAGTCAGAGTGGAGAGCGATGTCTGGTCTCATGCCTGTCTTGCTGATGACATATGGGTAATTTCTCCACTCTGGGAGGTCTGCTGTACACTCCCAGTCGACTGCTCCATCCAGAAGACCCTTTGGTAATGTGCTGGTTGTCATAGCAATTTTGGGCCAGACCTGTTTCCCTCCTGCTTTGTAGAACGTTGTCATAGCAATTGGTGCGTTTGGGGTCATGGTTTTTTCGCTAACCACGTCTGTGATCACTTTCAGAACTTGGTTGTGCCTCCATGTATACCTTCCTTGGGCTAGCACTACTTTGAAAGAGCTTAGGACATGTTCCACTGTTTGTTTCTTCTGACAGAGCGGACATGCTGGGTCATCTGATTTCCCCCATTTCACTAAGTTTGCATTCGAGGGGAGCAGGTCATATACAGATCTGAGGAGGAAGCTTATCCTTAGAGGAGCCATGTGCCACATATCGTTCCAGCTGAGACTTCTTTGGGGTGCACTGTCCCATGTTGTCCATTGCCCCTGTTGACCTTGCTGGACTGCCTTCTGCACTCTTTTGACATCTTCTTCTTTCTTCAACTCCTGTATGATCATGTCTCTTTTTTCCTTCCTTTTGGCTTTGGACCACCACTGCATTTTTGTTGCTCCCAGTCCCTGTCTGTTGGTTTGCGTGTGTCCAATTATTTCTTTGATGCTGAGGTTTCTCTTGGCATTGTTTACAGCCTCTTGGACTTTCCATTTTTTGCCAGTTCTCAGCTTTGGCTGAACTGATCTCACGGTATTGTCTTCCGATTCCTCCAGCATGCTCAACGGTCTTGCTTTTCCAACTTTGTATTCCTCCACTATGGATTTGAGAGGTAGCTTCAGCATTGCTTGACGACAGTAGAATGCAACATCAGTGAGACCAGGTGGGACACCGAGCCATTTTTTTGTGTATTTGTTGAATCTTCCATTGCTTCCACTGTGCTGGTGCAAATGTCATAGATTAGCAGTGGCCACAGCAGCTTTGGTATCAGCATGAACTGTAGACACCAGACTTTGTAATTGCCTGGCAGTCCGCAGTTATCTATCTTCTTCAGGCCTTCTTCTGCTGTTTGCTTGGTTTCACATCCCCTTTGTGTGTCTTTCAGGGAGTCATCATACCATCTTCCGAGACTTTTTACTGGCTCTTCTGTGACAGTGGGGATGGCTTGGTTGGCTACCATGAATTTGACTGAATCTGCCACTTTTCCTTTTCGCAGTGAGAGACTTCGGGATTTCTTTGGTTTGAACCTCATTCTTGAAGAGGCCACCAGCTCATCCAGCTGCTTTAAGATTTGGTGTGTCTCTTCCTCATCTGTGGACAAGACTGTTGTGTCATCCATGAAAGCTTTCAGAGGAGGCATCTGGTATCCATCTCCCAGATTCACTAGACCTGAACTCTTCATTACAGCTTTCAAGATGACTTCCATTGCCAACACGAACAGTATGGGAGAGATTGCACAGCCCATTGCAATGCCCACCTCTAGGTCTATCCAGTCCGTGGTGTATTCTTTGGTAGAGAACCGCATTGAGAACCCTTGGAAATACTTCCTCAGCATTGTTCGGATGTTTTCTGGGATGTGATACATTTCAAGAGCCAGCTGGATCATATCGTGTGGAACTGATCCATATGCATTCGCCAGATCAAGCCAAACTACATCAATGTCTCTCTTCTCTGTTCTTGCTTTTTGGATGGCATCCCAAATCAACGTGGCATGTTCCAAGCATCCAGGCATTCCTGGTATGCCTCCCTTTTGGAATGACATGTCCAGATACTTGTTTTCAGTCAGGTATTTTGTCAATCTTGCTGCCATAACAGAGAAGAAGATTTTCCCCTCGACGTTCAGAAGTGATATTGGCCTGATATATTTATATAGCGCAAAATCTTGATAAAATCAAATCTAAGCGCTGAAACAGACACATACGCACGCAGGCACACACACGCACGCACACACACACACACACACACACACACACACACACACACACACACACATGACTATAAATGGGGAGAAAGAATAAAAGCAATGGAAAATTATAGAGAGCATATTATATACAAATTACATATTACAATGTGATTCCCCTCCGAGTGGAAACAGGCTGCAGAGGGGGTTGAGTGAGATCAGGGTTTTATGCAGAGGAGAAAAGGTGAGTTTTGAGAGCGGACTTGGAGACAAAAGTAGGTTGCTGGCGGACTGAGAGAGGAAGTTTGTTCCAGGAGAGTGGACCAGAAACAGAGAAGGCTCGTGGACCATAGGTATTGAGCTTAGTGCGTGGAAAGCGAAAAGTCAGAGGATCGGAGGCAGAGCGGAGGGTACGTGAGGGAACATAGATCTCAAGTAGGCTTGACAGGTAATCGGGGGCTGCGTTATTGAGGCTTTTGTAGATATTCAATTGTCGCACCACTGCAGGCAAACAAACACATTCTCAAACGTATTTTTGTTTTGAATTTATCAACTTGAAAAGTGTTACACATATTCGTTCTGTAACTAGTCGTAAGATGTGTCGACATGAAGGAGAATCCAACAGATCAACACGTATATATAGGCGTTGTGCCTATCAAGGTCGAAGAGTAACACCTTTAATGAATCTAGGATTTTTTCGGCCCCAACATATGCCAGCCCAGAGCTGAGCATCCTGTGAACTTGTTTGGAAGAATAGAACAACAAATTAGTGTCTAATCGATTTTGTTATTGAGGGTATCGCTTAAACTTCCTAACCAATATCGCAGGAGTCTGTATCGGTCGGGCCTCGTTGATGTTAGAATGTATTATGACGGGGAGTGTGGAGTACAGCATTATCACGCATTGGCCATCCAAAATATGAAAATCTGTTACATCATATTTATTAATCCCCATCGCCATCCACCATCATAGCATAGCAAAATATCGTCCCATACTCTTTGATAACTGAAATGGTGTACAAAACGGGACCGAAATGTCTTATGACACTTCTTTCAGATCACGAAATGAATAAAACAACAATGCCTACCATCATGTCTTGTTTCACAAGATTATACGGGAAATTCTCACTACGATTATCATATCTCTTTCCATTGACGACAGGTATTTCTGCAATCTTTCCTGTGGTGCTGAATGGCTTCATGGTGGGGAACAATAACGAGCATTAGTCCTCACTGAGAGTCCCGTGAATACTGGAATAAAAATCAGCAAGAAAAAAAGCAATAAGATAATGAGCAAGACAACCAAGAAGGCTGGGTATTGCTTGCCAGTTATATCATGGTATGGATTCATGCAGCACGAAACAATTTAAGATGATCAAGTTCTTGAGGCAAACATAATCTGCCCGGTCTGAACATGAAGATGGTCATAGAGCATTCGGTCGTATGCAGGAACAGGCAGTAGGTCTTAGTTTACAGTGGCACTTGCGATACGTCGGAGGTGTTTCCCTTTAACTTTACGCCCCATATGTGACAAAATAATTGTAAACAACCGGAACTTGGAATGATTGAGTAGCATCAAATTTCTAGGAACTAATCTTGGCAAGAATGGTAGCTGCATAATACATGTCTGCATTGTAATCGCAATGATAATGGCAACAATGGCAAGACGAAACAGAATCTCGAAAACAGAACACGCTGTTTTCTACTGCGTACAGACTGCATCAGTTATTATCCATAAACTTTCTCTTTCTCTGTAAATGTGAAATTTTGACAAAGATTTCTGATTTTCTTTATTTCTTTTCTTCTTTCCTCTCATTTTTTTTCTATATCTTTCATTTTTTACCTTTCCCTCCTTTCTTTCTTTCACATTGTCTATCTAAAATCTCAGAAACATGTCTACGCCTATTTATGGTCAAATGTTATGTTTTTCAGATCAGCACCAAGAGATCAGAGCCTCGTGGTTTTATAACCACAGTGGGTCACTCGTACAATTTCACCATCTATAGCTACGACTTCAAAACCAGAAGTTTCATTCCTGTAGCTTCATGGACGACTGCCTCACGACTTCAAGGCATCAATAACATCATCTGTCCTGATTTGTTCTACAATTTCAATGGCGCTACATTAACAATTGCTACTTGGGAGGTAATGACTGACTAACGGATATATATATATATATATATATATATATATACATATTACTGTATATATTTATGTATATAGTATATATATATATATATGATACAATATACAATATTATATATATATATATATATTATATATATATATACATACATATATGCATGCATACTATTAACATACATACATACATACATACATACATACATACATACATACATGCACACATACATACATACATACTAACTACATACATACATACATACATACCACACATACATACATACATACATACATACAACACACATACATACATACATACATACATACACACATACATACATACATACATACATACATACATACAACATACATACATACATGCATACATACACACGCACGTACATACATACATACATACATACATACATACATACATACATACATACATACATACATACACACATTCATACATACATACATAAAAAGCCGTCAAGAGCTTGAGAGGTATTGTCCGGAGAATTGTGAGGCACTGATACTCTGGGACTACCCAGCACCATCAGGTATTTTTTTGTTTACAATTAGTTTCAGTTTCAGTTTCTCAAGATGACGTCACCGCGCTCGAAATGAATTCCATATACACTAACGTCACAGATCCCATGTGATGGAGAAGATCCAGAATGATCACGGCACAAGCCTTAAGCCTGCACGTAAACCCATGAGCTCGATAGGTCCTGAGGTCCTACCTAGATATTTCCATAACTTTGGGGTCGTGGGATAGTAGAGACCTCAACCTTTCCCGTGGCCAGCATCACGAGGGCGGCGCCCATCCCCTCTTCCTCATAGAAAAAACAAAACAAAACAAGAAAAACATTATCATGAATACAGTATTAAAGTGCATGTGACGGACAGTAGAAAGTGTGAATATACATATTAAAACAGTAGTTTTGAACATAGACCAAATATAGATATAGACATAGACTTACAAGCGAATTCGCCTTTTAATTAAAATTTGTTAGATGTTCCAATTAACAACATAAAACAAGACGCATGAAACAAAGCGTCTGACATTTTGAGATATGGGAGTTGATGACAAGAACGGA
>CM060305.1:23291114-23298614 GCA_030674185.1 Monoplex corrugatus | reverse complement strand
AGAAGAAGAAGAAGAAGAAGAAGAAGAAGAAGAAGAAAAGAGAAGAAGAAGAAGAAGAAGAAGAAGAAAAGAAGAAAGAAGAAGAAGAAGAAGAAAAAAGAAGAAGATGAAGAAGAAGAAGGTACCTCCCTGTAACTGTAGGTATTATTGTCTGTCTGGATAGATAAACAAATAGCTAAACAAATTGAACGGTAGTGGATATATAGATAAATAATTGCATAGACAAATAGAAGTAGTACACATACTTTTTGTCCCTGTTTATGTACTGCTGTGTAGATAAGCATCTCTTTATAATGTGGAACTGTGATATATGCTATGTTGAAAAATAGAAACAGATTGATTCATAGATAAGTGATATATACATATTTCCTCATCGATGTAATGCGCGTGTGTTTATGAACCTTAGGCCATAATGTAAACATCGATTGGCACACAAAGACAAGAAGGGTTTTAAAGGATAACAAGTATGCTTTGAACACCTTGTCTGTTAACTGGTATGGTTCAGTGACTATATTCCCATAGTAGTGCTTGAAGACCCGTGTGGTGTGTGTGTGTGTGTGTGTGTGTGTGTGTGTGTGTGTGTGTGTGTGTATGCGAGTGTGCGTGCGTGCGTGTGTGTGTGTGTGTATGTGTGTGTGTGTGTGTGTGTGTGTGTGTGTGTGTGTGTGTGGTGGATGACTTGACCAATTTGCTACTTGTATATGAACTCGATCCGAGCAACATGCTTGTTTGTTTGTTTGTGTAAAGATACTGTTCATGCAGTGCATTCTCAAAACAACAGATAAACGTAAAAGCCCCCTCCCCCTTTCTTATAAAAGTAGTGGACAATACATTATCTCATCACATCCACCAATCAACCAAGCAAGGGGCTTTTCATCAAAATTCTTGTTTTCCTGGACTAAAAAGTAAGTGATACACACATAATACAAATGCTCTTCTCTGAAAGCCAAGTTGTCGCAATGCAGAAACACCAAGACAAAAAAGCATAAAATGTTAGTCAAAATCACTTGTACAACACTCATATACACACGCACAAGAATCATTTCTTTAATTTCTACTCTCAGTTATTTTTAACCTTGTCCATACTTCAATATCATAAATACCACAACCCCCAAACCCTACTTAAAAAACTCTCTGCAATCAGTATCCTTTTTTTTTTTCATAAAGACCGTGCTACAGACGAAGTGATATCATATGAAGTTCTTTACCCTTGAAATCAACAACAATAAACTTCTGCCATGACAGAAAAAATATCCAGAACCCACAACAATTAAATACTCAACAATCATTATCGTCACCATCATGTGCCTTGCCGCATGGCGTTGGTCCTCCATATGAATCTATACCTTGTCTCTGCAAGTACATCTTCCATCCTCTCTGTCCTCACCACTCTGCAAGTCCGTCCAATATTTTCTCTCTAAGTCTACTTCGTGCTCTCTTTCCCTCCAACTTTCCTGTTGTGACCAAGTGCTCCAATTCCCCATTTCCTCACAAACTATCCTGAAAATGTTGCTTGTTTTTTCCTCAACGATACTGCACACAAAAACATGCTAAAAGATGTCCTGCGTTTTGAAAATTATTTAACTCGTGATTTCCCGATTCGAAATCACATCTTTTATAAACGCAACTCACTTTTCACAAAACGTTTTTTTTTTTTTTTCAAACTTGTTTTTAATCATTTCTTGACAAAACACAAATAAGTGCAATGTTTGCTGAACATTATTACAATCTCATTGAGAAACTGAACAGGATGTGTATACAACGGATTGAGCAAAACTCATATACATACGTCATATCTATTAGTTTGTTATGTTTTTTAAACAATGTACTTTTCACAAAACAGTTCTCTCCACATTACACAAATTGGCTTTTCTCCCCTGAAGCTTTTATGAGGTTCTAGATCACAACGTCTAAATACCTAAATTTTTATCACACACAAAAGCACAAGGACAACAAAAACCACTTGCTTGTTTCTGACAATTTTTGTGTTTGTTTACACAGGAAATTTACATGGCGATAGGACCTTTCTCCATCATCCCAGAGAGGGAGGAAGTGGTGGACTTCACCATACCTTTCATGGAAGATGGCGGCGGCATTCTCACCAAGGGAGGTGATCCAGGCCCTGATCCGTTTAATGTATTCCGCCCCTTCCCTTTGCGCGTGTGGATAACAATAGTGGGCTCCACTTTTGTGGTTGCAGTACTTCTTTACTCAATTATTAGATTGTTGAATTGGGTATTCCTTTCTAAAACGTTTAACATAGTGGAGGAAGGAGATATACAGCAACAGCAGCGAAAACGACAAACACAGTCCTGGACTCTGGGTGACTGTATGATGTTGGTTTTGGGCTCCGTGTTGCAGCAAGGTAGGTGTGAGTCAGTGTTTATCTAATACTTGTCATGTAGTCAATCTGTAGATGTGTGTGTGTGTGTGTGTGTGTGTGTGTGTGTGTGTGTGTGTGTGTGTGTGTGTGTGTGTGTGTGTGTGTGTGTGTGTGTGTGTGTGTGTGTGTAGAACATTGTCGAGGACTTTGGCTTATCGTTACATCCAAAAGACTATCACATGTTTTTCTAATCATCCCATCCAAAAGACTATCACACCCTGGCTTATCATCCCATCCAAAAGACTATCACACCCTGGCTTATCATCCCATCCAAAAGACTATCACACCCTGGCTTATCATCCCATCTAAAAGACTATCACACCCTGGCTTATCATCCCATCCAAAAGACTATCACACTTTGGCTTATCATCCCATCCAAAAGACTATCACAATTTGGCTTATCACCCCATCCAAAAGACTATCACACTTTGGCTTATCATCCCATCCAAAAGACTATCACAATTTGGCTTATCACCCCATCCAAAAGACTATCACACTTTGGCTTATCATCCCATCCAAAAGACTATCACACTTTGGCTTATCATCCCATCTAAAAGACTATCACACCCTGGCTTATCACCCCATCCAAAAGACGATCACACTTTGGCTTATCATCCCATCCAAAAGACTATCACACTTTGGCTTATCATCCCATCCAAAAGACTATCACACTTTGGCTTATCATCCCATCCAAAAGACGATCACACTTTGGCTTATCATCCCATCCAAAAGACTATCACACTTTGGCTTACCATCCCATCCGAAAGACTATCACACTTTGGCTTATCATCCCATCCAAAAGACTTATTTTCTGGCGTAGCATCCGATCCAAAAGACTATCACACTTTGGCTTATCATCCCATCCCAAAGACCATCACACTTTGGCTTATCATCCCATCCAAAAGACTATCACACTTTGGCTTATCATCCCACCAAAAAAAAAAAAGAAAAACAGGTCTCGAGGAATAGGAAATATCTCTATCCATTCAGGCATTGAATGTAGACTTTACGGGGCTTTTTTGGTCTTAAGAAGGTGGTCTTCACCAATACGCTACCCTTTGACTAAAACGAAACTTAAAGAAAAGCTTTTGATAGATAAAGGGTATTTCCATTGAAACAACATGAAATGGACGATACGTGCTTCATTCCATGTTTCAGTTGAGGGATAATTACATCTCGACACTGTGTCTCTCTAAGAAATGCAACGTCTAGCAGACATTGCTCCAACGGAATGTCCCCAAATACATAGTCTAACAAGTAGGTATGTTAAACCATTGTTTTCAGTTCATCCAGGTGTCTGTCCAAAGCTATGAATGGGGAATGTCAAGGAATGAATGGGGAGGAGATATACACCATCAACGTGAAGATAGCCTTCAGATGGCAGTGAAGGAGAGGAGATAGACACCATTCTCATGATGATGACATTTAGAGAAGTTAAGGTCTCTATCGCCTCTCAACACCTCTCTCACTAACGACACGTAATCCAAAACAAGTGCGACTGCCCGCGTTCAAGCAATCTAGAACCAGAAAAAAAAAACATACAAATAGAATGTGCCTTTTTTTCCAACCGGATGAAGCAACAGGGAAGTTTCAGTCTTTTTCGCATATTTTTTTGTATCTGGTGTTTGTTTATTTGTAATCTTACGCTTGACAAAGACCAGTTGGTCGAAAATTTGCGCCTGTCTTGTCATGCATTAAATACGCGTTCTAATTCTAGTTTTGTGTTTTTCTGGTTTCTAACGACACGTTTCTGTCCATGCTGAGATGTGACTTCTAAGGGGATTGTTGAGGGTTCCATGGACAGCAAAGAAAACAAACGAGACAGTCTTGATGGAGGCAGACACAAGTAGATCACTCATAAGGAAGATTAGGAAAAGACAGGCAACATTTATAGGCCATTTTATGAGGAAGGGGGATTTGGAGCACCTGGTCACAACGGGAAAGCTGGAGGGAAAGAGAGCACCGGGTAGACCCAGGGAGAAAATGCTGGACGGACTTGCAGAGTGGCTGGGGACGAGGAGGGTAAGGGAGATGCTAGAGGCAACGAGAGATAGAGACAGATGGAAGTTCATGATCGCCAACGCCATGCGGCTGGGCACCTGATGATGATGATGAACGACACGTTAGTTTATATGAAACAACATTTACCTTCACTTTTTATCATTTTTTTTTCATGCGATAATGAATATGGCATACCGCTTACAGATATACCCCGCTACCCGGAATGTTCTTCAGCTCGCCTGGTCATCGGATGCTGGTGGCTGTTCGCTATCCTAATCGGCTCCATCTACACGGCCAGTCTGGCTGCGCTGCTGGCCGTCAGGATCAAGGCTGATACCATTGATAGTATTGAGGAGTTGGCTGCATCCTCAGTTCAGCCTGTCACTGTCGCTTATACGAGCTGGTGGACCTTCTTTGAGGTGAGTGGGAACAAGGGAGCGTATTGCTATTTCATCTTTTGCAGTCCATGCAAGGACACAGCCACTTATCATCATCATCATCATGTGCCCTGCCGCATGGCATTGGCGATCATGGCCCTCCATATGTATCTATCCTTCGTTGCCTCAAGCACATCTTCCACCCTCTGTCCTCAGCCACCCTGCAAGTCCGTCCAACATTTTTTTCCCCTGGGTCTACCTGGTGCTCTCTTTCCCTACACCTTCTCTGTAGTAACCAAGTGCTCTAATTCCCCTTTCCTTATAAAATGGCCTATACATGTTGCCTGTCTTTTCCTAATCTTCCTTATGAATGATCTTCTTGTGTCTGCTTCCATCAAGACTGTCTCGTTTGTTTTCTTAACTGTCCATGGATTTTTCAACATTCTTCTTAGAAACCAAATCTCGGCTGTCTCAATCTTGTTCTGGCTTTGCTTGTTGACTGTCCATGCCTCACAATCGTATAACGTTATCAGTTCTATATAACATTCAAGAACTCTCTTCCTGATATTAATTGATAGGCACTTATTGGTAAGAAGTCTTTTCATCTTTTTGAATGTTGTTTTGGCGTGGCCGATTCTGCTGGCTATTTCTAATGTGCATCTGCCGTCTGGTGAGATGATCGTTCCCGGATATTTAAACTTATGAAACTGTCTCAAGGTTGTGCCGTTTGCTATTATTTTTGATGAGGGGAGTTCATGTTATTTACTGACTACCATGACGCCAGTCTTCTTGCTATTTTGCTCCAGCTCTTTATTTTGTTTTGTATTTCTATCATATTAATAATAATAATAATTACAATATTTATATAGCGCAAAATCTTGATAAAATCAAATCTAAGCGCTGAAGCAGACACACACGCACGCACGCACGCTCGCACACACACGCACGCACACATACAGACACACACACACACACACACACACACACACCCACACACACGCATGGCTATAAATGGGGAGAAAGAATAAAAGCAATAAAAGCAAGAATAAAAGCAATGGAAAATTATAGAGAGCATAGCATACAATTATATATTATAACCATGTGATTCCCTCCGAGCGGAGACAGGCTGCAGAGGGGAGGGTTGAGTGAGGTTAGGATTTTATGCAGGAGAGAAAAGGTGAGTTTTGAGAGCGGACTTGAAGGAGACAAAAGTAGGTTGCTGACGGACTGAGAGAGGAAGTTTGTTCCAGGAGAGTGGACCAGAAACAGAGAAGGCTCGTGGACCATAGGTATTGAGCTTAGTGCGTGGAAAGCGAAGAGTCAGAGGATCAGAGGCAGAGCGGAGGGTACGTGAGGGAACATAGATCTCAAGTAGGCTTGACAGGTAATCGGGGGCTGCGTTATTGAGGCTTTTGTAGCACATGGTGTCTAGTTTGTACTGTATGCGCTTTGATACAGGGAGCCAGTGAAGTTGTGCCAGGAGAGGAGATATGTGGTCAGCTTTTTTCTTTTTGAGTACAAGGCGTGCAGCATTGTTTTGAATGCGCTGTAGGATGTGAATGGTGGAGGCAGGAAGACCAGACAGGAGTGAATTGCAATAGTCAATGCGAGACATTATGAAGGAGAGAACGAGTTTTGCAGTTGTTTCGACAGAGAGATACTTCCTGATCAGCTTTATACGATGGAGATGATAGTAGCAGGATCTGGCAGTTTGAGAAACAAAGTTGTTCATGGAGAGGGTAGAGTCAATGCAGACACCAAGGTTTTTAGCTGAATCAGAAATTGGGACTGATGTGTTACATAATGGGAGAGAAAGAGGAGGCAGCTGAGAAAGTTTCTGACGGGTGCCAATGAGGATAGCTTCTGTTTTGTCGTCATTAAGCTGAAGTCTATTGTGTGTCATCCAGTTCTTAATGTCCGAGTAACACTCAGTGGTGCGAGTCAACAGGCGCTGTATATTATCAGGTGAGTCACTGTCTTGAAGTTGGGTGTCATCAGCATAGAAGTGGTGTTTTATAGAATGGGAGTTGGTGATGGTGGACAGGGGGGAGGTGTAAAGAGTGAAAAGAACAGGGCCAAGGACAGATCCTTGTGGAACACCACAGGTCAGGTATGCAGGTTGAGAGTAAGTGCCATTGATGAGAACGGTTTGTTTTCTGTTGGATAGGTATGAAGTGAACCAAGACAGAGCAATGTCAGAGATGCCAAAAGTATGATGAAGTCTAGAAAGGAGAATACCATGATCAATGGTATCAAAGGCTGCAGACAGATCAAGGAGTGTGAGGAGAGAGACTTTGCCAGTATCAGTTGCAAGGAGGAGATTGTTGAGAATGTGTAGTAGGGCAGTTTCAGTGCTATGGCACTGGCGGTAGGCTGACTGGAAAGGATTGAGGAGATTGTTGGCAGACAGGTGAGAGTTCAGCTGGTTGAGGACGACTTTTTCAAGGAGTTTTGACAAGAAAGAGAGATTAGAGATAGGCCGGTAATTTTTCAGTTCATTTGGATCTAAATTGTGTTTCTTGAGGAGAGGGTGAACAATAGCAGACTTGAAAGAATCTGGGACAGTTCCAGTTTGAAGAGAAGTGTTGATGATGTCAGTGATGAATGGGAGGAGAGTAGGGAGACAGTCGGCGTAGACAGAACCTGGAAGAGGATCCAGTTCGCAGGTTTTGAACGACATGGATCTGATTGTGTTGAGAATTTCTTCTTGTGAGACTGGGGTAAAAGTAGTAAGAGGTG
>CM060305.1:23283614-23288614 GCA_030674185.1 Monoplex corrugatus | reverse complement strand
CGCTCTGATCTATTGTTTAGAGCCACTGGCAGCTTTGGAAGAGAAGTATCAAGTGTAGCCAAAGAGGTGGCCGTATGATCCGGCAAAAGCGGCATTGTCAGTGAGATGAAAAACAAGAGATGGAGATAAACTGGCCACGCTCTCAGAATGTATATTTCCATTATAGACACTGCTTGGCACAATAAGCATAAGGCAGCACGCAGTCCCCCAAGAAATAACAGAAACCTGGAAGGCATCCTTCGGTCCTGTCCTGGCTTGTTTAACACTTTGACTCTCACACCCTATCCATTAACTGTAAAACCTTAATCATCTGATTCTCTCACCTGTCCACCAAATTCCTGCAGGAAGCTGGTGGATAGGGTCAGGGAATCGAAGGGTCAGATTTTTGTTTTGCTAGCATGGTTGGTAATGCAGGATGCTGGTCGAGAGGGTGCAGGAGTCGAAGGGTTAAGGCCTTTTTGGCTTGAGTGTGTTGATTGTGAGTCTCCAGCACGGAGTGAGCCGTAAGTTACTAGGCGCTGTCTAACACCAATGTCAAAATATGTGGAGAAGTCAAGTTTTGTCTATTTTGGAATTTTGACTGAAGATGACTCATAATTCACTCTTTTGTGTTTCCATGACGGACATTGCATTTTTTTTCTATAGATTGAAAAAATGTGTTTAATCCAGCCCTCGGTCAGTTTTGACAAACAGAGACATCAGAGATTGCCCACTCTCAACATCCTTCATCCCCGTCCGTTGACCAGTAGATCTCTCGAAAGCCCATTTATCACGAATCCAAACGGGTTTGGCTCTGATTGGCTCAACTTGCAATTCTCTCGTCGATTTTACATGTTCATAAATTCTGTCATATTCAGTTAAGCGACTATCTCGAAGGTTTAAGATGTGGAGAACTGAAGCTTTTTAATCACATGATTGCAGTGGAAATATAGACGTGTATACTTGCAATTCAGATACTATTTTCCACCACGAAAACTTAAGCGTCATGTATAGATGTTCAAAAAAATGATGGCACTCCTTTTTCTGAAAACAATTTAGTGATGTAACGTGTGTGAACCCATGTAACTCATCTTTTCAACTGTCTGACTTAATAATGGTCGAAACCCCCAGAAAGACCTGTCAAAAAGCTTCTTCAGGAGATGCAAAAGAATTTAAACTTGATGAATGCGAATTGGACTCATTTCGGACGATTTTAAAATTAACTCGGAATACAGTGCATCACTCAGCGCAAACTTCCGAGTATGATCGTGATAGCAAGTTCCTAATACGAAATGTGTCCATAACCATTATTTCTCAATCAGGACCTAGTTATTTCCCTTTGACCATCTGAAAATGTCAAAGCTGGAGATGTATGCTCGGATATTTGAATGGACAGCCTGAGAAAGATGTGCTGTTGGTCTAAGACAATGAAGTCTTCATTGGGTTCACTTTCATTTCCAGCTGGCGGGCCTCAGTTGCTCAGTTGGTTTGAGCGTCGGATTCACGTGCTAATAGTTGTGGGTTCGAATCCCGGGGTGTGCGACATTAAAACTGACCTTCTTACTGTCCCATCTTCACATCACTGTTGTTCTGGTGGAGTCGGTATGAGATGAGATAGGTCTCACTTCCCCCCACTTCCCTGGGATGGTTATCCCTGTCGGCCATATCACCAGAGGTGGGTGCCGACATAAAAAGTGAACCCAATCAATCAATCAATCCATCAATCTATCAATCAATCAATCAATCAATTTCCAGCTGGAGGGTCACAATGTGCTAATCGCGGATGCTCTACAAAGATCAAAGAGGATTAACTGGTTGATTGGTAGGGTTTGTTCATTTGATATGATTACATTTTCTCAATCGATATTTTCTTGTGCAAGGCAACGGGAAACCACCATCGTATACTCCCAAGATTGTTATGGCCAGCCATTTATAAGTCATTTAATGAGGCAAGAGAAATTAGAGCACCTGGTCACAACAGGAAAGCTGGAGGGAAAGAGAACATCAAGTTGACCCGGGAAGAAAATATTGGACGGACTTCCAGGGTGGCTGAGGACAGAGAGGGTGGGAGATGTGCTTGCAACGACGAGGGATGGGTTCGTACGGAGGGCCATGATCTCCAACCGCCATGCGGCAGGGCACATGATGATAATGATTTTTTCTGCCCGCCCAGAAAATAGTGCGTCAGAGTGAGAAGAAAAAAAGATCCCAGATTCGTATCTCAAAGTGGACACTTTTTTTTTTTTTTTTTTTTTTTCATTTTCATCAAGTTACTGAACGTGGAGTTGGAATTTTGAATGGGATACGAGGTGGACTATATCTGAAAACATAAAAAAGAAAAAACAAACAAACGTTTTTTCTGAGTAGAATCTTACTACTAACGGAGCAGCGGATATTTATAACTTTTGATCGATGACACTTGAATGTGAAAACAATGAGAAACTGTGAGGAGTGAAGATATAATTATGATCACATTTAAACTTTCAGTCTTGCAACAGTTTCGTTGTTGATGTTTTGTTGCCGATCAAGGTGGTGCAACTGAATCTGCCTGATTAGCTAAACGTTTCCTATGTAACATTTTAGAAAAGATGTGACTGCAAATGAGATGTTAACACACGCATGCACACTCGCTTCCACGCACGCGTGCACGCACGAACGCTCGCATGCACACACAGACGCATTCCATATTTTCATCCGTCACTCCTGCAGGTTGACTGACAAGTGGTGTGTGTGTGTTGTGTGTGTGTGTGTGTGTGTGTGTGTGTGTGTGTGTGTGTGTGTGTGTGTGTGTGTGTGTGCGTGTGTGTGGTGTGTGTGTGTGTGAATGATTCCTCGCACAATTAAAGTTGAGTATATAATACAAGGTACGGTATGATCCAGATAAAATGATCAAACTCTTTTACAGACATTTCAGCTCACTGATCATAAAGCATAACACGTCACTGGAAAGCTCAAACCTCTTTCTCTTGATGCCAGTCAGAGATGAGATCATTTAACTATTGCAGTAAAAATGACAAGATATCAAATTACGTATGTTTCAATGTGCTTCAAAATGGAGTCTTTCAACAAGCACACTGAACGTTTCTGCGTCTTTATGAAACAGTAGATGGGTGAGGTTGCGATGAATACGGTGGGAGATTTGAAAAAATTAATTGCAAGGATCGAAGCTGCTTTTTTTTTCTACCGTCTGACAATAGAAACAAATATTCAAAACTAGGAAAAGGGGGAGCAACCGTGACAAGCCAAACCAAACTACCAAAGAGCATTTCAAACGAGGGTAGTGTGCATGTGTTGTGTCGTAACTTGTGAAGGAAGACCCACGCATGTACGTGCAGACGAGAAGCAGGCCTACTACACATCAGCTGAGGAGAAGTAATTGAAATACCTTGACTTTGGTATGGAACAGTTAAAAGAATTTTACACAAATACCTTTAGCTTAGAAAGCAGGGCACAAAGTGGGTTCCGCATAAGCTGGCAGAGAAAAGACGGGACTGGCACATGCTGCACAGAATCTGCTCAGCTGTTTTCAACCGAATGGACCCAAACTTATAACGGACATAGTCACTGGATATACAACGTGGATTCCTTTCTACGCTATGGCCAGCAAACGAACAGACAAAACGCGGCTTGGAGAAAATGGTCCGAGGCACCAGATTTTCAAAGCAAGGATTTCAGAGCAGAGACATGCTGTTCACTGAATTGTTCAACCATTACAGTCTCGTTGCTATCAATATTCTCCCCGCTAACAGCACAGTCATTGGCACGTATTATGCAGAAACTGTATCACCCAAAGTCAGTCAGGGGATCAGTAGTCAGTCAGGGGATCAGTAGTCAGTCAGGGGATCAGTAGTCAGTCAGGGGATCAGTAGACGCTCAGCGGATCAGTAGTCAGTCAGGGATCAGTAGTCACTCAGGGGATCAGTAGTCACTCAGTGGATCAGTAGTCAGTCAGGGGATCAGTATTCAGTCAGGGGATCAGTAGTCAGTCAGGGGATCAGTAGTCAGCCAGGCGATCAGTAGTCAGTCAGGGGATCAGTAGTCAGTCAGGGGATCAGTAGTCAGTCAGGGGATCAGTAGTCAGTCAGGGGATCAGTAGTCAGTCAGGGGATCAGTAGTCAGCCAGGCGATCAGTAGTCAGTCAGGGATCAGTGGTCACTCAGGGGATCAGTAGTCAGTCAGGGATCAGTAGTCAGTCAGGGGATCAGTAGTCAGTCAGGGATCAGTAGTCAGTCAGGGGATCAGTAGTCAGTCAGGGATCAGTAGTCACTCAGGGGATCAGTAGTCACTCAAGGGATCAGTAGTCACTCAGCGGATCAGTAGTCATTCAGGGGATCAATAGTCAGTCAGGGGATCAGTAGTCAGTCAGGGGATCAGTGGTCAGTCAGGGAATCAGTAGTCAGTCAGGGGATCAGTAGTCACTCAGGGGATCAGTAGTCACTCAGGGGATCAGTGGTCACTCAGGGGATCAGTAGTCACTCAGGGGATCAGTGGTCAGTCAGGGGATCAGTAGTCAGTCAGGGGATCAGTAGTCACTCAGGGGATCAGTAGTCACTCATGGGATCAGTAGTCAGGGGATCAGTAGTCAGTCAGGGGATCAGTAGTCAGTCAGGGGATCAGTAGTCACTCAGGGGATTAGTAGTCAGTCAGGGGATCAGTAGTCAGTAATGGGGATCAGTGGTCACTCAGGGGATCAGTAGTCAGTCAGGGGATCAGTAGTCAGTCAGGGATCAGTAGTCACTCAGGGGGATCAGTAGTCAGCCAGGGGATCAGTAGTCACTCAGGGGATCAGAAGTCAGTCAGGGGATCAGTAGTCAGTCAGGGGATCAGTGGTCAATCAGGGGATCAGTGGTCAGTCAGGGGATCAGTAGTCAGTCAGGGGATCAGTGGTCAGTCAGGGGATCAGTAGTCACTCAGGGGATCAGTAGTAAGTAACCAGTCACTGGAACTCAGAACCTCCTTCTCCGCCACGACAGTGCAAGTTCCACAAAACAAAGACCATATCTCAGTTTCTAGAACATCAG
>CM060305.1:23271114-23278614 GCA_030674185.1 Monoplex corrugatus | reverse complement strand
GCAATGTTCTTAAATGACTTTCCACAGTTGTTAGATTTTTGTAACAATCTCACTGGTGCTATTGTAATTCTGGGTGATATTAATGTACATTTTGATTCATCTGATAATTGTACTACTAGACTAAAAAGCATGTTGGACATGTTTAATCTCTCTCAATCAGTCCATGAGCCCACACACGAACGTGGTCACATTCTTGACTGGGTCATTTATCGACCTACTGACAACATAATAGACTCAACCAGTGTTACGCAATCCTTGGCGTCTGACCATTTCTGTGTAGTTAGTAGTCTATGTCTCCCCGTCCCATCCAACCCAGCAGTACGCAGACGGTCCCGTAATATACGTAAGATTGACAGATCTGCCTTTCAAGCAGATCTACACATGTCTATTTCTCCACATTCATGTCCAACTATTGATTCACTCAACAACACACTGTTAAGTCTACTAGATAAACACGCGCCTCTCCGTGATCACACAGTGCGCCGTGACAAACTAGAGCCTTGGTATCCACTTGTCAGCACTGAACTGCAAGCGGCAAAAACACACAAACGCAAAGCTGAGAGAGCATGGCTAAAAAATCCAATCACAATAACAAAATCCATTTTCAACTCAGCAAAAAGACAAGTCACTAACATAGTGTTAAAAGCCAAATCAGACTTCTATCACAACGAGATTGCCAACGCAAAGTCATCTAGGCATCTTTTCTCAGTTTGTAACAAACTACTGGGCCGTGATGGAGGCTCTCCATTACCAACAACCCTGCCTCCTACCAAACTCCCACATATTTTCAATGACTTTTTTGTTCAAAAAATAAAAACTATTCGTGATGATCTGGATCAAGCCTCATCTGTAGCAACACCATATGATTACCCTGACCAGATCACTACCTCCAGATTCACAGCATTTGAACCAATAAATGAGTCAGAATTGAAGAACATCATTTTGAAATCAAAACCCACTTCTTGTGCACTTGACCCTCTCCCCCACACCATTATTTTGCGAGTTTTTGGATGATTTACTTCCAACTCTAACTAGCATTATCAACACTTCCTTGATCTCTGGGTCTTTTCCATCAGCCTTCAAAAGATCTGTTGTCAAACCCCTTCTAAAGAAAGCCACACTTGACCCCAACACGCTAAAAAATTATTGCCCAGTTTCAAATCTCTCATTCTTGTCAAAAGTCATGGAAAAGATCGTACTTAAACAGCTTCTCGCTTATCTAAATGAACATAAACTCATCAGTCCATCTCAGTCGGCATATCGACCCCATCACAGCACTGAAACTGCTCTTCTTAAAGTGACAAATGATATACTTCTTAGCCTTGACTCTCGAAACGTTTTCTGTCTTGACACTGCTAGATCTCTCAGCTGCTTTTGATACCATTGACCATCATGTCCTCCTAAAGAGACTCCAGTTTGCTTTTGGCATCTCTGGTACAGTGCTAAAATGGTTCACATCCTATCTGTCTCACCGAACACAATCTGTTTCCATCAAAGACTGCTGTTCTGGATACAAAGATTTAACTTGTGGTGTTCCACAAGGATCTGTGCTTGGACCTGTTCTTTTCATCCTCTATACAAAACCTCTTGCAGACCTGATTAAGTCTCACTCAATCAATTCCCAATCATTTGCCGACGACACTCAGCTGTATGTCTCTGCTCCTCCAACCAACATGTCACCATCGGTATCTTCCTTAGAAAAATGTATTCTTGACATCAAATCCTGGATGCTTCAAAATAAACTCAAACTCAATGATGAAAAAACTGAAGCATTATTTCTTCATTCATCATCAAAACATCCTTCTCATCAGCAGCCTAAGTCCATATCAGTTTGTGGCAATGATGTCACCTTTTCTCCATCTGCTCGTAATCTTGGCTTTCAAATGACAGAGAACATGAGTGTCGACTTACACATTAAACATGTGTGCCGTTCAGCCTATCTTGAACTACGTCGCATTAGTTCAATTCGTCATCTCACCTCAGCTAATACCAAAAAAACTCTGGTATCTGCCCTTGTCTTGTCAAAATTAGATTACTGTAATTCAATTCTATCAGGCTGCTCCAAACATTATCTTGATAAGCTTCAGAAAGTTCAGAATTCTGCTGCAAGAATGGTACTGAAGGCATCCAAATATGATCATGTACAACCTCTCCTCAAAAATCTGCATTGGCTTCCTATCCAAGCAAGGATTGATTACAAACTTTCAACTCTCTGCCATTCCTTTTTCTCTGGAACTGCACCTCTCTACCTCTCAAACCTTCTCTCTGTATACACACCATCACGTCAACTTCGTTCCTCTTCTGATTCAAAAATACTTAACGTTCCTCATGTCAGAACTGCTACCTTTGGACAACGTTCTTTCTCCTTTGCAGCCCCCAAAACATGGAATTCCCTTCCACGTGAAATTAGAGAAATCTCATCAACTCCGTCTTTCAAAAAAGCTCTGAAAACTCACCTTTTCAAGAAATACTATAACCTTTAAATTCTTCTGGCCTACCCTTTAATGTCTAGCTTATTTGGCTGTCTCGTGTGCTGCTTCGTGTTGTTTATTAAGTGACATGTTATTTAGTAATGATTGTATAATTAATCTCTTGTGTATGTATATCTGTGTTCAGGTTTGTATGTGTGTATGTGAGTGAGTGAGTGATTGAATCAGTGCGTGTGTATGTGTGTCTGTGTCTATGCGCGCGCGCGCGCGCGCGCGCGTGTGTGTGTGTGTGTGTGTGTGTGTGTGTGTGTGTGTGTGTGTGTGTGTGATCCTTTATCCTTAACTTAATGTTGCTTAGGTTTTTTATAACAAGTTACCAATGTGTTATCTATCACTATTTTTATTTTTGACTTGATTTGTACATCACTGTTGCTTGTCTATCATGGATTGCTGCTTATGATAACGTCTGTTAAGTGCACAGAGCTCTGGCATCTTGTTGGAGGAGTGCGCTATACAAATGCTTCATTATTATTATTATTATATATACACAGGCGCAAACACAAACAAACACACACACATACACACGCAAAACACAGACACATACACACACATATATTTGGTGTTTGTTTGTATATGATCTTACGCTTGATAAAGGCCTATAAAGTTGCGCCTGTCTTGTCTGGTTGCATTAATACGCGTTTCTATTCTGTTTTCGTGTTTGTTTGTTTGTTTGTTTTTTTCTGGTTCCTGTTTGCTTGAACGCGCTTGCGCAGGCTAAAGGCATCTGCTGGAAAATTGCTGGTAGATATGGGTGCATCGCAGATGGAATTGTCCGGATGCGAAAAAAATACTCCTCTCGAACAAACACCAGAATCTTATCTTTTTAGTGTAATTAAAATCCAGCAGGACACTTCATTTGAAGGAAAATCGATCCCTCAATGTTTATGATGACAAGAGCCCAAGAAAGAGGTGATTTGATGATCAATAAAAATGGACGGTCAGACAGCACGTGGGTGATGTTATCAACTGTGTGCATTGTCTCCTTCTTGAGCAAACTTTAACTTATAAAAAAGGGAAAAAAAAGAGAAAAAAAAACCCGCACGTGGTTGCGTGTGTTTGTTTTGTGGAGAGACAGACAGAGACAAACACGAAACGTGCAGTAGAGAGACATGGAGAAGAAGGAAGAAGGAAAAAGGAAGGGGTGGAAGGAAGGACTTATAGAACGAGATGAGGATGACGATGATGATGATGATGATGATGATGATGATGATGATGACGACGACGACGAGGACGACGACGACGACAGTGACGGTGACGGTGATGGTGATGACGACGACTACGATGACGATAATGACGACGACGACGATGATGATGATGACGACGACGACGACGACGATGATGATGATGACGATGATCATGCTGGTAGTAGTGACGATGTTGATAATGGTGTTGATGACAACGACAGAGATAACAATCCTGCTGCTGCTGCTGCTGGTCCTGCTGGTCTTGATGGTGATGATGACGACGACAACGACGACGATGATGACGACAATGACGATGATGATGATGACGACGACGGCGACGATGATGATGATGACGATGATCATGCTGGTGGAAGTAACAATGATGATAATGGTGTTGATGACAACGACAGAGATGACAATCCTGCTGCTGCTCCTGCTGGTGGTAATGATGATGACGACGACGACGATGACGATGATGACGTTAATGACGACGATGATGACGATGATGGTGACGATGATGAGGATGATGATGACGATGACGGCGACGACGATGATGATGACGATAATGACGACGACGATGATGATGATGATGATGATGATGATGATGATGATGCGACGATGACGATGATCATGCTGGTGGTAGTGACGATGATGATAATGGTGTTGATGACAACGACAGAGATGACAATCCTGCTGCTGCTGCTGCTCCTACTGCTCCTGCTGGTCTTGATGGTGATGATGACGACGACGATGACGATGACGATGACGATGATGATGATGATGATGATGATGATGATGATGATGATGATGATGATGATGATGATGATGATGATGATGACGACGATGAAGACAACGATGCTGATGGTAATGATAATGAGGACGACGACGACGGCAACGATGATAATGAGAAGGAGGACGACGACGACGACAACACTGATGAGGATGAAGATAATGTAAGAAAAGTAGACAGCAAAGACAGCGACAGTGGTATTTCATTTTTCAACAGTTATAATAAAAAAAACACTAAAAACGCTGTTGGTAATCTGCATAACCATCTGCCAAAAAAAAAAATGTTGAAAAAGGAATACACCAGTCAATCAATAATATAGCAAATGATACTCAAGGAAATCAGTTAATAAATGCGTTTTCTGTGCAACTGAAGTAGGCTTTTCCGAGAGCAATGGAATTTCTCTTGAACAAACTCTACACTTCGATCTCAGGCTCGTATAGCTGGCAGACAAAAAGACCAGGCAATTTCGAAAGATCAGTTTTTTACTGGTCACAAAGTAAGTGCAAAAACAAAACAAAACAAAACAAAACAAAATAGAAGACCGACACTAAACAGACCTTACGTTTATCGACAGAAACATTGAAGAAATTACGCAGAGGAAAAAAAGGCATGAACATCAACTGTTTGCATAAATTCAAATGATGGTACGATTATTATGGCACAAAGACAAAACATTAGATAGATGGAAAGAGTGTACTGGACACCTTTTTTGACGACGACAGAATTCAGGAACACACCGTAAGAAAGTTGAAGTTAGATCAATTTTGAAAAAGATGAAACTGGGAAATGCCTGAGCACCAGACAATGTGGTTCTGAGGCTTTTCCCTGTTTCATCTTTCTCAACGCTATAAAGAAATGATTGAGGCTCTAGAAGAATTTAGTATATCGAAAAAGTAACAGTGTTCCAAATGAAATTTATGACACCAGAAAAATCCTTAATGATATGGCAAAATCAGTTTTCATTGCTCTTCCAAAGAAAGCGGGTGCTATAAAATGCAGACTTTATCGTTCAATCAGCTTGATGTGTCATGTGACTAACATTCTATTAAAACTAATCATGACGAGGACAAAGAACAGAATTATACCAGAAATAGCAGAGGAACAATGTAGATTTTTGGATGGGAAAGGAACTATTAATGCCACATCCAATCTAAAAACTCTCATAGAAAGATCAGTTGAGTTGATTAAAGGATTTGTGTTTGTTTTATTGATTATACCAAGGCAAGACACGGATAAGACGCAAAGAATTTGATCAACCGACTGGAAAAATTTAGTAAAGATGGAAACAGGTCTAAGAATAATGCAGAATATGTATTTGGAACAAACAGCAGCAATGAGAGTAGAAAATGTTATAAGCTCTTTGTCAAAACATCAACAGACAGGTTAGATAGGTATATGTTTTGTCACAGATATATTTCACTCCACAATGACTTTCATAAAAACAAACCTAGAAGAACACCCCGGGATAAAGGCAGGAGAAAAAAATAAAACAATCTTTGTCATCTAGATGACGCCGTTCAAAATGTAGAAAATGAAAGATCTACAAAATATTGTGAATACAATAGAAATAGAAAGATGAAATAAAAAAACTGGAGCTAAATAATAGAAAACTGAAGTCATAGTAATCAGTACAAAACAAAGAAATCCCTTATGGAAATCCTTATGTAAAAATAACAGCAAATGGCACAACGTTGACACAAGCTGATAAGGTTAAATATCTTGGAACAGTCATCCCACGAGACGGCAAATGCACATTAGAAATATCCTGCAGAATGGCCAAGCTAAAACAGCAATCGAGAAAAAAAAGCGTTCTTACCGACAAAAGAATACCAGTTAACATCAGGAAGAGAGAACTTAAGTGCCCTATGGAAACAATATTGTTGTACGGATGCAAAGCTTAGACAAGCAGTAAACAAAGTCAGAACAGTATTGAGGCAGCTGAAATGTGGTTTCTAACAAGAATACCAATAGTTCCATAGATAGAACAAAGCAAACAACACAGCTTTGAAAAAAGTAAACACAAAAAGAGCATTAATGAAGAAGATTAAGGAAAAGATAAAGAGCATGTATAGGATTTTTTCATGAGACAAGAGAAATTGGAGCACGTAGTCACAACAGGAAAGCTAAAAGAAGAAACATCACCGGGCAGACCTAGAGATAACATATTAGACAGTTTTGCAGAGTAGACGGAGACGGGAAAGGTAGGAGAAATACTTGCAGCTACAAGTAGAGATGGATTTGTATGGAGAGCCATGATAACCAACGCCATGCGGCAGGGCACATGATGATGATGTAGAAGATGAAGTAAAATGCGGATCATTCACTGCTTTAATGATGATACCGGACCTCCCTAATCCGGATTTCTTCTTTTTTATTTTTATTTTTTTTAATAAAGATGTTCCTCTCGACACTGATACCCTTTGTAGAATTTGTCTCCATTTATTAGTATAGTCTCAAAACAACGATAATCATTACCGTTTTTTTTATTCTAAATCATGATAACCAATATTAAAATGTAGTATCATTACTGTTTGTTTTTGGTTAACATGATAAAGAGAACCACTCATGAAACATATCTCCACTGTTCCTGCTGTTTTTTTGTTTTTGTTTTTGTTTTGTTTGTTTGTTTGTTTGTTTGTTTGTTTGTTTATTTGTTTGTTTTTGTTTTTTGTTTTTTTGTTGTTGTTTTTTAGTTCAGATTTCTCCGCTGATTGTTGGAAAATACTCAAGGAATATATTTGAAACGGAGTAAGCAATGTACAAAAACGGATCAGTTTGATTCACTATCTGGTCTAGGCCCCCAAAAATTAAAAGAAAAGTTATTTGTTTCAAGAAATCACTGCAATCTCTAAATGTGGGTTAGGTGATCAGTTTAAACATCCAGCGACACAGCGAAATAGGATCAGGTTGCAGACGACACGAGACAATTAACTCTTATCGACAGTCTTGGTCAACCACTCACTGTCTTTCTCAAATGTTCCGAGAAGTGTGTGTTTCCTGGGCTACTCCATCAATTCTGCCTCTGCCTCTGTCTCTG
>CM060305.1:23251114-23266114 GCA_030674185.1 Monoplex corrugatus | reverse complement strand
ACAAACAACTTGTGTGTCTTTCATGCATTCGCATTCGGTTAGGTGACTGGCACTCCCTGTATGTCTGCCTGTCTCTGTTTGTCTGTCTGTCTGTCTGTGTCTGTCTGTCTGTCTGTGTCTCTCTCTGTCTCTCTCTCTCTCTCTCTCTCTCTCTCTCTCTCTCTCTCTCTCTCAGTTTGCATACAAACAAAACAGATCCACTGATGACGCAACACTCACTCTTTTACACAACGCATACACTCATGTAGAAAAGCCAGGCTCTTTCGTACGCATTCTATTTGTAGACTTCTCTTCAGCATTCAATACTATTCAACCTCATCTCATGGCACTCAAACTCCTCAAACTCAATGTTTGTCCTAAGCTCATTCTCTGGATAATAGATTTTCTTATTAATCGTTCTCAAACTGTCTCTTTTCATCATACACTCTCTGACTCTCGTTCCACCTCAACGGGCGCTCCTCAGGGTACAGTCCTCTCTCCTGTCCTCTTTACTCTCTACACCAATGACTGCTCTGGCACTGATCTCACTCCTGTTATAAAATATTCAGATGACACAGCAATCCAAGACCTCTCCAACTCAGACACAACATTCAACCAAGAAGTAGTTAAGTTCACTACCTGGTGTACAGACAACTTTTTAGATCTAAATGTTAGAAAGACCAGGGAGATGGTCGTGGATTTCCGGAGAGAGCCCGGTGTGATCCCTGACCTTTTTATCAATGGTGTGAAAGTTGAGCGTGTGAATGAGTATAAGTATCTTGGAACGATTCTTGACAGCAAACTCACCTTTGATACAAACACGCAAATAATACACAAAAAATGTCAGTCACGCCTTTTCTGTCTTCAAAAACTTAGGTCTCTGCGTATGAATGAGTCCATTCTTGGTAATTTCTATCGTTGTTTTATTGAATCTGTCTTAACTTTTGGATTTTTGTGCTGGTTTGCTGGTCTGAGTGTGAAGAATAAGAGAGTGTTGGACAGGGTGGTGAAGGTGAGTGGCAAAGTAGTGGGAGTACAACAGAGGAGCATTAATGAACTATATGAGTGTCGTATTGTGAGCAAGGCGAGAATGATCTTAGGTGAATCCACTCACGTGCTAGCTAAGCATTATGAGCTCTTGCCATCATCAAAAAGGTACAGAACTCTGAAATGTTCCACCAACAGAGCAAGAATGTCTTTTGTAAATAGGTCAGTTGAGTATCTGAACAAGATTGGAGTGTGAGTGACTAAAGGAGTGTGAGAGAGCGGGAGTTATGTAATTGTTTGTCTATTGCAGAATTTTACGCTGAACATGTACTGAATTTCTCTAAAGAGACATTAAAGTGATCTTGAATCTTGAATCTTGAATCTCTTTCTCTCTTAGCTGCGCTTTCCAGTGAGAAGCTATCCAAACTCCAACGAATCCAAACATGGCAGTTCGACTCGTCGTACAGGAAAACAAATGGTGCAGACCAAAAACACTCTGGGGAAAAGTAGCCTGCATTGTCTTTAAATCATAAATGGAAAAATATTGTTGCCACATTATTAGTATCATTTGAAGGACCACCCATAATGAAAGATGAAGTTAGAGTGGCACTGAAAAAGATGAAACCAGGAAAAGCCCCAGGACCAGACAACAATACTACAGAGATGATTGAAGCCCTGGAGGAATTTGGCATAGAAAATATAACAGTCCTCCTAATTGAAATTTACGACACCGGAAAAATCCCCAAAGATATGTCAAAATCAATTTTCATTGCACTTCCAAAGAAGACAGTGAACTCCATCGCACAATCAGTTTGATGAGTCATGTAACAAAAATCCTGTTAAGAATAATCATGATGAGGACAAGGAATAGAATCAAAAGAGAAATAGCAGAAAAACAGTGTGGATTTGTGGAAGGGAAAGGAACTATTAATGCCATATACATCCTAAGAATTATCATAGAGAGGTCAAATGAGATGAATAAGGATTTCTATTTATGCTTTGTTGACTACACCAAGGCTTTCGATCAGGTAAGACATGATTAATTGATCAACCAACTGGAGAGACTCAATGTTGATGGAAAAGATCTACGAATATCAGAAATATGTACAGAGAACAAACAGCTGCAATGAGAATAGAAAACGACGTAAGCTCTTTACAAAACATCAAAAGAGGAGTCAGACAGGGTTGTGTTTTGTCACCAGATCTGTTTTCACTTTACAGCGAAAACATCATGAGAAACCTAGAAGAAGATTCTGGAATAAAGGTTGGAGGGAAAATGATAAACAACATTCGATACGCAGATGACACGGTACTAATTGCAGAAAATGAAAGGGACCTACAAAACCTTGTGAATATACTAGAAATAGAAAGCAAAGGTAAGGGGCTGGAACTAAACAGCAGGAAGACTGAAATCATGGTGATCAGTAAAAAACATGAAACCCCCTAATGCAAAATGACAGCAAATGGCACAACCTTGACACAGGTTGATAAATTCAAATACCTGGAAACGATCATTTCATCAGACAGCAGATGCACATTTAGCCGGCAGAATCGGCCAAACCAAAACAGCATTCAAGAAGATGACAAGCATTCTTACCAACAAATGCCTATCAGTTAACATCAGGAAGAGAGTTCTTGAATGTTATATAGAACCAATACTGTTGTACGGATGTGAGGCGTGGACTGTCAACAAGCAAAGCCAGAACAAGATTGAGGCAGCCGAGATGTGGTTTCTAAGAAGAATGTTGAGAGTTCCATGGACAGCAAAGAAAACAAACGAGACAGTCTTGATGGAGGCAGACACAAGTAGATCACTCATAAGGAAAATTAGGAAAAGACAGGCAACATTAATAGGCCATTTTATGAGGAAGGGGGATTTGGAGCACCTGGTCACAACGGGAAAACAGGAGGGAAAGAGAGCACCAGGTAGACCCAAGGAGAAAATGCTGGACGGACTTGCAGAGTGGCTAGGGACGAGGAGGTTGGGGGAGATGCTAGGGGCAACGAGAGATAGAGACAGATGGAAGTCCATGATCGCCAACGCCAAGCGGCAGGGCACCTGATGATGATGATAATCTATTCTGGCGTAAACTAGGCTCGAGAGATTCAGACACCTGCAGTGTTGGTTAGGCGATTTGAGTAACACTCTCGATGACACATCCGTGATATGGATGAGACTTGACTGTGCGGTCCTAGTCTTCTCAATGAGCCTGCAACCTGCTCGTTTTTAAATAGGAGCCAGATAAGGCCGAAAAATCCCACATTGATTTTATACAGAATCAATGGGTTTTCGAACCCACACTATTCCAGTCGGTAGTCCTTTGCGCTAACCACTATTGAATGGCAAGCGGTTAAATCACTACCATTTAACTACCGGGTAGTTCGTTCCCAGACAGAATTGAACTTGAGCTCTTCTGATCGGAAGTATGACGTCTTGTGCACTTGACAATCGTGCCTTTTGTCGCTGTGAAAACATTGGTTGTTTTCTTTGTCAACCCAGCTCAGTAAGTGCATGTTTATATGAGTGTTATCCATGCTAACTGTGAGAGGAAAATATCGATTTTTATATGAGATACAAAAAGTAACACTTCATCAGGCCAGATTACAATGAATTGAGTAACTCTTCAACTTGTATATGTCGTGAGTATGTATTTTATTATTATTATATATATATGCATTGTGTTGTATGTATGTATGTATGTATGTATATGTATGTATGCATAGTATGTTGTTGTATGTATGTATGTATAGTATTTGATGTAATGTATAGTATGTATGTATGTACGTATGTATGTAGTGGTATGTATGTATTGTATGTTGATATGTATGTATTGTACTTGTATGTAATGTATGTATGTATGCATTATGTATGTATTATGTATGTATGTTCTACATGTGTACATATGTATGTATGTATGTATGTATGTATTGTATGTATGTAGTATTTGTGTATGTATGAATGTATGTATGCATGTATGTATGTATGTATATATTAGTATGTATGTGTATATGTACATGTGTGCGTTGTGCACGCGCGCGCTCGTGCATGCATGCGTATACATGGTGTGTGTGTGTTTGTGAATATGTGCACGCATATGGGTGCAATCAAATGGTAATGTTGTCTTCTCTGACCGTAAATGATTAGGCACGTGAGATATACATGCACTAAAAAAATCACATCTAAACAAATATAAAATTTCGTATTAAAAAATAGTGTTTTTTGTCTGCTTAGCTAGAAATTCTCTGCTTGAAGTAATGCACAAGGAGTTTCGGGTTTTTTGTTTGTTTGTTTTGTTTTGTTTTTTTTTCTCTCAGATTAGTCGTATAAAGAAAGTAAAGTTATGTATTCGTGTAAATCATGAGTCATGCTCCAGGTGACTTTGAATTTTCCCCATTCCTTTTGTTCCAGACCAGGTTAATTCGAAAACATCATACCTTGGATCCAGAACATCACTTGAAGCAAAGATGAAGACACTACACTTTGTAGTCATTTTCTTCTCACTTTTTGTCGTGAGTACAGCATCATCCAAAGTGACTTGGTCCTTGGAAATGACGTCATTGCTGACATCGTCAAGCATTTACGGTGGACCGATGTCGTTGTTGTCTACGATACAATGCTACGTAAGTTTGCTGAAGGTACACTTGGTTAATTTGCTTTTTAAGCATGTTTAGATCACTATTTGGAAGTCATTATTTTAATGTTCTGCAAAGGGTTTGAAAAAAATGCTTTGGTAAATAATATACAGTAGTAAATATTCCACACGTTTGTATCATTACTTGGATGTCACCATTTGGATGTTCTAAGGGTGTGTGTGTGTGGGGGGGGGGGGGGGACTGAACAACAGTTGCATTAGTAAAACAATGCAATGTAGGCAACACTTCAAAGTTGTTTCTTAGGCAAGCAAGCTTATTAAACAGTCTTTAATTGTCTGTCTTTGGTTTGTGTGGAGATTGATCTCCCATCTAGCCAGTATGAACGAATAAGTTCGACCCTTGGTGTAATAAATTCTGTGAGTGACTTCGAGTAAGCCCAGCTGTAAGTGGGCACCAAGCACTGTCTATGGTTGGGGAATATTAGGATGTAAAACAGCTGAGTGTGTCCACGTCCAAACAGTTGAGTTAATAGTATTGAGGTCTTTACAACCTCGTTCACCAACGACAAGGCTTAGAGATATCGGACTACGTTCATTTTTACCTTTGTTTAGTGTCCTTTCTTTTAAAGCATGAGGGATTTGTTTCATATCCATTGAAGAGTGTGCGTGTGTGTTAGTGTGTGTGTGTGTGTGTGTGTTGTGTGTTAGTGTGTGTGTGTGTTGTGTGTGTGTGTGTATTAGTGTTAGTGTGTGTGTTAGTGTAGTGTGTGTGTGTGTTTGTGTGTTGTGCGTGTATGTGTGTGTGGTGTGTTGTGTTGTGGTGTGTATGTGTGTATGTGTGTGTTCTGTCTGTCTGTTTTGCTGGTGTGTGTGTGGTGTGTGTGTGTGTGTGTCGTGTAGGTGTGTTGTGATGTGTGTGTGTGTGTGTGTGTGTGTGTGTGTGTGTGTGTGTGTGTGTGTGTGGTTGTTGTTGTGTGTGTGTGTGTGTGTGTGTGTGTATGTGTGTTCTTATAAACATATGTTGGGTTTCTATTCATCTTTAACAATAGTGAAAATAAGTTTGATTATGGAGAATTCCCGGGAGGAATTTTTTTTTTTGATAAATCAGCAGTGTCTGTTCCCAAGGTTTTGAATCTGTCAATGTATGGTGGAGAGTAAGTAAATATAACCATGACACCGTGTGTCAATAAATTATGTTTTGTTGCAGCAGCACATTTAAAAATCAGTATAGTATATGTGACCTCCCACCACGAAATCAGTCTTAACTCGCATCAGTCCAACAACACTAGAGCTGAAAAGGTGACTGAGGGTCTATCTGGGGTGATTTTTCTCAAAATTGATTTCTGTAGACCATAATCTATCCCCGACAGAAATTTTTTTCTTGAAAAAATATTATTAATCAATTTAAAATGATATTTTACCACACTGATCGCAGCAGAAAAAAATGCAATTTCTTACCAAAAGTACCTCTTTTTGTCACTTATTATGAACCGTAACCTGTACAGTACACGCACATGTAATATATTGACGGAAAGCTCTTTGGTGCACCTTTCAGATAATGACAGCGAAAATTAGAAACAAACTGGGTCAAAGCCACCAAATAAAGAAACAAAAAAATTGTGTAGGAGAACACACAAAAACTTTAGAGGCCATTTTCTCAAAATAGCCGTCATACAACTTATTGACTTTAAACATATATAACTTGTACATTTTTTTTTGAGTACAAGCTTTATTCAAATACCAAAATAATCAGCAGAATGTACACTTTCCAGTGATATGTATATCTCAAAATACCCAAAATGCTAGTTAAGACTGATTTCGTGGTGGGAGGTCACATACGTAGACCAGAAAATGCAGGAGAGTTTCCCGCTGAAAAAAAGCATCCTTATAATTTGAATATCATTAAAGACAACAGACACTTTCATTCTGATTCCTGGATTGATAATGGCATACTATCGTTGATAATTTAATCAATGCAGAAGAAGGTTGTTTAAGTTTTGGTGATTTTCAAAGAAAATGTGCAGGAATACATACCAATCTCTTTTGGATAGGTGGAAGGACAGTCTAACAGATATTAAAATCCAATTATGATAATTCATTTTTGTGAAAAAGTTAATAATAAAAATCCTGATTTAGGAATTCAATCCCAGTTTGATGGCCAAGGAATACATAATTCTCACAGACAAGGGGGCTAACCAACCTTGTGTAAGAAAATTGGAAATAATATCTTTGGAGTCATATCTTTAAAGTGGAAATTTTATTCATCAAACTATTTAGCTTTATTAATGAAACCAGTTCAGGATGGTTTCAGTTTCGATTTATACATAGATTATTTCATCACAAACATCTTACCTATTCGTAAGCTTTTTGGTATTCTTTATGTTCGTTTTATCACACTAATAAAGATAAATTGTGCATTTGTTTCGGAAGTACCATCTGTCCAAAGTTTTGACAATATAGCGCCTTGGTTAAGGGACAACTTAAAAAAAAACTACAGATGAAGTTCTCATTACATTTTGATTACAGCAGAAACAAACACAAACCGAACGAGGAAATTCACTTGATCATTTTAATGGCAAATTTCCAGATGTATGCACAACATGATTAAACAACAGTATACAAGGTATAACAGGTGTAACATATGAGCAAAAAGATACGTTGATGACAATTATTATCGCCATATTAAGTTAAAACCTGAATAGATTTGCCAGGAACTGGTTTAGCTGCGAAAAGAAATCACTGTGAAGCTGTAGCGCATAAACAATACAGGAAACATATAAGTACTCGGTGTCAAATGTTATATTATATTTTTGTGCTTTATAGGGTAGTCGAGAGAGTGCAAGATTACAACTACATGCAATTAGATTATATTTTCAGGGTTTTGGGGGTATAGTGATTGTTCATACAAATAGGAAGAAATACTTAAATCTTTGATTTGTCGGTTTAACAAAACACACCATACGAATGCTTTTGATTACTAGTTAATTTGGCAACAAATGGTGTGTACATGATCACGTGTGTCTGTATCATTGTAGTACATTTTATTTTACTTATGAAGGAAAACAACTTTTGCAAGAGGAAATATGTTAGCAAGTTTTTCTGGATATATAATCTTTACCATAATTTGGAAGCAGATCGTATGGAAGTCGCTAAAGAATAAATCGCTAATGAATAATGACCTTGGAAGTCACTGTGCAAAGGTCCCAGGTCAACAAAACCAAAATGCCTTCAATTAGCACTTTGTGACGAAGATAGTGAAGAACGTTTCGTCAGCAACTGTTGACAACATTTAAAATATGTTCACAATCTTTGTTTCACGTCGTTTTTTTTTTTTATATGTATATAATCTTATACTTCTGCAAGTCAGAGTAACACTGAGAAGTGTAAAATCAGCATTTTCTATGATGTTCTGTTTTTACTGAAACTAAGGCAGATTGTAAGAATGGCTTAAACATATTGTTAATTAAGCCTGTGTGTTCTTTTTTCTACATAATTGTTATTCTACAGAAACGTTGCGTTGTTTGATAGATTCGAAGTAAGATCTATTGCTTTCAGTACATTTATTTAAAGTGATTGCTCCCAACACACTACAGTCATATGGCTTTTTTTTGTTGTGTGTGTGTGTGTGAGGAGAGAGAGGAGAGAGAGAGAGACAGACAGACAGACAGACAGAAGACAGAGACAGAGAGCGAGAAAGACAGACAGACAGAGAGAAGAGACAGACAGACGGGCAGACAGAGAGAAAGAGTGAGAGAGAGAGAGAGAGGAGGGAGGGAGGGAGGAGGGAGGGAGAGAGAGAGAGAGAGAGAGAGCTTTTGCATATTTTTGTATGTCTTCGCGCATGATTGATGTTTTTTCCGTTTCATTTTGCAGCGTCAAAGAGCAACCATAAGCTACTAACCGATTTTGCTGATCTCCACATTGGAGTCATCAGCCTTCAACTGACGTCATCACAAAATGACACAATTGCCTCTGTGTTAGAAAGAATCAAAAGCGCGGCAATCCCGTCCATCATGTTGTGTCTTCATCCAAATAAGACAGCCTTCTTTCTCCAACAGGTAAACAGGCATTAAAATGATGATGGCGACGACGACAATGTTAATAATGATGATGATGATAATAATGACAACGTAAAAAAAAAAGTTCGTTCGATCTTTCTACAATATGTGTCTGTATAATATTGACAAGGTAGAGGACATCTTATCTCGTATCCTGCATTGTAACGTCATTACCCATACCATCTTCCTGAGATTTTTCCTTTTTTTTTGTGGGTTTTTTTTGTTGTTTTTTTTGGGGGGGGGGTGAGGATCATTGCGCTTAGGGAGGTTACCTTAGTGCTCACCTTTTATTTATTTTTTTTTTTTTTGGTCTCATTTTCTACGCCACTTTAATGGCCACAGAAGCTGAAACAGTTTTTATTATGCGATGATGATGATGTCGATGTGGATGATAATCATGATGCTATAGAGTTCTATCTAGGATTGAGACTGCGTGACAGGGTTGTACTCTACGCTTACTATCATAATATATCCTGGCGTCAACCAGGCCCGAGAGACACAGACACCTGCGGTGCTGGTCAGAAGATTTGAACACGCTCAATGACGCATCCGCGAAGTGGTGAGACTCGACTGTGTGGTCCAGTCTTCCCAATGAGCCCATAGCACGCCCAACTCTGGGTAGGAGCCGGTAGGAGCCCAAAAATCCCTCAATGATTTTTGAAGGTACTGATGGGGATTCGAACCCACAACCTTCCAGTCTGTAGTCCGTTGCGTTAAACACTACACCACGGCGACTGGAGATATCTTATCAAACATCTGAGAGGACTGATGGCAGCATATACAGATTCGTTGGTTGAATCAAAATTCGATCCAGTTTTATCAAATTACATAAAAGTAATGTTATATTCAGTTGAATCATAGATTCCTGATGGTTTTGTAAAACGTAGCTGTGAACTTGTTGGCAGAGAAAGAGACAAAGAGAGATAAAGACAGACAGATGAAAACGGGTGGAAAGAGGGAGAGAGAGAGAAACTGAACTGAAACTATAGTTGTTGTTTATTTGTTGTTTTGTTGCTTTTTTCATGAATAAGTTGGGCTAGGAAGTTCCACATGCTTTTTGTTGAATAAAACTAGAATTTCTTTAGAAAGTATTAACTGTACTAGTTACTTCCATATGCGCTCTACTCATGTCCTTTCGCAATTACCTGCCAGGGTTCCTAGTCTGTTAAAGATCCAAGCCAGTTGACGGGTTCATAAAATTGAATTCGTAACCAGAGACATATAGAATGAAATTCAAATCAGTTCCAAATTGGGAGTGGTCCGTCATGAAATCTTTTGTTGTTGTTGTCGTTGTTTTTTGTTTTGTTTGTGGATTTTTTGTTTGTTTGTTTGTTTGTTTGTTTGTTTTGTTTTTTGTTTGGCTTGTTTGTTTGTGATTTTCTTTGATGCAGGCAAAACAGTCCAAAATGTTGCAACAACAGTACCAGTGGTTGATCGTCTGCGCCGGAGTGGAAATGGCGGCACTTGAACGAAGTCTAGGTCCTGACCGCAGCAATGTGGCTTTGATTATTCCTAACAGGATATCACTAGATTACGTCACTGATGACGCTCTTCCTGTGAACTGCAGCTATTCAGACAAAAGTATAAGAGAGGTGAGGCTGCTTTCTGTTTGATTTTTAACAAGTCGTTTGTTCGCTTGTTTTCATTTCCATTAAGCGTCACCAGATAAAACATGTCCCATTCGTAAAGAGCAGTTTACCAGCTGAAAGTATCACGTGTGGATGATTTTTTGTTTTTTACTCTAACTTCTGTTCACATCAAGCGAACTCATATATGAACGTATATGCAATTACACACACACACACACACACACACACACACACACACACACACACACACACACACACACACACACACACATGCACGTACACACGCACACACACAAACACGCACCCATGCACTCTCTCTCTCTCTTTCCCCTCTCCTCTCTCTCTCTCTCTCTCTCTCTCTCTCTCTCTCTCTCTCTCTCTCTCTCTCTCTCTCTGTCATATACTAACACACGCGCACATTGTTTAAACTTTAAGGAGCGTTTGTGATTCTCATCTGCTCGTTTTTTCTCTAACACAAGCACAGAGCACAAGTTTCTTTGGAATCACTAAGAATTCCCTATGTCACCATTTTTTTTCAATAAGGTTTTCCATTCTGGATAAATGATTAAAGTGATTAAAATTCAAAGTGGTGAGAATGTATAGGTAGGAAAACAAAGATGTTATTTAAATCTCTCTCTCTCTCTCTCTCTCAATCTCTCTCTCTTCTCTCTCTCTCTCTCTCTATTTCTGTCTCTCTCCATTTGTCTCTGTCTGTCTGTCTGTCTGTCTGTCAATCTCAATCTCTCTCTCCTCTCTCTCTCTCTCTCTCTCTCTCTCTCTCTCTCTCTCTCTCTCTCTCTCTCTCTCTTTCCCTCTCCGTCTCTCGTTCTCTTTCATAAATTTATTAAATTTCGTGCTGAGTTTCAACTATTTCTTTTATAAGCAATTTTGATAAAAAATACAAAGCGCTCACCCGTTTCACGGAATAAATCATCCTACAAACACATTTTGTTCATTGATTCACATCGAAATCCCAAGCCCTGCATATTATACATGTATACATTAACATAAGATGGCATGCAGATGATTAAAACAACTTTGTTTACAGAAAGGCCGAGTTTGAGGAAGTTCAATGCTGAAACTGATATTCGCGCTCTCGAGCTTGGAGAAACTGATATTTTTTATCAATACTCAGAAATGGTTGAGATCTCGCTAAGTAAACACACCTCTGGAAGATCGGTAATCTCCAGGCGTCGGCATTAATTTCAAGGGTTACGTGCCAGACTGGAATATCACTGAAAAGAGCAAAGAAAACTAATACAAAATTCTGGCAGGTAAACATTTATATGCAGTTATTTTAAACAAAATCAAAGGGGAAAAAAAGGACTGTAATTAAACACATAGTTTTTTGTTACACTAATTCGTCTTCTCAGCGTGTATGACTCAGCATGTCTGTGTTTGTGTGTGTGTGTGTGTGTGTGTGTGTGTGTGTGTGTGTGTGTGTGTGTGTGTGTGTGTGTGTGTGTGTGTGTGTGTGTGTGTGTGTGCGTGTCCTCACGCATGTGTTAACGTGTGTGCAATATAACGTGCATGAATACATGCATACATACATGTATACATACACACCCACATACATGTAATATACATACAGATATGTGTGTATATACATATATATGTATATATATATGTATATGTATATATATATATATATGTGTGTGTGTGTGTGTGTGTGTGTGTGTGTGTGTGTGTGTGTGTGTGTGTGTGGGTGGGTGGGTGTATGATATACATATATACATACATATGTATATATATATATATATATATATATATATATGTGTGTGTATGATATAATATCCATCCATCTATCTATCTCTCTATTTATCTCTGTCTCTATCTCTCTGTCTATATATATATATATATATATATATGTGTGTGTGTGTGTGTGTGTGTGTGTGTGTGTGTGTGTGTGTGTGTGTGGGGAGTGAGTGTTGTGTGTGTGTGTGTGTGTGTGTGTGTGTGTGTGTGTGTGTGTGTGTGTGTATGTGTGTGTGTGTGTGTGTCAAGTTATCTACACTTTAATCAAAATCTTAGCGCATGTCATGGCTTCATACTCACAGTTGAAAGTTTCAACCGTAAAGCCCTGTAGCGATGGGGGCGCGACGACGTAGTAGGTGAGGATACACTGGCAGCTACAGCCGCAAACCTGCACACAGGCGGCTCAGAACACTGGTCGTCTTCCAATGAACGAAGCAGCAGAGGAACCCGGCAACATCCTGAATGACTGAACAGCCCTCTTCAGGACTCGCACTGCTCACCTCATAGAATGAGGAAAGGGCTAGAAAAGCTGCCCTAAACATTGCCTGCTTCAACCTACCCGGACCAGAAAGAAAGGTGACAAGACTCACCATAGGTACATGGAATGTACGTACACTCTAGACAATGCCAAAGCTGGCCGACCTGATTGAAGAACTGCACTGGTTGCTAGAGAATTAGCTCGTTACAAGGTTGATATTGCCGCTCTATCAGAGACCAGACTGACTGAAGAAGGTCAACTCACTGAGACTGGTGCTGGCTATCCATTCTTCTGGAGTGGACGTAAACAAGAAGAACGCCGTGAAGCTGGAGTAGGCTTTGCGATCAAGTCCACTCTAGTTAAGAACCTTGAACGTCTGCCTAAAGGTTACAATGACAGACTCATGGTGATGCACTTGCCCCTCACAAACAAAAAGCAAGCCACACTGATCAGTGCCTACGCTCCAACAATGACAAATCCTGAAAAGACCAAAGTGAAGTTCTATGAAGATCTTGATTCTCTACTAACAAGCGTTCCCAGAGCTGACAAACTTCTGGTTCTTGGGGACTTCAATGCAAGAGTTGGGTCCGACTATGAAGCATGGGAAGGCATCATTGGCAAACATGGCATAGGGAATTGCAACAGGAATGGACAACTCCTCCTTCAGACATGCAGCTCACACAACTTGGTCGTCACTAACACGCTATTTCAGTTGGCAACCAGAAAGAAGACAACATGGATGCACCCTAGATCCAAGCACTGGCACATGTTGGACTATGTCATTACCAGAAAGGCCGACAAAGATGATGTACGAGTAACTAAAGCCATGTGTGGCGCTGAATGCTGGACAGACCACCGGCTAGTCGTCTCAAAGCTTAACGTCTGCATCAAACCAAAACGCAGGCCTCAAGGCAAGAAACCCCCACCAAAGAGACTAAACACTTCAAAACTAAAAGAGGAAACCACTGTAGAGAACCTCATTAGTGACCTGAACGTCAAGCTGGCTGACCTTCATTTTGGTAATGCTAGTGTCGAAGAAGAGTGGGCGGTCTTCAGGGACATGTCTATACATGAGCTCTGGAGAAAATAGGACCTGCCACACGAAAACATCAAGACTGGTTTGATGAAAACGACCAGCATATCCAAACCCTTCTGGATGAGAAACACAGACGCCATCTTGCCTACCAGTGTGACCCAGAGTCTGATTAAAAGAAAACTGCATTCATGGAGTGTCGTCGACAAGTCCAGGCAAAACTCAGGAACATGCAAGACAAGTGGCTAAGTGACAAGGCTGATGAAATCCAGCTATATGCAGACCGTCACGACTCGAAAAAGTTTTATGATGCCCTGAAGGCTATCTATGGGTCAACGTCATCTGGCACCTCTCCACTACTATCTACGAATGGGGAAATGTTGATTACCGAGCGGTCAGAAATTCTTGAAAGGTGGGATAATCACTTCGACAGTGTCTTGAACCACCCTTCCTCAATAAATGAAGCAGCCATTGATTGCCTCCCTCAAAAAGAAAAGAACAACCAACTTGATGTACCACCTAACATACAAGAGGTCACAAAGGCCATTGGCCAACTCTCCTGTGGCAAGGTCCCTGGCGCTGACGCCACACCTGCTGAGATCTACAAAGCGGGAGGTCCAATGCTCACACAAAGATTAACTGAGATGTTTGTAACACTCTGGAACAGTCAATCACTCCCTCAAGACTTCAAGAATGCCTCAATAGTCCACCTATACAAGAGGAAGGGAAACAAACAATCATGTGACAACCACAGAGGAATATCATACTGTCCATTGCAGGCAAGATATTAGCAAGGGTGCTGCTGAACCGCCTCACTAATCATCTTGAGCAGGGTCTGTTGCCAGAGAGTCAATGTGGATTTCGGGCTGGGAGAGGTATGGTGGACATGATCTTTGCTGCTCGTCAACTGCAAGAAAAGGCGCAGGAACAACACCGAGCACTGTACACAACCTTTGTCGACTTGACAAAAGCATTTGACACGGTGAGTCGCGAGGGGCTGTGGAAGATAATGGCGAAGTTCGGCTACCCTCCAGCCTTCGTAAATTTGGTGCGACAATTCCACGATGGTATGATGGCACGGGTCCTTGATGACGGAGAAATGTCCAGAGACTTTCCAGTCAGCAATGGCGTGAAACAAGGATGCGTCCTTGCGCCTACACTATTCTCTATGATGTTCTCGGCAATGTTATCAGATGCATTCTCTCCAGAAGACCCTGGCATAGATATACGCTACCGCACAGACGGCAAGTTGTACAACACAAGACGCCTCAAGGCGACTACTAAATGCAGTTACAGCACTCTTCGTGACCTCCTTTTCGCAGACAATTGTGCGTTATATGCTTACAATGGTGAACAGATGCAACAACGCATGGACAAATGTTCAACTGCTTGCGACAACTTCGGTCTTACAATAAGCACCAAGAAAACCGAAGTCATATATCAGCCTCCTCCAGGTGTTCCATGTACTGAACCAAATATTGAGGTCAAGGGCACAAAACTACATGCAATCGACAACTTCACATATCTC
>CM060305.1:23238614-23241114 GCA_030674185.1 Monoplex corrugatus | reverse complement strand
ATTCTCACCAAAGATGGCGACCCAGAACCTGACTTAATGATGGTGTTCCGTCCATTCCCATTGTCGGTATGGTTGTGTTTGGCGTGTTCCGTTGTTGTCGCTTCATTTGTACTGTTTGTCATCAACAAAATGGACAGTTGGCCCTGTCTTCGAAGTACATTTGCCCAGCAGAGCAGCAGCAGTTACAAGATGAACAACAGCAGCAGGAGAAGGAGCTGCTACAAGAGCCGTGGACGCTAGGGTTATGTTTTCTGGTGATGTTGGACTCGTTGATGAATCAAAGTAAGTTTTGTTTGTTGACTGCGATGTTTGGTGCTCACTGTGTATATCTTTCATTCTGTGTGTGCGTGTGTGTGTGCGTGTGCTTGTTTGTGTGTGTGTGTGTTTGTGTGTGTGAGTTCGTGTGTGTGTGTGAGTTCGTGTGTGTGTGGTGTGTGTGTGTGTGTGTGTGTGTGTGTGTGTGTGTGTGTGTGTGTGTGTGTGTGTGTGTGTGTGTGTGTGTGTGTGTGGATAGACAGATAGACAGATAGATAGATAGATAGATAGATAGACAGACAGACAGACATATAGATGCGTGCTTGCGTGCGATCGTGTGTGCGTGTGTGTGTGTTCGTTCGTTCTTTGATTTAGTCTTTCACTATGTGTGATATTAGACGATTGTGTGTGGTGTGTGTGTGTGTGTGTGTGTGTGTGTGTTGTGTGTGTGTGTGTGTGTGTGTGTGTTGTGTGTGTGTGTGTGTGTGTGTGTGTGTGTGTGTGGATAGACAGATAGACAGATGATAGATAGATAGATAGATAGATAGATAGATAGATAGATAGATAGATAATGTAGATAGATAGATAGATAGATAGACGGACAGACAGACAGATGAACAGATAGATAGACAGATAGATAGATAGATAGCAGACGACAGAATAGAGATGCGTGTGTGTGTGCGTGTGTGTGTTTGTTCGTTCTTTGATTAACGTCTTTTCACTTGGTGATATTAGACGTGTGTGTGTGTGTGTGTGTGTGTGTGTGTGTGTGTGTGTGTGTGTGTGTGTGTGTGTGTGTGTGTGTGTGTGTGTGTGTGTGTGTGTGTGGTGTGTGTGGATAGACAGATAGACAGATAGATAGATACATAGATACATAGATAGATAGATAGATAGATAGATAGATAGATAGATAGATAGGTGGGTAGGTAGATAGATAGATAGATAGATAGATAGATAGATAGATAGATAGATAGATAGTAGTAGATAGATAGTAGATAGATAGATAGATAGATAGGTATGGTAGGTAGACAGACAGGACAGATAGATGGTGCTTGCGTGCGTCGTGTGTGTGTGTGTGTGTGGTGTGTGTGGTGTGTGGTGTGTGTGTTTGCGTGTCTGTATGTGTATGTCTGTCTGTTTTTGCCTGTGTGTATGTCTGTTTCTAGTCCTGCACAATCCCTCTGACCACCAAGCTCTATTGCAGTCAGCAAGAACTGGACATAACGGTCACAGTCATTGTCAGATGTGGTCTAGCCACGTAGACCCTGAAGGAAAGAAGAAGAAGAAGAATCAACTAGTTAATTTTAGTGAAATTAGTCAGCAACGATCGTTTTGGTCAGTACATTATACTGAACACTGTAAAGTGCATTTGTTTTCTAAATAAGAATTTCAAATCCATGGCAGACGTTTCCCGCTACCCACAAAGCTCATCAGGGCGAGTGGTGCTGGGATGTTGGTGGATCTTCGCCATTGTCGTCGGTTCCAGCTACACGGCCTGTCTGGCCGCGATACTGACCGTCAATATCAAGGGTGCTACCATCGACAGTATTGAGGAACTGGCCGCATCCTCGTTGGATCCTGTCACTTTCGCCAGCACCAGCTTGTGGGCTTTGTTTATGGTAAAATTTGTTGGATCTGGTTTGGTTGCTGGTTTGGTGTATGTCTGGTTTCGCTGTAGTATTGAGTGAGTTGGTTTGAATACGTATATGTTAACGCCCTATCGATAGCGACGTATATTAACGCCATATCGGTATACTCAGTCCTATCGGTATGGAACAGGTGTTCTCCATCCCATACATCCTGACTTATTGTTGCTTAAAGCCCAACCGACCTGCGTAGAGCAATACCAGGGCTATGGTCGTGTCAATACACACACAATACTTCAACAGGAAAAACACAGGAACAGAAAATTAAGTACGTATATCATGGCACTCGTGTACATAATCTGAAGAGATGCCCCTGGCATTGACCACTCTGTCCACACGGGATTTAAAAAATATACCTGAATACAAATTCCATCATAACTAAAGGACACTAAGACATATATAAGAACGGGCCTAAATTACCTAAAATTGATTCCGCATATTACATTTTCCTAGAGCCAAAAATGCACCTAATATATGTACCCAATTATCAGTCCTAAGAGAAAGTACATAAGACTTTGCCGAACACAGACAGGTGAATGGGCCAGTAAGGCAGAAATGATAGAAAGAAATGACAGAAAGCAAAGGAATAAGGTAGAAAC
>CM060305.1:23228614-23233614 GCA_030674185.1 Monoplex corrugatus | reverse complement strand
AGCATGCCCCCGGACCTCCCTAGTTTCAGTGTTTTTTTCCTCCTTCTGTTTTAAGCCCTGTAAGATAAGTGATGTTTTAGAGATATTTAAAAGAGGTGACCAAAACCTTACAGCGAGCAACTACCTTGTAATCATTATGAGATATCAAACTGAATCATTCGACAAGAAAGGATTTTCTTTCTTTTTTTCTTTCTCCTTTGCATCCTAGAGGTTTGTGTACACGTCTAACAAACACACGAACACACGCACGCACACACACACACACACACACACACACACACACACACACACACACACACACACACACACACACATGCACACACACCACACATACAAAACACACAGACACATACACCCACACGTACGTGCGCGCGCGCGCACTCACACACACACACACACACACACACACACACACACATACACACACACACATATACATACATACAGCCACATACACGCATATACACTAACGTGCTCACACACACAAATGTACACACATGCACACACACATACACACAAATATACACACACACATACAAAGACACATATACGCACATACTATTTATGATTGATTCCTAAAAAAAAAGGTTATGTTTCCCATACTCCTCTACACTTCCTGTCGTCATGTGGTTAGAGCTGACATGTCCTATCCTCATCCTGCCTTGTTTGTTTGACATGCTCTTAATACTTTAGTCATTTCATATGATTCTATGTCTGTAAATTTACGGGTTTTGTTAACTGCTCAGTGTAACTGTTATGATTAAAAACTATATAACGTGGCTACTAATAGTATTAAAAAAATGATATTGTTGTTGTTGTTGTTGTTGTTGTGGTGGTGGTGTGGTGGTGATGGTGGTGATGGTGGTGGTGATGGTGGGGGGGGGGGGTATTTAAAGATTGACACAGATTTGATATACACCTGTCTGTCTTTTTCTCTCGAAGATTTGTTAGCGCTTGACCAATTCTTATGTAAAAGTTACTATTTTGTTTTAATTCATATTTATAACTCCTTTGACGTATGTGCTATCCTGCGTCTGATTTCAACAGAGCATTAGACACATTTTGCCCACCCCACCCTTGTTTGTTTTTAGTGATTTTTTAGACTTTTATTCTTTTTGTGTCTTTTTACATACATATTGAAAAGTATCACTTATAGTGAAAAGACATTAAATCAAAGAACAAACGGACTGACTGGAAGACGTGTCCTGAGAAAACTAATGCTACTCTCCCTCACTAATAAAGTGTTTTGAAGTTTTTATTAGTCGTCTGAGAGGAGTTTGCATGCTGAACTACAAGAGTATTAGAGTATTTAGGATTTCACAAGAAATATGCACACAATTACAGAAAAACAACAACGGTTACAACAACAACTACTACAACAACTGCATGCTGAACTACAAGAGTATTAGAGTATTTAGGATTTCACAAGAAATATGCACACGATTACAGAAAAACAACAACGGTTACAACAACAACTACTACAACAACAACAACACTTTCAATAAAAACTAATGAAGTATCCTGATAATCCAGCATAAACAATATTGTCAACAGGTGAAAAATACGAGATGGAGATGGTTGGGCCAAGTGTTGAAGAACGACAAAACCAGACATTATCGCACTGCTTCCTCATGGACACGGCCTTGGAAGGGAAAGAGTGGCAGACCGACGGACACCGGGTAGAGCACAATCCCACATAAAAATGAAGGAGGCCTGGAGGACATAGAATGAGTTTTCCTGGCTTGCTCACGTTCGAATCTTCCCGAGCAGCTTGGTTAATGATTTTTTGCTTCGTCCTGTTCTGACTGAACAGAATTCATTGATTGGTCTGATTTTAAGGATAGTGTAAATATAGACTAGGTAAAATATAGGCTAGGTCGGGCCTCAGGAACTGGTCAGCTATATGGATTTATGTGCAGGCTTAAGAGGGCTTGTGCCATGATCACCAGACACATGGCACCTGTGATGTTAGTGCATATGGGAATATGTTCCGAGGCAGGAGACGTCGTCTTGAGATTGAAACTGAAAACCGATGTGAATTGTCTTATCTTTTTTTTTTTACTCTTCACCCTAGTTGCCAGTGTATCTTACCAGGCAGAGAAAGATCCAAAGTTCATCTAGAAACCACCAATTTATGTTTGTTTTTGTGTCATGATATGGGCGACTTGAACGACGTAACAAAATCAGAAAAAAAAGAAATCAACACTCTTTTCTTTTATTAAGGACCTTGGTTGCATGCAGGTACATTGTACCTCAACTTTTTTTTATCTTTTCTTTTTGTTGTCTTTAAGGTCCATCATATGTCCATCGGTCTTTTTTTTCCTGTTATCCTTCTAAATTTCATCGTTTAAGTTCGCTTTTCCTTTGTGTCTTTTCCCTCCAAAACATTTTTTTTTCACAGCATACTCATCCATCATCGATTATGTGTGTTTTTTTAATTACGTGGATACTTTCAGTGCACGTTTAATACGTTTCAATATCATCAAATACAACACACACTTTTACAATAAAAAAAAAAACTTTGAAAAAAGTTACGAGAAGCTGGCTATGGTCACATTTAGAGAAATTGTATCTTAAGGAGAGCTTAGAACCTTTTGTAACTGATCAAAACAATGCGTGAGGTAGAGATATTTAGAGAATTAGTGCAACTGAAATGGCACATTTCTAACAAATGAGGACTCTCGCACGTGCACGTGTGTACCCATACGAACACCCACACCCACCACCCCCCACCCTACACACATCCATACACACGCCAACACCACACCTTCACATACACAACCTCTCTCTCTCTCTCTCTCTCTCTCTCTCTCTCTCTCTCTCTCTCTCTCTCTCTCTCTCTCTCCCTCTGTCTCTCATACACACACATACAAACACACATACACACGCACACATGCACACACATATATATGCGCACTCAGCACCCACACGCGCACACATACACACACACACACACACACACACACACACACACACACACACACACACACACCACACACACACAACACAACACACACAAATAAGCACATGTCATTTTTCGTCTCCGTTCTGAAAGCTCACAGACCAGCATGTGCTTGTGATATAATGTATTGTAAAAGTTCTAAACATTCATGTATCATGTTTGCTGCAAAGAAAGTATTCATTAGCAGTCCATTGGTTTTGTTCCATTGAAATATAAAACAAAACAAAAAATCAGTAAGTCGGGGTGCTATGCATGTTTCTTGTTGTGCCACTATGCTGAAGACGGACACATAGAAAGATGGAGGGAGAGACTTCCATCTATAGAAATCATTCTGGCTAGCTCTGTCTGTCTGTCTGTCTGTCTGTTTATCTATCTGCCTGTCTGTCTGTCTTTCAGTCTACCTTGAAAGTTTAGGAATGGAGATTCGGATCTCTCTCTCTCTCTCTCTCTCTCTCTCTCTCTCTCTCTCTCTCTCTCTCTCTCTCTCTTCTCTCTCTCTCTCTCTCTCTCTCTTCTCTCTCTTTCTCTCTCTCTCTCTCTCTCTCTCTCTCTCTTTCTCTCTCTCTCTCTCTCTCTCTCTCTCTGTCTGCTCTCTCTCTCATTTTCTGTCTGTCTCTGTCTCTGTCTCTGTCCGTCTGTCTGTCTGTCTGTCTTCTCTCTCTCTCTCTCTCTCCTCTCTCTCTCTGTCTGTCTTTTTCTCTCTCCCTCTTCTCTATCTTGCAAATGAAAAAGCCCAAAAAGATTTTGTGACTGTGTATGGATAGATGGATGATTGCTAAATTTGAATCACACATTCAACTTGATATTTTATGTGCACGTCCGCATAAGTAGTTGCCAATAAATAACAAACAAACGAAAAGCAGGAATGTTCAAATGTGAGGTTTCTTGTTGTGCTACTATGCTGAAGACGGACACATAGAAAGATGAAGGGAGTATCCATACTCTTCTACAAAGAGTCTAATCCAAGTCGCTGCATGCTACACAGGAACTCAAGCAGCGCTGTGGTTCTGAACAATCAACTAAGAGATTTCTTACAAGTCACTGTGGAATTACGCAAAGGATGTCTGCTCTAGCGAACGACAAATCCACAGACAGTAGTTCCTTTTAAAGTACCACGCATACGCTTATGTTCCATTAAACGCCCAACCCCACCTTTTCAGCAAAATATCCTTGCATATGGTAAACTGGTAACCTACCCCAGTAAACGCCCACCCACTGTAGTTCCTTTTAAAGTACCACGCATACGCTTATGTTCCATTAAACGCCCAACCCCACCTTTTCAGCAAAATATCCTTGCATATGGTAAACTGGTAACCTACCCCAGTAAACGCCCACCCACTGTAGTTCCTTTTAAAGTACCACGCATACGCTTATGTTCCATTAAACGCCCAACCCACCTTCTCAGCAAAATATCCTTGCATATGGTAACCTGGTAACCTACCCAGTAAACGCCCACCTACCCACCCCCCACCCCACCTCCCATTGGGGATAAAGTTTTCCTGTAAAGGGTGGGTAGGTTGGGCATTTGAAATCTGCTGCAAAGTGGTAGGGTAGGATGGGTGTATGCAAGATACTGTGCAGTATAAAAGCTAACATTGCAGAAGTCCACATGGAACTGGAAACTGAAAGCAAGTAAGGTTTTGAGTATCCGGGAGATACACTAAGCAATTATTGGCAGCAGAACAGCAAGATTTCCCATTAGGATTGCAGACCCGAAAACTCTCAGATTGTTTTCGAATCTGCAGAAGGTAGCATCGTCGGTTTCTACAACAACTAGTTACAGATTGCCTAATGTCACTCGAAGTAATCCATACTACTTCTATGAAATTATACTCTGTTTGCACACTCAACGAGAATTCTAGGTTTGTGGGATCCAGAATTTCTATGCTGGGCATTGTTCTATCTTTTATGGACCATTAGAAGTATTCTGTCACACTTTGGACCTACAACCATTGACTTGAACAATGAGGTTTGAATTACTGGTATCACGTATAAAACTTTAATTTTATCAGAATTCTTAAAGTAAAGCAAGATGCAT
>CM060305.1:23213614-23223614 GCA_030674185.1 Monoplex corrugatus | reverse complement strand
CTATCCCCTACCTACTCCATCCCCTGTCTGCCGTATCCCCTACCTACTCCATCCCCTGTTTGCCCTATCCCCTACCTACTCCATCCCCTGTCTGCCCTATCCCCTACCTACTCCATCCTCTGTCTGCCCTATCCCCTACCTACTCCATCCCCTGCCTGCCCTATCCCCTACCTACTCCATCCCCTGTCTGCCCTATCCCCTACCTACTCCATCCTCTGTCTGCCCTATCCCCTACCTACTCCATCCCCTGTCTGCCCTATCCCCTACCTACTCCATCCTATGTCTGCCCTATCCCCTACCTACTCCATCCTCTGCCTGCCCTATCCCCTACCTACTCCATCCCCTGTCTGCCCTATCCCCTACCTACTCCATCCTCTGTCTGCCCTATCCCCTATCTACTCCATCCCCTGTCTGCCCTATCCCCTACCTACTCCATCCCCTGTCTGCCCTATCACCTACCTACTCCATCCCCTGTCTCCCCTATCCCCTACCTACTCCATCCCCAGTCTGCCCTATCCCCTATCTACCCCATCCCCTGTCTGCCCTATCCCCTACCTACCCCATCCCCTGTCTGTCCTATCCCCTACCTACTCCATCCCCAGTCTGCCCTATCCCCTACCTACTCCATCCCGTGTCTGCCCTATCCCCTACCTACCCCATCCCCTGTCTGCCCTATCCCCTACCTACTCCATCCCCTGTCTGCCCTATCTCCTACCTACTCCATCCCCTGTCTGCCCTATCCCCTACCTACTCCATCCCCTGTCTGTCCTATCCCCTACCTACTCCATCCCCTGTCTGCCCTATCTCCTACCTACTCCATCCCCTGTCTGCCCTATCCCCTACCTACTCCATCCCCTGTCTGCACTATCCCCTACCTACTCCATCCCCTGTCTGCCCTATCTCCTACCTACCCCATCCCCTGTTTGCCCTATCCCCTACCTACTCCATCCCCTGTCTGCCCTATCCCCTACCTACTCCATCCCCTGTCTGCCCTATCCCCTACCTACTCCATCCCCTGTCTGCCCTATCCCCTACCTACTCCATCCCCAGTCTGCCCTATCCCCTACCTACTCCATCCCCTGTTTGCCCTATCTCCTACCTACTCCATCCCCTGTCTGCCCTATCCCCTACCTACTCCATCCCCAGTCTGCCCTATCCCCTACCTACTCCATCCCCTGTCTGCCCTATCCCCTACCTACCCCATCCCCTGTTTGCCCTATCCCCTACCTACTCCATCCCCTGTCTGCCCTATCCCCTACCTACTCCATCCCCTGTCTGCCCTATCTCCTACCTACCCCATCCCCTGTCTGCCCTATCCCCTACCTACCCCATCCCCTGTTTGCCCTATCCCCTACCTACTCCATCCCCTGTCTGCCCCACCCCCTCTCTACCAGCTGGCCTGTCTGTCCCATCCCCCTACCTACTCCCTTCCCTGTCTCTCCCATACTCTACCTACCCCCCCTGTCTGTCCAATCCCCCTACTTACTCCATCTTCTGTCACTCCCATCCCCTTACTTACACCATTCCCAGTCTGCCCTCCCCCCCCTCCACCTAGTCCATCCCCTGCCTATCCCATCCCACTATGTACCCCCTCCCCTGTCTGTTCCATTCTCTACCAACTCCCACTCTACCTACTCCCTCCCCTGTCTCTCCATCCAGATACCTACTCCCTCACCTGCCTGTCCCACCTCTCTACCTACTCCCTCCCCTGTCTGTCCCATCCACCTAGCTACTCCCTCTGTCTGTTCCACCCCACTACCTACTCCCTCCCCTGTCTGTCCATCCACCTAGCTACTCCATCCCCTGTCTGTCCCATCCACCTAGCTACTCCATCCCCTGTCTGTCCCATCCACACTCCCTCCCCTGCCTGCCCCACTCCTACCTACTCACTACCTGTCTCTCTCACCCCATACGTACTTCCTCCCCTGCCTGTCTCATCTCTCTACCTACTCCCTCCCCTGTCTGTCCCCCCCACCTTCCTACTACCCCCCCCCCCTGTCTGTTCCATTCCCTACCAACACCCACTCTACCTGCTCCCTTCCCTGTCTGTCCCATCCACCTATCTACTCCATCCCCTGTCTGTCCCATCCACTAGCTACCCCCCTCCCCTGTGTGTCCCATCTCTCTACCCACTCCCTCCCCTGCCTCTACCATCTACCTAGCCACTCCCTCCCCTGTCTGTCCCACCCTCACTCCATCGCATCCCCACTCCCTCCCCTGTCTGTCCCATCTCTCTACCTACTCCCTCCCCTGCCTGCTCCATCCCACAAACTACTCCCCAGTCTGTTCCATTCCCTACTTACTTTTTTCTCTCTCCCACCCCCATATCTACGCCATCCCTGGTCCCTCCTGGTCTGAATCTATTGGGTAGATTTACTTGCATAATACAAAATTAAAACGATGTCTTGCAGTTCAAATTATTTTATCAGTTATTCATTTTTATCGAACTCAGAGAATAACGACGACAATATTGTTCCTAAATCAGAAAGCACCAGACAACAGCATCACATTGATTTTCTAGAATGTTTCCAAAAAAGTAAGATCTCAAACGTTATTCAAACGTCATTTTTCAATCTCATTGGAAGCAAAGGGAGAGTACTGACTAATAATTACCCCTTAGTCAATAAAATTAAGGGTTTTTTTTTCGAAAACCAACGATTGTTTTTTTTCTAAAATGTCAAATTGAATATTCAATGCCTTCTTAGTAATGGAAACAGATAGCAGCATTCTGAAGCTTGGGGCTTTGCTACATCAGAATGCAATTAGAATTGTAAAGTCTTTTTTTTATCTTTTTATTTTTCCTTTCTAATCTCCCTTTAAGAACTGTTGGGGAGGGAGGTTATTTCATAATTCAAGGGAAGAATGTGTGTGTGTGTGTGTGTGTGTGTGTGTGTGTGTGTGTGTGTGTGTGGTGTGTGTGTGTGTGTGTGTGTGTGTGTATGTGTGTGTGTGTGTGTGTGTGTGTGTGTATATACGCATGTGTCTTTGTGTGATTGTGTGTGTGAGTGTGCATCTTTATTTTTGTGTATGTGTATGTATGTGTGCGTGTATGTGTGTGTGTCTGTGTATGTGTGTGTCTGTGTATGAGTGGTGTGTGTGCATGTCTATATGTGTGTGTGTGTGTGTATGTTTTGTGTCTACATATAGCTCTGTGTGTGTGTGTATGTGTGTGTGCGTGTGTGTCTGTGTGTGTCTGTGTGTGTCTGTGTGTGTGTGTCTGTGTGTGTGTGTCTGTGTGTCTGTGTCTGTGTGTGTGTGTCTGTGTGTGTATGTCTGTGTGTGTGTGTCTGTGTGTGTGTGTGTGTGTCTGTGCTTAAATAGAACCTTGTGTTCCTTACATGACCCTTAATAGTGCTAGCAGCAGGGAAGATGGATTCAACATGTCAGTCCCACTTTGGCTGGCCTCCTACTGACGGATCACTGACAGCTGACAAGCTACAAATCACCACAGTGTGCTAGTGTGCTGAGTGGCCTGACCGATTAAGTCATCGGCTGCCTGGCTGCACACATGCCCCCACCCCTACCCCACTCCATCACCCTAGTCTTCCCCTTGCCACTTCTAATACTACTCACTGACAGTGTGGCTTATATAATTATACAGTATGGTCCTGCTTGTCAGTACAGTGTAAAGTGTTGGCTAGCCACCAGTATTGCCTGCAGCCACAAACTGTTTGTGTCACATGCTCGGAAAATCAATACTTTTCGTGTTGGGTCTGTCTGCTGCACATGTCATATCAACAGCGAGTAACTACTGCAGTTTTCAACTTCTTCTTGTGTCAGAATTGTCTTCTGAATCATCCTACAGTCATTTATAAGTTGTTGACTCAACTCACATGCTTTCAAATGCTGAAAACATGCAGCATTGCAAGACAGTCCTGGTGTCAGCATTTTGCTGAAAACCAGTTTCTATTTTCAGATAAATTAAACCAATCTGGTGAGGGTTGCATAGGTTGACAAGTCATATAAGGGAAGCCAGTCACTTTATGAACCCTCTCTGAGACTGACAACATCAGTCAGTGCTCCTCTCCCATTTACATTAGACTGAAACGTGCGTCAAACAACTTGCGTAAATTTTACGTATGTAGGCACCACAGAAGGCTCCGAGAGCTCATAAATTTTACGTTGACGGCACTCAAGAGGTTAATTCTCCATAAATAATTTGTGTCCCTTTGATTAGTATGATCTGTGAACATTCACTTTCATCACTGGTATTTTTGTTTGTTTCTTTATGTGATATACATTTCTTTTTGTTTCATTGTACTCTCTCCTTTTCTCTCTCTCTCTCTTTCTCTCAGTCTCTTTCTCTTCTCTCTCTCTTTCTCTCTCTCCTCTCCCTTTCTCTCTCTCTCCTCTCTCTCTCTCTCACTCTGTCTCTATCTCTCTGTCTCTGTCTCTTTCTCTCTCATCCTTTCTTTCTCTCTCTCTGTCTCTGTCTTGGTCTCTGTCTCTGTTTCTCTCTCTCTCTCTCTCTCTCTCTCTCTCTCTCTCTCTCTCTCTCTCTCTGTGTGTGTGTGTATCTCTTGATCTCTTTTCCTGGTATCTCTTATTCTCAAAAAAAAACAAAAAACAACCTAAACTGAAATAGAAGAAACTAAACCAAAATGAAATAGAAGAATCTAAACTAATCTAAACTAAACCAGACTAAACTAAACTAAACTAAACTAAATTAAACTAAACTAAACTAAACTGAACTGAACTGAACTAAACTAAGACTAAACTAAACTAAACTAAACTAAACTGAACTAAACTAAACTAAACTAAACTAAACTTAGCTACTCTAAGCTAAACTAAACTGAATTGTAATCAAATAAAAGACAAATAAAATAAGATGAACACAATAAAGTACAATGAAATGAAATAGATTATAAAATAAAACAAGATAAAATGAAATAAAATAAAACAAAACAAAATAAAATAAAATTAGATAAAACTAAAATGAAATAAAATAAAACAAAATAAAATAAAAACATAAAATAAAATGAAACAAAAAATGAAATAAAATAGAAATAAGAACAGCTCATAAATTAAAAAAAAGAACAATTGTCTGAGGGTGTCCATCTGGTCTATATGTAACAGCTAAAAGACATGCTGGTTCCTGATAAGTCTCCATAGTACAAACCTTGCTGCATCAGTATATTGATAATCACACAATATGCCATCTACTTTGTCAGTATTGAAATAATGATGTTGGAACACAAACAGCCACAGGGAGAAACAAGAGCAAACATACCAATGCCCACAAAACAAACAAGATAAGGTCATCCTCAGTTGAAAGCAAATCGATCTGTCGGTGTTGATACGGACAAAGGCCAGAGAAGAGACGGCTGACGATCAATCAAACATGACAGGCCATTGATATTTGTAGCTTCTGGATAATGGTATCAGCCTCTTGCTGTAAAGCCATCTGAAAACCTTCCTGCGAGCGTGTGTGTGTGTGTGTGTGTGTGTGTGTGTGTGTGTGTGTGTGTGTGTGTGTGTGTGTGTGTGTGTGGCGTGTGTGTGTATGTGCGTGTGTGTGTGAGAGAGAGAGAGAGAGAAAGAGAGAGAGACTATATATGTTTGTGCAGGCGCGCGTGAGCGTGTGTGGTGTGTGTTGTGTGTGTGTGTGTGTGTGTGTGTGTGTGTGTGTGTGTGTGTGTGTGTGTGTATGAGTGTGAGAGAGAGAGAGAAAGTGCGTGTGTTTGTGTGTGTGTGTGTGTGTGTGTGGGTGTCCATATACGCAGTTGGGGAATGCAAAGCAATGAGAGGAAGGAGATATGCATTTCCCTTATAACATCGGCCTTAAGAAAACGCACGGTGTATTCCATCGTATTAATCCCTCGCAACATATACTTTGTTTTATTGTACTGCATTTATAGCACATTTCATGAGGCAAGCGAAATTAGAGCACCTAGCCACAACAGGACAAGCTGGAGGGAAAGAGACCACCAGGAAAGAGACCCAAGGAAAATTACTGAACGGACTTGCACAGTGGCTGAGGGCAGAGAGGATGGGAAACGCACTTGCAGCGACTAGGAGATTTGTGTGGAGGGTCATGATCGCCAACACCTTGTGGCAAGACACATGATGATAATACACTGCATTGTATTGCTTTGTTTTGTTGGATTGTATTGTTTTGTATTGCGCAATAGTGCGTTGTATACTAACCCTTCTGATTTTAGTTTATTTTAATTGTATTCTTTGTATTTTTTTTTCATTTATTTCACTGCTCTGTTTTCTCTTCATGTATTTTATCACAGTGGATTTTATTCGTGCGAGAGAAATATGTTATGGCTCTACCTAGACAGAACATGTCACTTTAGTCCAGTTAGTCTTTATTTTTTAATCCCTAGATAAAGATATTCAAAACTGACAGTGATGTCTGTCGGTCTGAACGCATGTATTCATTAAAATAAAACTTGTCCACAAATATTTTTCTCAGCTGTTTTGTTAATGAGTTTTCTTCGATTTTGAATTCTGTTTTGTTTTGTTTTGTTTTTGTTTTGTTTTGTTTGTTTTTTGTTTTTGTTTTTAACATGCAGTTACACGGACAATCATTTAGCAAATTTCTGTGGTGTCTGTTTAAGTGAAAATAGAGAACTCTCTCTCTCTCTCTCTCTCTCTCTCTCTCTCTCTCTCTCCTCACACACACACACACACACACACAGACACACCAATCACACACACACACACACACACACACACACACCACACACACACACACACACACACACACACACACACAAAATAACCGTTAAAAAAATCAATCAAACACCAACTCCCACCTCCCTCCCGCGTTCATCTCGGACGAGAATGGTCAAATGTTCGACCGAGATCCAAAATAGGACAAGCTTTATAATTTGTCATATCTTGTAAACGTCGGGATGGGTTCAGTGACATGATCAAATCAACCCTCGATTCAAAAACGCGTTTCAGCTTGCAGTTGCAAACAACTTCAAAACAACAAACACTCCCTACAGTCTCGGTCAACCACTCACTGTCGTCTGCAGCTGTTTGATTTGTGTCTGCGTCCTTGGCCGACTCCATCATTTCTCCGCCTGCTTGTGTCGTCTGCTGGTATAGCATTTTGTGATTTCGTCTGCTGGTATAGCCTGTTGTGATGTTTGTCAGTTGCTTGTGGTCTTTATAATGTGAATTTATTCTGAAAACTTTGTTCAAATTAATCTGACGATTTTCGATATTTTTGATGGTAGGTTATGATTCATAGTTTGATTGTTTTTAAAATCCAGTGTAAACAACAATGTGTTTGCTTAATAATCAAGTAATCAATCAATTATAGATATTAACGTTTTTACTATTTGTGTATTATTTATTTATTTGTTAAGTATAATTTATTCATTTATTTATTCATGATCTATTTATTCATTCATTCATTTAGTTTAGTTAGTTAGTTAGTTAGTTAGTTAGTTAGTTAGTAGTTAGTTAGTCATTTGTTTAGTTAGTTATGTATTCGTCTGTTGAAACATTTACGTATTAAGTATGTGGTGAGCGTGCATCTATCAAAACTACCCCTGCTCGACTTCATTTGGGCTTTAGAACATTTGTAATGTCAGATTACGTGGGCTTGAGTATCTATGTAGTCGTTAACAAACTTGATTTGAAAGAATTGTCCAAAATTCTCATCGGATCTCAAACAAACCATTGTGGAAGACCTGGCCAGAGCAAAATTATACTAGCTTAAACTGATATGATTCCATTTAAGAACCATCAAGTATGTGAGTGAACTTATTACGTAGCTTCTGGCAAACTTACTTAGGTTTACTGATTAATGTTATTTAAAAGAAAAAAAAAGCAGACAGAGAGCGGGAATGATACACATACCTCTGAATATATGTCACTCTGCGTGGTGACCTAGATTAACTGCTATTCCCATCCGTGTATTATTTTAAAAGAAGGGAGATTATCCCATATTAACCAGATATAATTTTGTGTGTGTTTTGTGTGTGTGTGTGTGTGTGTGTGTGTGTGTGTGTGTGTGTGCACGTGTGTGTGTGTGTGTGTGTGTGTGTCTCTGAGAGAGAGAGACAGACAGACAGACAGAGAGACAGAGAAACAGAGAGACAGAGACAGACAGAGAGAGAGAGGTGATCAAGCTTTTTTCAGTTCCATGTAGATGTATCTTTACCATTTTTGGGGTGGAAGATATGACACCAAGACAAAGGCTGTATAGAACAAACAAAAAAACATTGTGCTTAAAAATCGATACTTTTTGAGGAAATGTGTAATCAGCTCTTTCTCGAGAGCTGTTCAGTTTTTAAAATATGTTTTCACACTGTGACAGGGGAACTTAACAATGTTTCAGAATTTGTACTTACTTCGCTTAACCTTTTTCAAGGTCACAGTGACCTTCAAAGGTACAAAATCTGGATTTTGTGTAAAACGTATTTTTATAATAGATATGATAATTAGAATTGCTTGAGCTCTTGCTTTTTCTTTTTTTTTTTTTTTTTTTTTTTTTTCATCTCAACATAATCGAAAGTTCAGAATATGTACACATCGCACCCAATTCTCGAAATCGATAGAATTTGCACACACATTCACTGTGCAAAGAGATAATTACTTTCCAGAATGTTACCCTGTTTTTTCGGAACAACACGCGGAGTATATCCATCGCATTTGCCATACACCGGGCACACCGTGTTTTCGTGTCTCAAGGATGATCGGCAATCAATTTGCTTTATAGAGATATTCCAGCGCATGCCTTTGTTTGTGAGGGAGGGAGGGAGGGAGGAGGAATGGGGATGAGAGTGGGCAATTGATTTACTCGGTAAACCAATGTCTTTTGTTCTCCATTGTGGTTAATCGAAACATGTTTCTTCTTTTCCATTTACAAGCAGTCTCATCTAGAGTTTTTCCTCCCAATATCACGATCTCTTTCTGCTTTAATCCATATTTCCGTTAAATAATGCGTATCGACAACTGTGTACTAATGGACTTGACTGCCCGGATTAGTAAAGGATCTGAGATGTCAGCTTGCAGGTCAACTAAACTGATCTATCAAGACCTATTCATATATTTGTTTATTTGTTTACTTATCTATTTGTTTATTTATTTAGTATTTATTTATTGTTTATTCATTCATTCATTCATTCGTTATTTTGTTCATTCATTCATTGATTCATCCATCTATTGATTGATTGATTGATTGATTCATTCATTCATTCATTCATTCATTTCATTCATTCATTCATTCAATCATTCATTCATTCATTTGTTTATTCATTCCTTCTTTGTTGTCTTTTGTATATGCTCAGCAAAGGCCAGTCAGTCGAAAACTCCTTGTCTTGTCTTGTCTTGTCTTGTCTTGTCTTGTCTTGTCTTCGTCTCGTCTCGTCTCGTCTTGTCATGTCTTGTCTTGTCCTGTCTTCTCTTGATTCTCTTGGTTTGTTGTATGAAATGCCTGTTTTGATTGCGTTGCGTATTTCTGGTTTTGGAAGAGAGAGAGAGAGAGAGAGAGAGAGAGAGAGAGAGAGAGAGAGAGAGCGAGAGAGAGACAGACAGACAGACAAACAGACAGACACAGAGCAGCAGACAGAGAGACAGAGACAGAACACACCACGCACACAGATAAAGAGAGATAGAAAGGCACACAGAGAGAGAGGAGGGAGGGGAGAGAGAGGAGAGTGTGTGTGTGTGTGTGTGTGTGTTAAGAAATGAACGGCACAAGAAATCGATGTGACTTAATCGACCTAATCAGCCCGAAGCAGCATTTAAAGATCGAATGGCAGAAGAGACGAGACGACCCACACATCCGCCAGCCTTGGTTAACCAAGCACTGCCGTCTGCAAACGTTGAATCATACGCGCTTTTTGTGCCGACTAAAATCATTTCTGTTGTTGTGGTGTTCTGGAGTCTCCAACAGGTCTGCATCTTTACCTCTGCAGGTAATGCTGATATGATTGCGTTTTTTCTAACAACGTTTTTCAGGTGAGAATTATTGACTGTCACAGCTGCAGTCTTATGGCACCGCGTTGCTTTCTGTGTGTCTGTATCAGTGTAT
>CM060305.1:23188614-23203614 GCA_030674185.1 Monoplex corrugatus | reverse complement strand
TGTTCGACTGACTGCAAGTTAAGACTGATTTCGAATTTTCGATCCTTTTGTATCATATGCATCGTTGTTGTAGCGCACATGGTACATTTCTAAATGCACAGACGTCGTCTGGAGAAAACTGAAAATGAATTTGGGTTTTCATTCATGAATTTTTTTTCTTATTTTCGTAGTCTGTTTTGGACCAGGTCAGTCTGTCATTAATTCTTCTGAGTGCCTTGCCAGAGCAGAACCCTATCCTAGCTTAGTTTCTGCAAATGCCTTGTGTGAGTTATATATCGCTTTCATTATTTTGCTATGTGTTCTACTTAATAATAGTAAAATTTGACAAGTAATGACATACAGTGTCCAGTAATGATATTCAGAGGAAAACTGTTGGTATTCTTAGTGTTTATAAAGTTGTTGTAACAATGATTTCCTTCTGATGGTATTTCGAGGTCACAGTTACATGTATATGGAAAGTACAAAAGTTTCTGTCTATATCATGCTTTTCATTACAAGGGAACTTGTTCGATTGTTTTGATCATCTTATGATTTTAAGTTGACAATGCATCACTCATGATCAGTGTGTGTGTGTGTGTTGTGTGTGTATATATGTGTGTGTGTGTGTGTGAGTGCGTGTGTGTGTGTCTATGTGTGTGTGTGTGTGTGTGTGTGTGTGTGTGTGTGTGTGTGTCATGTTGTGGTGGTGTTGTGTGCGTGCATGGGTGTGTATGTGTGTGTTCATGCTTGCCTGCAGAATGTTCCATTCACTAAACGTCTGCCTGGAAACGGAACTATTAAATATGAAGGTTTTTGCTTTGACATCCTGAATGAAATGGCACATCGTTTGAATTTCACGTAAGTTTTGTCTTTGTTTTCTGTTATGTCATTAACAGATGTTTTGGACAGAGAGCATGGACGTACAATTTTCAGATCTGCTGATTTACATTCCGTACAATATCACATTTTGGGCAGAGAGCATGGACGCACAATTTTCAGGAACCAGAAGAACAAGCAAACCAAAGCAAGCGCGCACTCAACACAACAAGACAAGACAAGCGCAAATTGTCGGCCAACCGGCCGTTGTCAAGCGCGAATGCACGGTCACAAACAACACCGAACCGAACAACGATAATAAAAAGAGGACTAAAAAACTTCCCTGCCGCCTCGTCCAGTGGATAAAAAGGGACCAATCAGGGAAGTTTTAGTCCTCTTTTGGTGTTGTTTTTGTGGTCAGTTTTGACCGTGCATTCGCGCTTGACAAAGGCCGGTTGGCCGAAAATTTGCGCTTGTCTTGTCTTGTGTGTGAATGCGCGCTGCTTGGTTGCTTTTCTCTGTTTCCTGTTTGCTTGGGCGCGGGCAATCGCACTTGTTTTGGATTGCACAATTTTCAGATCTGCTGATTTACACTCCGTACAATATCACATTTTGGACACAAGCATGGGCGTAACATTTTCAGATCTGCTGATTTACATTCAGTGCATACTTAAATTTTTGACAGAATTATGGCTTAACAATTTTCAGATCTGCTGATTTATATTCAGGCATACTTAATTTTTTGACAGAATTATGGGCGTAAAATTTTCAGATCTGCTGATTTGCATTCAGTACAATATTAGATCAGTAATTAATCTATTCTCTATCATCCATGCCGTTTCAGTGTCACTGACCCTATTTTTCTGCTTTCCACAACATGAATGAGCAAACCCAAGTTAATCTCACGGATATCACTATGCCAGAAAGTCCATAGGACGTGCTGATGGACATGAGCTGATGCTGTGTATCTGTCTCTCTAATGCCTGCCTATCTGACTGTCTGTCTGTCGTTTATTTGCATGTCTGTCTGTGTGGCAATGTTGTAAGATGTTGGTACATACTAACATGGTTGAATAAATCGTTTTTGCTATATGTGACCTCCCACCACGAAATCAGTCTTAACTAGCATTTTGGCATTTGAGATATACAGATGACTGTAAAGTGTACATTCTGCTGATTATTTGTACATGAATAAAGCTTGTACTCAACAAAATGTAGAAGTTATGTATGTTTAAAGTCCTTAAGTTGTATTACGGCCATTTGAGAAAATGGCCTCTAAAGTTTTTGTGTGCCCTGCTACACATTTTCCTTAAATTTCTTTCTTTGGTGGCTTTGACCCAGTTTGTTTCTAATTTTCGCTGTCATTATCTGAAAGGTGCACCAAAGAGCTTTCCATCAGTATATTACACGTGCAGGTACTGCACAGGTCACGGTTCATAATAAGAGACAAAAATAGGTACTTTGGTAGGAATTACGTCTTGTCTGCTGCGATCATGCATTAAAATACCAATTTAAATTGATTAATAATATTTTTCAAGAAAAAAATTTTGCGGGGATAGATTATAGTCTACAGAATCAATTTTGAGAAAAAGTCAAAACACCCCAGATAGACCCTCAGTCACCTTTCAGTTCCTATGCTGTTCGACTGACTGCGAGTTAAGACTGATTTCGTGGTGGGAGGTCACATATCATCTTTATCAATCACGACGACATCTTTAAGTCATTGCTAACGTAAGTGTCACAAACTTGTGTTCGTACTGCAAGATCTGATGATACTTTCGATAATGACAACGAGTTGAAGAAATGTTTGGATTTTCAGGTATGTCGTCGATGATCTATAATCATGTATGCCAGTGATGTGGATATGTGTTGATGTTGTTGGTGCCACTGTATTGTGTATGTTTGTTTGTTCGTTTGTTGGGGTTTTGCTGCTGTTTTTGCTTTTGTTGTTTTAAACGTGCTATGGCTGAGCTATGTACATGGCAGTTATTTCATATATATAATACATGTATATCATTCTTGAGGTGACCTAAGCTTTCTGGCAATATTTTGAGATGTTCTCTGTAGGCCTATATCGCGAAGTAATATACGAAAATCTTACAAATGTGGGTGTTACTGCCACTGTTTTAGCTGTCATTGTTGCTTTTGCTGTAGCTGTTCCTGCTGGTGCAGCACATACGTTGTTAACTATGTTAACTATGATTGTAACAAACATCAATGATTTTCTGACAACAGTTACGAGGTATTGGAGTCCCCTGACGGAACATACGGATCTCCAGTGAACGGTACATGGACTGGATTGATAGGCATGGTAGCAGAACGGGTAAGATGTTTTTTTGCATCATATGAGATCAGTAGCAACAATTAGAGCATTTGGAACAAAAAAAAAAAACCACGAAAAAAAAGGAATCAGAACGCGTATTTAATACAACTTGACAAGACAGGCGCAAATTTTAAGACCAGTGGATGAAGAAGCAGGGAAGTTTCAGTCTTTTTCTCCTAATTTTTATATTTGGTGGGTTTTTTTTTGGTGGTTTTATTGGGGTTTTTTTGATCATGTGAATTTGCGCCTGTCTTATCTGGCTGTGCTAAAAACGCGTTCTGGTTCGTTTTTCGTGTTTTTTTTCTGGTTTCTTGTTTGGTTGACGCGGGCAATTACACTTGTCTTCGATTAGAGCATTTGTAAAACCTTATACCCGGATATAGTGCATCTGTAGCACATGCATCCATAACTAACTTACAGGTGAACGAAATAAAGTTATATCTTATATTACTGTTCAATCTACTTCTGTCTTTACAGATTGTAATTTTCCTGCTACTCGCACTACTTCCAATACTACAGTACAATAAATATCATGTCATGCTAGCTCACGCACGTGAGTACCAGACACACACACACACACACACACACACTCACACACACACACACACACACACACACACACACACACACACACACACACACACACACACACACACACACACACAAATACACACATGCACACATACATATACACACACATCTATTCTCGCCATTATATTCCAGCACACGCTTTGTTTTCTCTATCACAGTGATGCAGACTATTTTTATTGTGTACATTCAATTTTTTCAAGTGGTTTCTGAGGAGATGCATGTACTTTCAATTCCGATTGATCTACAGACAACGTTAGGAACTTTGTAAGTGGTGTAAATCATCAATGTGCTGATTCTTTTTGTTCTCCTTATAACGTTAAAAACACTAGGGGAAACCAATGGAGAGATTGTGTGGCTAGCACTGATGTGAAACCTTATAGATTAGACTTGTTGAAGCCGTAACGTTTTGGAAGCTATGTGATAATCAGGACAAGCAGCCACACGTCTGTCACTTTGATCACCTCTGAGAAAAATCAGAGATCATACACGTGTTTGAGCAGTTTCAGGTACAATGTCTAAGCTTAGCGTCTTGTGGTCTCCAGTCCTAAGGAGAAGGTAGATTGTCTTGTGCTGGTTTTAAACAGCTACGTACGACATGTCCAAACAGCGATCAGATGTATGAATAAGGAAACAGGCAGCAAGTTCTGTCTCCACTATGCGTTATGACTTCCACGTATGCCACACAGGTCTCGGGAGCACTTGGAGTTAAATACGTTACTGTGACATGCAACTGTCTTTGGTTTGATCTTGTGGCAACTGTCTTTTCCTCCCGTCCCATTTTCTACGCCACCTTATTGGCCACAGAAGCTGACACAGTTTTTTTCGATTCAACGATGATGATGATGCCCATGAGGATGATAATCATGATGCTATGACGTTCCATCTAGGATTGAGACTGCGTGACAGGGCTGTACTCTACGCTTACTATTATAATATATCCTGCTGTCAACCAGGCCCGAGAGACACAGACACCTGCAGTGCTGGTCAGAAGATTTGTGCAACACTCTCAATGACGCATCCGTGAAGTGGATGAGACGGGACTGTGTGGTTCCAGTCTTCCTAATGAGCTCATAACACGCCCAACTCTGGGAATGAGTCGGTTAGAGCCGAAAACTCACACATTGATTTTTGAAGGGACTGGTGGGGATTCGAACCCACAACCTTCTAGATGGTAGTCCCGTTGCACTAACCACTAAACCACGGCGACTGAATTTTGGCAAATTTATGTAATTAGAGCAACACGATATGATAATCCGTCTAAAATGTTCCCAAACAGAATCAGAACATGAAATAGATTTCAAAACAAAGTAACAAAAAGGCTCCTATTTTGATCAGTGATAAAGTGCAAACTGTCGCCATACAGGTCAATGATATATAAACAAGGGCAAAATCGCGCCACATAAGCACAATGTTATTTAGCAAGTAACAGTTTTTGATTTATCGCAATTTCGTTTCGAGCAAAATCAAGAAGTAGGAATCATGCTGAGGTCAATGTAGGCTATGAGTTGCTAATTTGCCAGTCTAAGTTATTACGCATGTCTATTGATATGACATCAAACGTCTTGAGTAATTTACAAGAAAAGACAATTTGCCTAGTATTCCTAACAACAATGATGGCTTGACTCCGCACCCTGTTTGTTTATGATTAGTAGTTTGCCTATTTTCTTGCTTTTTATTTGTTTTTTTTGTTTTTTTTTCTTTGTTTTATTTAACCAGAAAATTGACATGGCGGTGGGACCGATCGCCATCACCGTAGACAGGAAGAAGGTGGTGGATTTCACAGTGCCCTTCATGGAAGGGGGCGGCGGCATTTTAACCAAGGGAGGCCACCCAGGTCCCGACCTTATGAAGGTGTTCCGTCCCTTCACATTGTCGGTTTGGCTGTGCGTGGCGGGTTCCAGTCTTGTCGCTGTATTTGTTTTCTTATTTATTAACAAAGTGGAAGACTGGCCCCTCATTCAGAATACACGCACCAACCAACAGCAGCAGCAGCAGCAGATGCAGCATCAACATCAAAGCAGAAGCAGCAGCAGCAGCAGCGAGAGAACTGGACCCTCGAGGCTTGCCTTCTGATAATATTTGGTTCTCTTATGAATCAAAGTAAGTTTGTTCTTGACCATGATGTGTTCATTATCCGCTGAAAGAGAGAGAGAGAGAGAGAGAGAGAGAGAGAGAGAGAGAGAGAGGTGTGGTGTGTGTGTGTGTGTGTGTCGTAAGCGGTGTGTGTGTGTGCGGGTGTGGTGCGTGTGTGTGTGTGTGTGTGTGTGTGTGTGTGTGTGTGTGTGTGTGTGTGTGTGATGTGGACAGTTACATGTTCTTCAATGCGTTTTAGGTTTGTTTAGTTGGTTTGTTCGTTTTCAAACAAACAAACAGAGATTTTCTATTGCTAATGTCCAAAGAAAGTACAAACTTATCCATTGATAAATGGATTGTATTTACTAATGAGTGCTTCTTGTTTCGGAGACAAGATATGTTGTCAAGTAACAAATACCAACAATTACAATAGCAACAACGGAAACTACTCTCTCTCTCTGTCTCTCTCTGTCTTCTCTCTCTCTCTCTGTCTCTCTGTCTCTCTTCTCTCTCTCTCTCTCTCTCTCTCTCTCTCTCTCTCTCTCTCTCTCCTCCCCTCCTTATTTTATTCTCTTCTCTCTATTTTATTTTGTTTTTTTTTTTTGTTTTTGTTTTGTTACATTTTATTACAGTTTATTTCATTTCATTTTATTGTATTTTATTTATTTTATATTTTTTTTATTATTTATTTATCTATTAAAATGACAAATCCACGCAGATGCTTCACCGCCTTCCAGAGAAGTCATCAGGCGAGTGTGCTGGGATGTTGGTGGATCTTCGCCATTCTCGTCAGTTCCAGCTACACGGCCAGTCTGGCCGCACTGTTGACGGTCGAAGTTAAAAGTGATACCATTGACAGTATTCAGCAACTGGCCGCATCCTCTTTGCAGCCTGTCGTCCTCGTCAACACCAACTGGTGGGAATTATTCTCGGTAAGGTTTTTGGTTGATCTTAGCTTGGATTTGGCACATGTATGATTTGAATGTGATATTGAGTGGGTTAGATTGATGGATGAGATTGCAAGCTGAGCGTGGAGAAGAGAGAAGTTAGCTAAAATTAGTGTGCCATTAAAATTGTCTGTCTTCTGCCAGAAAACACCAGTGAATACTGAACGTGCAGAAAAGAGAAGTTATTTGTAATTAGTATGCCATGATCATTGTCAAAAATCACTAGTGGATACTAAACAGCATTCGCCTCCAACAGATAAAGAAAACAGTTACAACATCAGGCTTATCAATAATATTATGCACCATTTTGGTACAATTTGCGAAAATATGTACTTGTGCCTAAATTTTGAGAAAACATTTGATTCACCAGTATTCCAGATTTATTTAAAGTTTTATGTGCTCTTGGTGGGGGGGGGGGGAGAAAGAGAGAGAAAGAGAGAGACTGAGAGACAGACAGACAAACAGAGACAGGGAGAGACAGAGACACACAAGAGAGACACACACACAGACAGACACAGAGAGAGAGAGAGAGAGAGAGAGAGAGAGAGAGAGAGACGTAGAGACATGGAGAGACAGGAAACATAATACATTCAAAGATGATGCTGATAATCATATGTGTGATACTGGAGAGAATAATCGTGTAGATAAGGATATATTACAGAAATGTATTTTTATGTGAACAGGGGACACACAATTTCTCATCTTGCGGTGGAAAACATTTCTGAATTCACAGACAAAAGTATTGGTAAAGAATAAAATAGAATATTTAGTTCATGTGTGGATTTAGTATAAAAAAGATGATGGTATGTTTATTTTTTTATATTAACTTTGCATAGAACCTGATCAGCATTTGTTTGCTGGTGGGCTCTATGAATCGTGACTTGATCTCTTCTCTTCTTCTTCTTCTCTTCTTCTTCTATCTTTCTTTCTTTTTTTCTTTCTCTTTCTCTTTTCTTCTTCTTTCTCTTCTCTTCCTCTTCTTCTTCTTCTTTTCTCTTCTTTTTTCTCTTCTTCTTCTTCTTCTTCTTCTTCTTCTTCTTCTTTTCTTCTTCTTCTTTCTTTTTCTTTCTTTTCTTCTTCTTCTTTCTTCTCTTCTTCTTCTTCTTCTTCTTCTTCTTCTTCTTCTTTCTTCTTTTCATTTTTTTTGTTGTTGTTGTTGTTGTTGTTGTAGTTGTTGTTGTTGTTGTTGTTGTTTTCTTCTCTTCTTCTTCTTCTTCTTCTTCTTCTTCTTCTTCTTCTTCTTCTTCTTCTTCTTCTTCTTCTTCTTCTTCTTCTTCTTCTTCTTCTTCTTCTTCTCTCTCCTCCTCCTCCTCCTCCTCCTTCTTCCTCATCCTCCTCTTCTTCTTCTTCTCTTCATCATTATCACAGAACAGATAATTTGGCTGGAAAATGAAAACAAATATCATTGTACCAATGGTGCATACATGCTTAACTTTGAAACACATCAGAAATCAAGCCGGTACAAAATATTGAAAGTTTGGTTTACAAGTCAGTTTAGAAAAAAAAGCGAGTCTCTATTGTCTTATCACAGAAAATTCTTTGATAAAAACGCATTGCGCACATTGCTTTTAAAAAGTAATGAACTGAGTGGTAATTAAGATGTATTAAAGTATGTGATATTATCTAAACTCATACATCACTAGATGATTGCCGATTGTGTGGAATACAAAATGAAGACGTCATTAATAGCAAAGTAGCAACCAAGCAATTAACTTATTTTAAGATCCAACATTTTTACAGCCTTTACGAATATATTGCAAGAACATGTCCATGGTTTGTTGACCTGAAACTGAAACAAAACGCTGTTTCATTCAGAAAAGATCAGGAGTCTGTCAAAGATGCAAATGTTTTTAACTAGTGTCCTTGCTAAAACGTAAATATGCGATTCTAAATGTAAACGATATGTATTATGAATACTGCTTCTACTAATGCGCTTAGTAAGTCACAGAGCCGCAGATACGTGGTGAATACCAGTAACATCAGTCATACAAAATTCGCTTCAGACTGGTTGTTCTGCATGCATCTGTCATCTGTATCCAACGTCAAACAAATAAATCATGATATAGTCTGTATATTGGTGCTTAACAGTTTTATAGAAAAACTGTCTGCAGCTGTTAACAATATAAATACCAAAACAATTTCTATGATTTGATATAGGTTGTTTCATACAACGCATTTCATTGGTGCAGACTAATTTTATAAATACCTCTCCTCAAAAAAAGAAAAAAAAAGCATCACCGATTTTGTATGTTTTTGTGTATCAAATTTTGTGCAGGTAACAATTTTTTTGGTACGATTTTTTTGTCAGTTTGTTTATATATTACGCATTTCATATTTCTTTGTATACGATGATACATCAGCGCTTAATTTGATTTTTGTCAAGATTTTTGCGCTTATATAATAAAATAATTATATATTATTATTGTACCACATACCGATTTTTGTTGAACATTTATGAAAGAAAATTGTATAACAGCTGCTATCCCATTTCCCAGGAAGACAACGCAGGCGTTTACGGCACAATAGGCGAACGAATGAAAAAGGCACCCGAAATCAAAGTTAGAGAAGATGCCCTGAAGCTGGTGCTTGAAGGAACGTCAGCCTTCATCACCAGCATCCAAAAGGCCAGCTACTTATATGGACTGGATTGCCATAACTTGCACCTGGCCAAAGATGTCTTCGGCAGCAGTGGTCTGGCTTTTGCCCTGCCCAAACATGCCAATACCGAGATGCCTTGAACGAAATGTAAGTATTAGTGGACATTAATTTTGTCAAACTGTATCATTAAAAGCTTACTGTGTGGAGGCTGTAAGCAAATATCAGTATTAAGAAAACTTTTCATTTTTGTCAAAAACAAACACAACTTATAATAGTCCCTACAACGAAGTATGGCGGCAGTCATCATGTGAATTCTAGAAGATGTGAAGGGGGAGGGGGGGTGTTCCACTGTAGATAGGCTGTGGGCAGTATAGTGTATGCTGAAGGACATTTCTTAATAAGCAGAATAGAACTATGCAGTTTCTAGTCTACTCAACAAGGTGTCACAATACCTGGTTTCTATTATACATACAATACTACAACTGATATAATAATTATAATGATGATTCAGAACGAACATGGTATGTACCAATAACTTGCACATAAATTGTTTGTAACGATAAAGCTGGGAAATTCTACCTAACTTACAGGTTCTACTGTAAAAGTATTGTCCATTCCATGTGTCTCCTCATGAGTAAATATATACATTGATCTACAAAACAGACAAATGTGATATACAAAACAGACAAAAGTGGTAATAACCAGTGCATCTGATCCTTTAAATAATGAAAGGAAAAGGTATTGGACCACTGCAACATTTAACACTGGAAGATGGTATACTTGCTAGTCATGTCATCGTATAATTTGTTAACGAAAATCTTGGCATCAGTTTTCCCAAATTTCATTGCCAGGAGATTTTTTTAAAATTTGTGGAAATTGGAATTACTTCGTTTGTACTATAAAGAGTGTTATTATGGGAAAAAAGGGTAATATCTCCTCAACCTCCGAGCAACAAGTGCGCATTGGGAGACATGTGAAATAACACTTGCATTGTTATAAACCAAGAAATCAGAGAGATGTGTTTTTCACTAAATATGGGCTTTAAAAGATTTGATTATTTACCATGCATAGAACAATTATAACAGGCTAGATTCGTTCGGTGCAAAAATGTTAACACGAATTAAAATATGCACATTCATATGTTTATTGGTCTGGCAATCAAAGAAGAGTTTAAAAAATGACTTTAACTCTCTCTGTCTCTGCCTCTCTCTCTGTCTCTATGTGTGTGTCTGTCTGTGTCTCTGTCTCTCTGTCTCTGTCTGTCTGTCTCTCTCTGTCTCTGTCTCTGTCACTCTGTCTCTGTCTGCCTGTTTGTCTGTCTGTTTGTCTGTCTGTCTGTCTGTCTCTCTCTCTCTCTTCTCTCTCTCGTCTCTCTCTCTCTCTCTCTCTTAGGCTCTCTCTGTCTCTCTCTATTTCTCTTTCTCGCTCTCCTGTCTCTGTCATGTCTGTCTCTGTCTCTGTCTCTGTCTCTCTCTCTCTGTGTCTCTCTGTCTCTCGCTCTCTGCTCTCTCTCTTTCTCTCTGTCTCTCTGTCTCTGTCTCTCTGTCTCTCTGTCTCTCTGTGTCTCTCGCTCTCTCTCTCTCTCTCTCTCCTCCTCTCTCTCTCTCTCTCTCTCTCTCTCTCTCTCTCTCTCTTTTACACAATGCACTCACGCATACACAAAGACAATCACACATGCACGCACACGAAGACTGATAGTTTAACTATAACGTAACTTTATCGGAAAATCTGAGTAATGTTTGCCTCGCTATCCAACTATTCTTCAGGTTTGATTGCATGTCAAGACGACTTAAGAACAAGTGACGATACAATACGGGTAGCCATGTTATAGGCCTCGAGAGCTGACCTTAACTCGACTAAATATGTCAACTGCAACACCCCTGGAATGATAAAGAATGCAAGAAAATATAATAAAATGGTAATATGAATGAATGAATGAATGAATGAATGAAATGAAATGAATGAATGAATGAATGAAGAAGGAAGAGAATAATATATGATGAAATGAAATTAATGAATATGAATGAATGAATGAATGAATATGAATGAAGAATGATGAATAGATGAAATGAATGAAGAATACGTAAATGCACAGAAAAACACGAATAGAAAGGGTGATGTACACTTGCCTCTGCCCAACCAATAAAACAAGACTGCCTACACACTATGCAACTTAGCATGCATCACTCAAGAAAGTACAGTCCATCCTAAATCCCCCTTTCCCACGCAGCCAAGACTGACCCAAAATAAGAATAAAATTTACAATGGAACCTGCGTGTGTTCTTCCACATCAACACACACACACACACACACACACACACACACACACACACACACACACACACACAACACACACACACACACACACACACACACACACACACACACACACACACACACACACACACACACACACACAACACACACACACACACACACACACACACACCAGAGATTAAAGTTGAAAAAAAAATATTTGCATACCTCTTTGCCCCACATCCCCCATAACAAAACCATCAAAATACCGAATATTAATCCTATTTCTCCTCTTCCAGCTTACTGAAGATGCAGGAAGGAGGAATTCTGGAGACGTGGAAGCACAGATGGTGGCAGACGTTGCGAGAATGCAAGAAACAGGAAGCGGCACTGAACGAAAATCGAATGGAGATGCTCAGCATTGCAGGCATATTGATCACATATCTCATCGTGGCCCTCCTGGCCCTGCTCTGTTTTCTGCTGCCCCGACTTCTCCTGCGTTTACCCTGTAACAAACGCATCTTGTGCCGTTGGTGGCGACGAGATGGGCGTCGTATGATTTTCCTTGTGACAGTAATGGTGATGATAGTCGGGACAGTTGTGGTCGTGTTCATGATGGTGAGGACAACAGTGGTGGTGGTGGTTGTTCTGGTGCTGTTCGTTGTCGTGGTGGTAATGCTAGTTTTGCTGAGGTTTAGAATGGCGGGTGGCGAAGATGTTCAGCCTTCTGTCTGTTGGTAGATTTTTGTCTGGTTCAAGGGAGAGAGAAAAAAAAAAAGGTCATTGAGGCCTCCAGTCTGCACAGCTGTGAATAGGTACATGATTGTGTTCAGGCTTAACAGAGTATGGTTTAATATATAATGTATAGCTATGCTCCTATAACTTCCATGCTTTTATCTGCTTTTATTGCTTTTATTCTTTCTCCCATTTATAGCCATCGGTGTGTGTTTGTGGTGTGTGTGTGTGTGTGTGTGTGTGTGTTTGGTTTGTGTGTGGCGTGCGTGTGTGTGCGTGCGTGCGTGCGTGCGTGTGTGTCTGCTTCAGCGCTTAGATTTGATTTATCAAGATTTTGCGCTATATAATTGTAATTATATTAGTAGTAGTAGTAGTAAAGCAGCCACTTACAAGTCTGCACCATTCACATAATGATGCTCAAGATAATGGAAATCTTTACCACCCTAATACACTATGATTTCAAGTGATGAATCAACATTTAGTGGTGTATTTCAAGGTTCAACATCGATGGCAATGACAGGCATCATCAGAAACATACGTTTGTTCGTTCTTTGATTTAATGTCTTTTCACTATGATGATATTAGATACGTTTGTAAATATTTGTAAGTGTTTTGATATGCGCTTGCTAGAGACCCGTTGGCCGAAAATTTGCGCCTGTCATGTTTTCAAAATATACATTCTTATCCCATTTTTGTGTTTTTCTGATTCGTATTTTTTTTTATTTGCCTCTTGTACCACTGATAACTTACTGTTTACACACACACACACACACACACACACACACACACACACACACACACACACACACACACACACACACACACACACACGTATATATATAGATATAATATGTATATATAATATATATATACATATATATATATATGTATATATATATATATATATATATATATATATATATATATATATATATATATATATATGTGTGTGTAGTTGTATTATGTATGTAGTATGATATTGTCTAAATAAATGGAATTAACAGTAAAAGCATGGAAATGTAGTTTGTGGAGGGTGTTAATGTATGTTCCATTGAAAGCGAAATTTTTATCATCACCATAATCATCATTACATCCTCTCATCTAGATATTAATTATTCTCTCCCTCTCTCCATCTCCATCTTTCTCTCTTTGTTCTATTCTTCTCTCTTCTCTTCTCTTCTCTCTCTCTCTCTCGTCTCTCTCTCCTCTTCTCTCTCTCTCTCTCCCTTTCTCTCTCTTCTTTCTTTCTCTCTGCCCGTGTGTCTGTCTCTCTTATCTATGGGTTAAATCTTATTGCTATAGAATATTACATATGACCAACAATTTTGAAACTGCGTTTGTTACTGAACTCAGTATATTAAGACTGAATTGGATTGGATTGGAATGGAATTATTTGTGGGTGAGTGGGTGGGTCCGTGGATGGGTGTGGGTGTAGGGTGTGGATGTGGGTGTGGGTCTTATCCTCCTTTTCGGTTCTTGAACAGGATCATATCTACTACCGGCTTATCCTAGGCCTGTTGTGCTTTCACCACAGTCTCGTTTGCCAGCGGCGTTCCTGGGTGTCTTCCAAAATTCAACCCATGGTTTTCGTTATGGGAAATGGTAACAGGGCAAAATAGGGGATTGTTGGTTCCGGGTGATGTACGTTGTGACTATTTGTCACCTAGGCGTTTGTCATGGCATTTGTACAAAATATTTAGATTTGTAAATATTGTTACTAGCCAGTTTATACGATTATGAGACTGTATTGTTATGTGCATCCTCCTTCTGAGGGGCTGTGGTCTATATGTGACCTTCCACCATGAAATCAGTCTTAACTCGTAGTCAGTCGAACAGCACTAGGAGATGAAAAGGTGACTGATGGTCTGTCTGGGATGTTTTGACTTTTTCTCAAAATTGATTTCTGTAGACTATAATCTATCCCCCATAGAAAATTATTTCTTGAAAAAATATTATTAATCAATTTAAATCGGTATTTTAATGCACTGATCGCAGCAAAAAGAACGCGATTTCCTACCAAAAGTACCTATTTTTGTCTCTTGTTATGAACCGTAACCTGTACAGTACCCGCACATGTAATATACTGATGGAAAGCTCTTTGATGCAATTTTCAGATAAAGACAGCGAAAATTAGAAACAAATTGGGTCAAAGCCACCAAATAAAGACATTTAAGGAAAATGTGTAGGAGAGCACACAAAAACTTTAGAGGCCGTTTTTTTCAAAAACTTAATGACTTTAAACATACATAACTTCTACATTTTATTTAGTACAAGCTTTATTCAAGTACCAAAATAATCAGCAGGATGTACATTTTCCAGTGATATGTATATCTGAAAATGCCCAAAATGCTAGTTAAGACTGATTTCGTGGTGGGAGGTCACATATGTATAAACCATCTGAAGTCTGAAATCTCTCTATTTCTCTCTACCCAGTATGTCTGTTGTAAGAGGCTACTTGAGACGCATGTTGGGAAGACTGGGACCACACAGTCGAACATCATCCATTTTACAGTGGCACCATTGAGACATTGCTTAAATTTTCTGGCCAGCACCATGTGTGTCTGTAAATTTCGGGGCTGGCTCCTGCCAGTATATGATACATAAGTCAACCCTGTCACAGAGTCTCAGTGCGAAACAGAACACCATAGCATCATCACTATGACCAATTTTTATACACACCCAT
>CM060305.1:23178614-23181114 GCA_030674185.1 Monoplex corrugatus | reverse complement strand
TCTAAAAACAAGAGAGCCAAAAGAATGTACTACCAATCTAGACGTCTGTGTAAAATCAATTAACACCCACTTTCCAAAAGCCAAGGTAGTGTTAAGTCAGGTCGCTCCCGTAAGGAACAAGCACCTGAACGTGAAAAGGGAGCTCCATAATGTCCTGACCAAAGAGAAACTCCTCAACGCAGCAAATGTCAACTACATCAGCCACGATAATCTGCAAACACGCAGCTTCACCCAAGTCAGCCAGGACGACGTACATCCCACCTCCAGAGGGGCGAGCGTTCTGGCCAGAAACATAGGGAGGCATGTCCATCAGCTTTTCTGGGAAAAACCGAGGAGGAGATCAACCCATCAACGCCATCAATCAAGACCCGGCTTTCACCCTCAGTTTTTCTTCCCTCCCTGGTCATTTTAGATTCAGCCCATATTCAGTTCCTCTCTGTTCAGTTACTCAAATATATTGTTTTACTTAGATACTTGTTTGCTTACTTATGATAAATTTTACTTCAACGTTACAGTTATTGATTATCTAATTGTCTAAATGTAGGATATCACTCCAAGCTTATTCAACCGTTCATCATGAAAAAGTGTGTAGTTAGTGACATGAACATTGTTCAGTGGAACGCACGTTCCATTGTTAAAAATATTCCCTATTTGAGTAACTATCTATCTTCTAGAAACATCCAAGTCTTGCTTCTACAATCGTTGAACTCGTATCGACCTTACCTTAATCTCACCATCGCTAGCACCAAATGCCACATGGCAAACAGAGGATGACTTGTTGGGATCAGATCACATCCCCATACTTCTTACCCTTAACCTGATCACTGAGTTTGATGCAATCCCACAAGATAGTTTACCCAAGTTTAACTATAAATACGCAGATTGGGCCAGTTTTAAAGCTTTCCTACGAAATACAAGAACAGATCTATCTGAAACAACGACCTTAAACGATATGTACGCAGATTTCTGTAAGTCACTCTTAAGGGCTGCAAAAATTTCAATTCCAGAACTTAAAGCATCAAAAACAGGAAAACATCTTGGAAAAGTCTGGTGGAATAAAGATTGTGAAAAGGCAGTCAACGAAAAGAAAGAAAAATACAAACAATATATAGCTAATAGGTCACCTGAAAATCATACGGCAATGAAAAGTGCGAACATAAACTGTAACAGAGTCATAGAACAAGCTAAAGAACAATATTGGACATCTTTTTGTACATATGAAGTAAGTGACCATAAAGATATGCAAAAGATTTGGGAAAAACTGAAAACAATGAAAAAAGGGATCAAGTTGCCATCAATTCCAGTAAAGCTAGAAAACAACCCTTTACCTAGCTCACAGGAGAAAGCAGAAGCTTTTGCAGACATGTTTGCTGAGGTCTGTCGAGTAGAAGGACTTCCTGCCTCTAGTAGAAATTATAGGGTACAGGAAGAAAAGACCGACGCATACAAGGATCCTGTCCCAGATAATACGCACTATGTAAATGCACCAATCACGCTCCAAGAATTAAAAGATGCCATTAAATCAATTCCAAATAAAAAGACATCAGTAGGATTTGATGCAATTTCCAATGAGATGTTGAAAAATTTACCAGAAATTTTTTTAATCTTGCTACATAATATGTTTAAAAAATGCTGGAATAGCGGCAAACTGCCCGACTATTGGAAACAATCAATAGTGGTTCCTGTACTAAAAGCAGGTAAATGCAATATTGACTTGAAAAACTATAGGCCAATTGCATTAACATCGCACGTATGTAAACTTATGGAGAAAATAATTCTAAAGAGATTGATGTACTACTGTGAAAAGAACAACATATTACCAGTGAATCAGGCAGGGTTTAGAAAAGGCAGGTCACCAGTGGAACTCCTAACAAAGCTAACCACTAATATCAAACAACAATTTGCCAGACGCCAATGTGTTTTAGCTACATTTTTTGATATAACTAAAGCATACGACCAGGTATGGCACTCCCGATTATTACTCAAATTGAAAAGTATTGGGCTAACAGGTCACATTTTTGATTATGTCCAATGCTTCTTAGAAGACCGTGTAATTCAAACGAGGATCGAAAATGTGTATTCTTCAAAACGATTTCTTCAAATGGGTATCCCTCAGGGATCCGTTATTGCTCCCCTTCTCTTCATGATATTATTGCATGACTTACCCAATAAAATTTCTAAACATGTAACTTTAGCTCAATATGCTGATGATTTATGCATGTGGATGCAGGTAAATATGAAAAGAAAAACTCCTTTGCGCTGTCTTAATTATACGCGTAAATGTTATCAATTAGAACTCGATAAAATAGCACGATATATGGTAGAAAATGGACTGCATCTATCCGTGGAAAAAACAAAGATAGTTTTGTTTAACAGTGGAGCTAACCCAGCAAATGTTCCCACGTTCAAACTGGGAGATACTCTTCTTCAGTATAATGAGTCAATTAAATTCTTAGGGGTTTTCCTTACAGCCAAATTATCTTGGAATCAGCATATTGAA
>CM060305.1:23156114-23163614 GCA_030674185.1 Monoplex corrugatus | reverse complement strand
AACGTGGACTAAAGTTTTTTAAGGCGAATTAACCTTTTAAAGTTACTTTCGTTTCGTTTATGATCAATGTTATTACAAATGAATTTTTAAATTGTATTTGTTAAAGATTGTTTTGTGTGTGTGGATTTTTAGCGATGGTGAGTTATTTTAATGTTCACGTATTCACACTGAATTTTAAGGCTAAAATATGCTTGTATCTGTAGTTCATCTATTCGCGGGTTTATTTATATAGTTGTGCTGGGGTTTTTTCTTTCACCTCCTCATCTATCTATTTGTTTAATCTTTTCATGTCGCAAGCCGAAGGTCCATTAGTCGATTTCATTGAGATTTATTAACATTTGTACTTATGACAAAATTTTAAGACCCTGCGGGTTTTTGAAAGGAACAAAAAAGCTTTCACTATACAAACAAGCCTGTATCACTTGACTAATTTAACTATCACTTGACTAATTTAACTATCACTTGCCTAATTTAACTATGTACCCTTTCACTCTAGAAATGAGCTGTTCAGAGGCAGTAGCAGTAATGATAGTAATCGTAGAAAAAAAAAAAAGTTATGATAGTCTTTGTAGGAAACATTATCTTTCGGGCTGGAGAATTAGTCTAGTTCTCAAGTGCAGTATGTATTTCTGCAAACATATAATGAACCAACATAGCAACTATCCCCGTAAGGGGATGCCGGGGGCTCTTTCAGTATAAATAGTATCCCCACGTTCTGGAAGTTTTGAGTTAGAAATTCCTCTTTTCTGTCACTCTCTTTGTTTCTTTCTTCCTCTGTTGCTTTCTGTCATTTCTTCCTATCACTTTCTGCCTTACTGGTCCATTCACCTGTATGTGTTCGATAAAGTCTTACGTACGCTCTCTTAGGATTGATAACTGGGTAAATGTATAACGTGCATTTTTGGTTCTGGGGAAGTGAGATATGCCGAAACAATTTTAGGTTGTGTGGGCTCGTTTTTTATATATGTTTTAGTGTCCTTTCTTATGTTTCAATTTGTATTCAGGTGTGTTTCTAATCCCCTGTGTGATAAACTGAATGGAGTAGTCAACGCCAGGGGCATCTCCTTAGATTATCTGCTCGAATGCATTGATATGTGTACTTAATTTTCTTGTCCTTTTATTTCCTCTTGAAGTATTGTCTATAGCTTGAAACAGTTATAGCTCTAATATGGCTCTAAGCAGTCGGCTGGACTTTTAACAAAAACAACAGTATAACAGTATCGCAGCAACTCGAAATTTGTCGCTGGCAAAACATTTTATAAATATAAGTAAACGCAAATACTTACAGTAAAGATTTTATTGTTCATACATAAGTGCACGGCGCAATAATGAATATCCATGATGTTCTCTCTCTTTCTCTCTCTCTCTCTCTCTCTCTCTCTCTCTCTCTCTCTCTCTCCTCTTTCTCTCTCTCTCTCTCTCTCTCTCTCTCTCTCTCTCTCTCTCTCTCTCCCTCTCTCTCTCTCGCTTTCTCTTTTCTCTCTCTCTCTCCTTCTCTCTCTCTCCTCCCCCCCCCCCTCTCTCTCTCTCTCTCCTTTTCCAGTACAACTATGTTCCAAAAATGTCTGTGCAAGTTTGTTTTTTTTCAAATCAGTTACTTCATGATCTGTTTATTTGTTGTTCTGAATACTGATACCTTGAGGGAAATCAAAAAAAACTCCAACATAAAAAAACCTGTCTGTTTGCTGCCCATCTGAATGTTTCCATCATTCTGATAGCACCAGCTTAGTGTTTCACAGGTTCCTCTCCACTCTGCCCACTTGAGGGCCTTGCCGACGCATGGGCTTTTGCACAGGCCAGAGAGTTAGCTGCAGGATAAATTCTTGGCAGATTTGGCTGAGCATATATGGAATATTCGAATACAATGATTCCCTCTGGCACAAATTTCAAATATAACTCCAAACTATTTGATGATAATTGCACTGGTGGTGGTGGTGGTGGTGGTTGTGATGTTGGTGGTGGTGGTCGTCATCATCATCATCATCATCATCTACATCATCATCTTATGATATCATCATCATCTAATGATATCATCATCATCATCATCATCATCATCATCATCATCCTCACCGTCGTCGTCGTCGTCGTCATCATCATCATCATCATCATCATCATCATCATCATCATCATCATCACCACCACCACCACCATGACGACGATGATGATGGTGGTGGTGATGATGATGATGATACTGATGATGATGACGACGACGATGATGACACTGATGATAGTAATGAATGTAATGGCATGAATACTGCTACTACTACATGTACTACTACTACTACTACTACTACTGCTGCTGCTGTCTACTACTACTACTCATAATGAAAATGATAGTGACGATGATAATCATCATCATAATAATGGTGATAGTAATGAAAACAATACTACTTCTACTGCTAATAATACTGAAGAAACAGAAGAACGAGAAGAATGATAACGACAATGATAATAATACTAACAGCAAGAAGAAGAAGGAGGAGGAGAGTGATAACGACGATGATAATAATACTAACAGCAACAAAAAACAAGAAGAAGAAGAAGAACAACAACAACAACAACAATAATGATAATAATAATAATATTAACATTAATAATAGTAATAATAATAAAAAAATGATAATAATGATAATAATAAAACTAAATATCATAATAATGATGATACTACTTACTACCACTTTTACAATCACTACCACTACAACAACAACAACCACACTACTACTACTACTACCACTACTACTACTACTACTACCATATACTACTACTACTACTACTACTACTACTAATACTTCTGCTGCTGTTGCTACTGCTACTGCTACTACTGCCAATGATAATAATGCCACTTTTCACATGATCTTCCCACAAAGATGCCAGCAACTGTCTGGCAGACATCGTGTGTTTACGTGTAACCGTATGTGATGGCACGGTCTCGAATTTGCATGAAATCTTCTTTATTTTTTTTCAAAGCCACCACCTTACAATGTGTAATTATTCTGGAGCAAAGTCACAATTTTCTTAACAGCAATCATGATCATCTGACTGTTTTCTTGTCGTTGGTGTTATGGTTATTGTCGATAGTGATGTTGGTGTTGACCCCATTTCCTACGTCGATTCAGTGGCTATGGATTCTGGGACTATGTTTCATGATACTATGTCAATACGTGACGATGGGAATGACAATCTTGATACTACTAGGTTCCATTCTGAACCGATGGTCTTTTTTTTTTTTTTGTTTTTGTTCAGTTATGTTGGCACCCACCTCGGGTGATATGACCGACAGGAATAGCCATCCCAGGGAAGTGGGGAAAGGGGGACTTATCTAATCCTTCACTATACCAACAATGATATTAAGATGGGACTGCATTCAAGAAGATGACAAGCATTCTTACCAACAAATGCCTATCAATTAACATCAGAGAGTCATTGAATGTTATATAGAACCAATACTGTTGTACGGATGCGAGGAGTGGACAGTCAGCAAGCAAAGCCAGACCAAGATTGAGGCAGCCGAGATGTGGTTTCTCAGAAGAATGTTGTGAGTTCCATGGACAGCAAAGAAAACAAACCAGACAGTCTTGATGGAGGCAGACACAAGTAGATCACTCATAAGGAAGATTAGGAAAAGACAAGCAACACTTATAGGCCATTTTATGAGGAAGGGGGATTTGGAGCACCTGGTCACAACGGGAAAGCTGGAGGGAAAGAGAGCACCAGGTAGACCCAGGGAGAGAATGCTGGACGGACTTGCAGAGTGGTTGGGGATGAGGAGGGTGGGGGAGATGCTGGGGGCAACGAGAGATAGAGATGGCTGGAAGTCCATGGTCGCCAATGCTATGCGGCAGGGCATCTGATGATGATGATGGTGATGACTGGCAGAAGGTTAATTTTAATGTAGAGCACCCCGGGATGCGAACCCACAACCATTAGCATGTGTAGACTGAGAATGCGTGATACGGCCATAATGTACACTTCCATTTGTAATAACACTGGCGTCAACCAGATCTAAGAGATCCAGACACCTGCGACGTTGGTAAGACAATTGAGCAATATCATCAGTGACACCTCCCTTAATTCATTATCATCATCAGGTGCCCTGCCGCATGCCGTTGGCGACCATGGACTTCCAACCATCTCTATCTCTCGTTGCCCCCAGCATCTCCCCCACCCGCCTCATCCCCAACCACTCTGCAAGTCCGTCCAGCATTCTCTCCCTGGGTCTACCTGGTGCTCTCTTTCCCTCCAGCTTCCCCGTTGTGACCAGGTGCTCCAAATCCCCCTTCCTCATAAAATGGCCTATAAATGTTGCTTGTCTTTTCCTGATCTTCCTTATGAGTGAACTACTTGTGTCTGCCTCCTTCAAGACTGTCTCGTTTATTTTCTTTGCTGTCCATGGAACTCTCAACATTCTTCTGAGAAACCACATCTCGGCTGCCTCAATCTCGCTCTGGCTTTGCTTGCTGACTGTCCACGCCTCGCAATACATACAACAGTATTGGTTCTATATAACATTCAAGGACTCTCTTTCTGATGTTAATTGATAGGCATTTGTTAGTAAGAATGCTTGTCATCTTCTTGAATGCTGTTTTGGCTTGGCCGATTCTGCCAGCTATTTCCGATGTGCATCTGCCGTCTGATGAAATGACCGTTCCCAGGTATTTGAACTTATTAACCTGTGTCCCTTAATTAAGCGGATGAAATTCGATGGTGTGGTCCGAGTCTTGTCAGTAGTGTCCATAGAACGCTAGCGCTCAGTTCTAGAAAACAGCCGGTTGGGACTAAAACTTCCCTCACGGATTTGAACAGGACCGATATGGATTCGAACTATTAACTTTTCAGTCGAAGTCCGTTGGGCCAACCGATGCATCAGGGTGAATCGTTATAATCGTCTACTTCTGAAGCTTTTTCGTAGCGATACTTGTTCTCCGATTACGGTTTGGTTTTCGCCGGGAACAAAAATATCGATAAAGATTGGGCTGGGTTCTTATTTTATAGTCTCTTTTCTTTATTCAAAAGGGCTCTGTTTCATGGCAAACACTGTCCTTTTTTGGAGTAATAAAAGGGAGATTATCGACCAGAAATGTATACGAGTGTGGGTTAGTGTGTGTGTGTGTGTGTGTGTGTGTGTGTGTGTGTATGTGTTGTGTGTGTGTTGTGTGTGTGTGTGTGTGTGTGTGTGTGTGTGTGTGTGTGTGTGTGTGCATGTACGTATGTGCGTGTTCTTTTTTTTAAAGGAGATTGTTTGATATCAACCAACGATGTGTGTGTGTATATTGGCTCTTTGGTGTGTGTGTGTGTATGCATGCGTGCGTGCATATACGTGTGTGTGTGTTTTTTTTAAGGGAGATTATTTGATATCAACCAAAAATGTGTGTGTGTATGTAGGCCTGTGTGTGTGTGTGTGTGTGTGTGTGTGTGTGTGTGTGTGTGTGTGTGTGTGTGTGTGTTTTAGTGTGTGCGCGCACTTGTGTGTGTGTGCGCGCGCGCACGTGTGTGTGTGTGTGTGTGTGTGTGGTGTGTGTGCGTTTGCATGTGCGTGCGGGTGTCTGTGTCTGTCACAAAAACATGTGTGAAAATACATTTTCCCAGCTTTTATTAGTGGAAGTTTACCAAACTCGTCTGAACACACTTAAATGTATGAACGTTAAAAATTATAAAGATTGGCAAATTTCGGACCACACTCGGAACTGGTGAGGAATTGTGAAAAGCCTTAGTTTGAAAAGTAAAGCTCTAGGCAAAAAAAGTCACCCTGACAAACAAACAAAGAAAGAAACAAACAAACAAATAAACAAACAAACTGACAAACCAGCCAACAAAAACATCGCTTTTTGACAATGGTGTGTGGACAATACTGACTCCTGAACGTCTGACAATACAAATCTAGTTGACGTCTGTTTTCACTTTTGTGACAGTCTATCATTGTCTCCAATGCACGTACATTCTAATTCAACTAAAGTTTCTTCAAAGCTACAGCGATCTATAGAAATACAACACCTGGATTCTCTGCAGGGTTTTTTTTTTCACAAAAAGGGGAGATTGTCTGAATAGCTTGAACATCTCGTTTGTTTATTTCTTTCTTTATTCTTCTGGTATTCATTTATATATCGTTTCACTTTTTGATCTATGTATTTGTTCATTAACTTATTCAGTTATTTATCATTTATTGATTGATTGATTGATTGATTGATTGATTGATTTATTTGCTTCTTTATATATTTATTTAAGTATCCATACATCATGTATTTATTGTATTTATTTCTTCATTTGTTTGTTTATATGTTTCTTTACCAGTTTGGTCACGTGTGATGTTCATTCGTGTTTTTCATAATAATGCATTTCACTCAATAAGTCTGTTTCTTTGCTTATTTCCTTCTGTTTTGTTATTGCTGCTTTTATTTTTGTTTATTTTTTTGTTGTTGTTGTTGTTGTTGTTGTTGCTGTTGTTGTTCCTTCATTCTTTCTCTTCCTCCTTCTTTCTTTCCTGCTTCCTTTCTTTCTTTTTCTTTGAAACGGTCGACGTGACATTCGAAGTGGGTTCTGCTCGAAAATCGAAAGCGTTATCAGGCCAGTCCGCCAGAATCCATAGACAGCAAAGTGCATGTATTTCCACCACATCTGTCACTCGCCAGCGATACTGGAGTTTTAGTCTGCCATGTACAATTATCAGTTTGGTTGCGTTCTGAGTTCATTGCTTGTATGATAACTACAATCACCTGGTAACCAAAATGGCTGTTACTGATTCGATAGGCCTCTATTGATTGGATAGGTCTCCAAGCCGTTCAAATGTTGGTTACTGTAGAGGAATCGTTTGTTGAAGTAGGGATTCCAAATCGTATGACCGTGACACCTCTTTATACGGTCAACTTACCAGTATGATAACCGGATCTTTTAAGGGATGCTTCCACAGTCAACTACTCCAAGAACCAGCCATCAGGAATAATGATCTTGTGGACATCATCATCATGAAAAGATGATAAAGATGGCTTGCACATAACGTTGGAAGAGTGCAGGATAACGTTTTCACTAGCTACCTGAAGGACGACGTGAGAGAAAATCCAAAGAACGCCTAGCGACGAACAGTATAAGCAAGACTCAAAGCCCTAAGACACCCCCGGGGTACAACACAGAAACTGGGCCGGAACAGACATAAGTGACAGTTCGTCACTGCTTTCTGACATGCGAATGGCATAATGAGCAGTAACTAAGGCCCATAATCCAGAGCTCGAAGGGGAATGAAGCTGGTAGACAACTGAACAGATACTCGATATTCCTACTGTCTGCTGTTAAACGTATTCGATATTGGCTCAGACTGACGCATATAGAATCACATGGATCGCCTGATAAAGATTATACTATTTCGTTTGAGTTTGATGCCGGAAGCAAATGACACTGAGTGCCTTGTATGAAAATGAGTTTATGTGAGTGCAAATTTGGTGCAATATGGGAAAGCCAGGACTACGTGATATGGATAGATTTGTTCGTTTATCCCAGGAAAGGTCAACA
>CM060305.1:23133614-23151114 GCA_030674185.1 Monoplex corrugatus | reverse complement strand
AACAAAACGGGTTCAATATTTTTTTTCCCCAGACCGCTAGAAAAAAAGAAGTGGCATAAATAAATAATCGATGGAAACCACAGTATTGTGTATCTAGACAGACAAATTAAAAGAGAAAGAAAAAAAAAAAAAAGAAAGAAAGAAGTAAGGAAAGAAAGACAGACAGAAAGAAAAAAAGATAGATATAAAGAAAGAAAGAAAAAGAAAGAAAGAAGAAGAAAGACAGAACGAAAGAAAGAAAGAAAGATGACAGAAAGAAAGAAGGAAAGAAAGAAAGAAAGGAAAAGAAAATCGGGTGTAGCGTTCGTGATAAACTAGAATATGTTCGACATCTGCCTCTATATTCCAGAATGATTTCTTTTTCTTTCTTTCTTTCGTGTTTGTTTTGTTTTTGTTTTTGATTTGGTTTTTTGGTTTTGTTTTTTTGGTTTTTGTACGGTTGCTATCCAGAATTAGGCGTTAGTCTTACTTTGCCTTTGAATGTTTTGTTTTGGGTTTTTTGGTTTTGTTTTGGTTTGGTTTTTGGTAACGGTTGCTATAACAGGAAACCCAAACAATCGCACTGAAATCACTCTGTAATGTCAGCAGTGATATAATAATGCACTTTTCAACAGATTTCTATGGCAATGGCTTGTTCAGATATTGTTACCATGGAAACTAGGCTGCATTGAATAAATGCGAATTCAGCTAGTTTCAAGGATTGCAGTTCAATAATCGATCATGTTTCTTTTTTTAAGCAGCTATTCAAAATAATCTGCATTGAGAGAAGGGAGAGAGAGAAGGAGAGACGGAGGGAAGGAGAGAGATAGATAGAGAGAGAGACAGACAAAGACAGAGACAGGCAGACAGACATACTGATAGACAGAACATAGAGAGAGAAAAAGGACACAGAAAGAGAGGCATGGAGAGCGAGAGAGAGAGAGACAAAGACAGAGAGAGAGGACAGAGAGAGACAGACAGACAGACAGAGAGACAGAGAGAGAGAGAGACAGACAGACAGACAGAGAAGAGACAGAGACAGGCAGACAGACATACTGATAGACAGACATAGAGAGAGAGAAAGAGACACAGAAAGAGAGGCATAGAGAGCGAGAGAGAGAGAGAGACAAAGACAGAGAGAGAGAGACAGAGAGAGACAGACAGACAGACAGAGAGACAGAGAGAGACAGACAGACAGAGAGACAGACAGACAGAGAGAGAGACAGAGACAGGCAGACAGACATACTGATAGACAGACATAGAGAGAGAAAAAGAGAAACAGAAAGAGAGGCATGGAGAGCGAGAGAGAGAGAGACAAAGACAGAGAGAGAGACAGACAGACAGACAGACAGACAGACAGAGAGAGACAGACAGAGAGAGAAGACAGACAGACAGACAACACACAACAGAGAGACAGACAGAGACAGACAGAGAGAAGAGAAAGAGAGAGAAAGAGAAAGAGAGAGAGAGAAAGAGAGAGAGAAAGAAAGAGAGAGAATGAGACAGAGAGAGAGAAAGAGAGACAAGACAGAGACAGAGAGACAGAGAGAGAGATAGTAAGAAACAGCATGAATAAAACAAAATACTACAAGCAAGCTCGAAACAAAAAAACAAAACAAAACAAAAATAAAACCAAAAAAAATCAAAAGTGCTCAACAACATATCCAAACCAAGCGAAGGATGTTTATTGAAAAACAAAAAGTTGCTTCACTCCTACAGGCGAAACGACACGATATGCTGCATGAACAGTACCAATGGCTGATTATCTGCTCTGGAATGGAAATGGCGAACCTTGAAAGGATTCCTGCTCCTCATCCTAGCAACATCGCCTTGATTATTCCTGACGTGACGTCACTGGACTGCTCCACTGATGATAACGTTCACGCAATGAAGGGAAACTGCTCCACTGGAAATGACGCAGAAGTGAGTCGAAATTGGTCAAAATTGATGTGCAAATATATTGTAAGATTGTAATATGCACTGGCGTGAACATGCGGACGTATCCAAAGGCACACCCATAATTATATGAATACATGCTGGAACTCACACACGTACTTACATATATGAACATGGACATACGTGTATTTTCCTCATCGTTAGTTGTGAATATGGCCTCTGTATACTTACCAAGAGGCCCAGACTCTGTGAACACTGAATGGTTAAAACACTTTCAAGATCAGGACGACAAGTGGATAATTGGAGGTGATTTTAATGCACATGCCCCATTTTGGGAAAAAGTATTGTACAAACATAACAAGCAACAGGTTGATTGAAAATATTGTAGATTCCAATTTATATTTACTTAACAACGGACACGTTACCCGGATCCCCGATATACCAACCCACAGACCCACAGCTATCGACCTTACTTTAATCTCACCATCCCTAGCCCCAAACGCCACATGGCAAACAGAGGATGACTTGTTGGGATCAGATCACATCCCCATACGTCTTACCCTAAACCATACTACAGAAATAGACGCCATACCACAAGATAGTTTACCCAAGTTTAATTATAAAAACGCTGACTGGATCAGTTTTAAGGCAATCCTTGAAAAGACAAGAACAGATCTATCTGAAGCAATGAACATAAACGAAACGTACGAAGTTTTCTGTAACTCACTCTTAAGGGCTGCTAACATTTCAATTCCAAAACTTACAGTGTCAAAAATAGGAAAACATCATGGAAATGTCTGGTGGAATGAGGACTGTCAAAAGGCAGTGAACGAAAAGAAAGAAAAATACAAAATTTATTTAGCAAACAGGTCACCTGAAAATCATACAGCGATGAAAAGTGCCAACATTAAGTGTAACAGAATCATAGAGCAAGCCAAAGAACAACACTGGACATCTTTTTGTAAATGTGAAGTAAATAACCACAAAGACACGATAAAGATTTGGGAAAAACTAAAATTAATGAAAAACGGGATTAAGTTGCCATCAATTCCAGTAAAGCTAGAAAATAACCCTATTCCTAGCTCATTGGAAAAAGCAGAAGCTTTTGCAGACTGTTTGCTGAGGCCTGTCGTGTAGAAGGACTCCCTGTCTCTGATAGAAATTATAGGGAACGAGATGAAAAGAAAGATGTATATAAGGACCCTGCCTCTGACAATACTCACTACATAAATGCATCACTCACACTTCAAGAATTAAAAGATGCCATTCAGTCCCTTCCAAGTAAAAAAAACGTCAGTTGGACTAGATGCAATTTCCAATGAGATGCTGAAAAATTTGCCAGAAAATTTTATAATCTTGCTACATGACATATTTCAAAAATGCTGGAATAGTGGGATAATGCCTAACAACTGGAAAGAAACAATAGTGGTTCCTGTATTAAAACCAGGTAAATGTAATACCGATTTGAAAAACTACAGGCCAATTGCATTAACATCACATGTATGTAAACTAATGGAGAAAATAATCTTAAAGAGACTGATACACTATTGTGAAAAGAATAAAATAATACCAGTAAATCAGGCAGGATTTCGAAAAGGCAGGTCACCAGTAGAGATCCTAACAAAGCTAACTACTAATATAAAACAACAATTTGCAAGACGTCAATGTGTTTTAGCTACATTTTTTGATATAACGAAAGCATACGATCAAGTGTGGCACTCCCGATTGTTATTCAAATTTAAAAGTATTGGGCTGACAGGTCACATTTTTGGCTATGTTAAGTGTTTCTTAGAAAACAGAGTATTTCAAACGAGGATTGAAAATGTATATTCCACGAAACGAATTCTTCAAATGGGTATCCCTCAGGGATCCGTTATAGCTCCCCTTCTTTTCATGATATTAATGCATGACTTACCCAGTAAAGTATCTAAGCATGTAGTTTTAGCTCAATATGCTGACGATTTATGCATGTGGATGCAGGTAAATATGAAAAAGAAAACTCCTTTGCGCTGTATCAATTATACACCAAATGCTACCAATTAGAACTTGATAAAATAGCGCGATACATGGTAGAAAATGGTTACATCTATCCCTGGAAAAAACAAAAATAGTTTTTTTTAATAATGGAGCTAACCCAGTAAATATTCCCACTTTCAAACTGGGAGATACTCTTCTTCAGTTTAACGAGTCGATTAAATTCTTAGGAGTTTTCCTTACAGCAAAATTATCTTGGAATCAGCATATTGAATACTTATTAACCAAAGCTCAAAAAAGTTTAAATTTCATAAAAATAGTTCGCAAACATACATTGGGTCAAGATTCATCAACACTTGTTCATCTTTGTAAATCGCTTGTTAGATCTAAATTAACCTATGCTCAAGAAATCTTCTTCAGTGCACCGAAACACTTACTAAAAAAACTGCAGAGCATAGATTGTAAAGGTTTCAAACTTGCACTGGGTCTTCCAATGCATGCTTCCTGTCTTCGGACATATAATGAAATCAAACTGTTCCACTTGATGAGCAAAGGAAAGTCGCTTCTACTAAATTTTTGTTAAGAAACACTACCGTAGAAAACATCTCAGAAACAGAAATTAAACTGAGATCAGATACCGACTTTCCAAAACGAGCTAAATCAATATCTTCACAGGTCACACTTGCAACATACACATCTGACGTCATGAAAGGCTCAGGAATTGATCTAGACGTAGATCCTGTATCTATACGACCTTCCTTTTCGCCAGTACCCAGTTGGGAACTCCAAAGAGCACGATTTGACGTACACCACACTAATTTAAAAAAAGGAGACAATATAAACTTACTGGCAAGTCAGGTTAAATGTCATATAAACGACGTATATTCTGATCATTTGAAAATTTATACTGATGGGTCAGTAATTGAAAGAAAAGCAGGCTCAGTGTTTTTAATACCTGCTCTCAAAATTGAAAAATCTTTCTACATAGGACTTGATAAATCTATCTTTACAGCTGAACTCTTTGCAATATAATGGCTTTAAACTTTCTGATAAGTCTTCCTAGGACAATTTTTCAGATACTTCTTTGCGTTGATTCAAATCAGTACTTCAGGCTCTTGAATTATCAAAATTACAAACAAGATCAGAAATGATTCTGGAAATAAGTCACTTGATTCATAATTTATCTTTAAGAGGCACTGATATTACTTTCTGCTGGATACCTTCTCATAGTTCTTTTAGTTATAATAATAAAGTTGACAGGGCTGCCAAACGGGGAGCTAATAACTCACCAGATTCAAACAATATCCAGCTTTCTCTCTCGTTGCACGAGAATTACACTTTAGTGGACAACTACGTCTGGAAGTAGTTCCAATTAAAACAGAAAAAGTATGATAAATGTCACATGAACTTTGAAGTTAGCAAAATACTTAAGCAGCTTCATGCCAGCAGAACTATACATTCCCTTATGTACAGATGGAAACTTGATGCATTCAAAACAAAATATACCAATAACATAGTGTGTCTGTGTGGAAAGAAGATAACACATTGTCATACTTCTTTCTTGCGTTAGGGTAAAACGACATATTCCAACACTATCTGTGAGTACAGTTTCTGACATATTTGCCTCATCATCATTACTGTATGAATTTTTTGTTAGCCTGTCAAAAAGTCCTATAGCGAATTACCTTTAAAATGTTATTTGACTTGTTCATTGTTGTGGTTAGTCAATTATTAGTTTTACTTTTTATTCATTTCTTCCGGATATTTACTAATTTTGTTTGTCAGTTTGTTTGTTTAAATCGATAATTATGGTAACATTATTTGTTAGTTTTACCTTCCCCTCTTCAAAACAGTTGTTTTCTGGATCATCTTTTCTTAAATTCAAAATTGACAATTTTCAAATATCTTCTTCACTCCTCCTCTATCACTCCCCCCCCCCCCCCACCCCCCCTTTTTTTTTTTTTTTTTTTTTTTTGGTCTAAAATCACTTTAGTGAATAGACATTAAATCAAAGACCACCACATACGTGTATGCATGCTCTCTCTCTCTCTCTCTCTCTCTCTCTCTCTCTCTCTCTGTTCTCTGTCTGTGTTTCTCTCTCTCTCTCTCTCTTCTTCTTCTCTCTCTCTCTCTCTCTCCCTGTCTGTCTCTATGTTCTGTCTCTGTGTGTATGTGTGTCTCTCTCTGTCTGTCTCTCTCTGTCTCTGTCTGTCTGTCTGTCTAACTGCTTTTCTCCTCTCTCTCTCTCTCTCTTTCTCTCTTCCTCTCCTCTCACGTCTCTCTCTCTCTCTCTCTCTCTCTCTCTCTCTCTCTCTCTCTCTCTCTCTCTCTCTCTCTCTCCTTTCTACCTCTACCTCTTTGTGTGTCTGGGTGAGAACATAACATAGGTAACTCTAAGATTTGCAGGTCTTCGTAACTAATGTGATGAGATGTCGTGTTTAGTTTCCAGTGAAGGTGGCTGGTTGTTGCGGTTGATTGAAGACATTTAAAACTTATTTTGACCAACTTTACTTTAAAATGGCACCAACATTACACAGCACAAATGTGTCAAAAAGTATGCATTGTAAGCTTACTGTTAAATCAAGGGTAAGATGTGAGGCAAACATCACTGAATCTATTAACTGTATAGCTGGAGTGTACTTGCACGCTGGTGTTGTTTTCTCATTCCTTAAATGGATTTGTTGTTAGAGGTAATTAACTGCGCTAGGTACTTCGTCCAACCACTCGCAGGGACCCGGAAGCCACCCGAGTTCCTCGAGCAAGAAGTTGGTCGTTATCTGGTGACACCTGGGAAGGGGTGGAGCCTAATAGCAAGCTGGAGGAAACCCCGAGCGAACTCTATGCCCCCCCCCCTCCCATTCCTCCCCTTACATGACAAAAGCAAATAAAAACCACGTTCTGGATACCAAGAGACGATGGCACTCGCAATAGAGAAAGACAGAAAACTAGATGGAGAGACGACCTGGATGGCTTTGATAAGAACTAGAGAGGAAAATGCTGGAACGAATTGAATGGAAAACAAAAAAACAAAAAAAAAAAAACAAAATTGAATGGAAGTAGCTGGGGAAGGCCTACGTCCAACAATGGACTTTCGATGGCTGAGAGATGAATTGAACTAAACAGGAAGCTATTATAATGTCGCGTGATTGTTTTATTTGTTCAGTCTCTTGTTGGTTGACGATGCTGTTCTGTTATCAGATACAAATTAATAGCATACAGACACACTTGAATAGTTAATAACGGGTTGCTGATTTAGTTCAGCTAAAAGTTGATACAAGCAAAATGTTATGTTGCCTTTCGAAAGAGTGGCTATTTACATGCTAGAGACAGATGGTTGTATGACAGTGCTGTGATGCGTGTTGTCAATGTTTACAAGTACTTGGGAATATCTTTTGTTCACAATACGTATGAACTATGTTACTGCTTAACAGGATCTTGCCGCCAGGGCAAAAATGCATTGTTATGTATCATGCAGAAGATTTTAACGATAAACAACAATAACAAAACACTTCACTCTGTACCGAAATAGGCTCGGTTATATTTTAAAAAGTTAACAGCAAAGGATACACTGCCAAAATATTGTTCTAAATAGACATAAATTGGATCGTATGTTCCGTGGAAAAATATACTAACAAAATGCATGATACACAAAAAGTTAGATTGAATTTGGTAAAGATACATATTTCATACACATGGAATTATTGGAACTCATGCCACACTGAATGATATGGAACATGTAAACACGATTTCTTGTGACTTATCTTTCAAAACGAAAGATAACATCGGTTATCTACTTAGAGACTTGTTATATACGAAAGGATTCGGAAGAGGGATCATAGAATTAAGGGAATCAGAACATTTTACCAACACAAATATCAGATTGGCTGAAAACATGGTATCATTTGATGTCAACAAAAGTATGCACACAGATTAGTTACTTAATTTAAATAACCTTGCGAAAATGTTTGTTTATAAATGCACATTTGAAAAGACTATACCAATCAAAATATCTTTTAAAATAAGTTTTGCAACAAAATACCACACAGACGAATACAATGCAAAACTGACATGAAACTTTCACACATTCAAAATGAAATGGCTGCCATATTTCATCATAACAATATCTGAAACTTGATACCATTTATTCAATTTACAATACACGTATTGTCAATGTATACAATGGAATATGATACTCGTTGCGAGTCTTACATTTTAACAATTATTCCGTGTAGACCAACAAGTTTATTTCGTTTTTTAGTCATGTTATATATACCACGTATGCTTCACATGGAGGTGTATACATTTTATGTTCAGCATGTATATATTTTACATAAATGGAAGTGTTTTTTTCTTCTTACAGAGTGATTGCTCTTAAACTTTGCTGTTTTGTTCTGAATTTGTCTATATTACTTGTTTAAAATGAATTGGAAAAAAATGTTGAAAAAAATAGTAATTAGTCATTTGTTTGTAAAATTCTGTTCTCCGAACCGATGTGCACTCATTGTGCATTACATATACAATAAGACACAGAGTGTAATACACAGAAACACTCAAATGTCATGAATACACTACCCCCATCAGAATACAAATAAACAATACGTATTAAATTGATTAATAAGCTGTGAAATTACCATGTTAAACCAATTCTGCGGTACGTGTCTAAACTATGAGGACTAGATAAATACGTGGACCATTGTGATTCGCTTTATTTGTTTGCCCTCAGAAAGATTATTGGGGGTGGGTCTACAGAGGTCGAATTATCTTGTACTCATAAAACAAATTGTTGGAATATTCTACAAGACAGAAGCTAGGACATGGAAAGCTAACAAGATTCTATTTGCTTTAGACGCCAAGGATAAGAGAAAAAACTGAGTGGCAAATGTAAATCTGTATTTGTTATGATAATGGAAGTTGATGTGTAGAGTTAAATCAGAGTATTGGAAATAAAAGCACTTGTGTGGTGTGTGTGTGTGTGTGTGTGTGTGTGTGTGTGTGTGTGTGTGTGTGTGTGTGTGTGTGTGTGTGTGTGTGTGTGTGTGTGTGTGTGTGTGTGTGTGTGTGTGTGTGTCTTTTCGAAAATGCCCGAAAAATTGTAGATCGAATATCTGGAATAAGCATGTTAATGATAACGAACGATTCAGTCTGTATAGAACAATTCATAATGTACATTGTCTGAATTGTATCTGCGACTGAATGTAGATCAATATGTGAAACACATAACAACAGAATCGAGACTGGGCACATCTGACCTGGCTATGCATCGTCACAGATACAAAGCATTCAATGGTATCATTTTGACATGCCTTTTATCAAGATAATTCAAAGAAGACGAAGTACACTTTGTTGTTAGTTGTCAAGCAACGAGTGTTCTCGGAGAAACATTGACGCAGCCTAACTAATAGAAAGCACCCGTCCATATAACCTGAAAAATAAATGTGAGTACTACTGTTACAAGCAAGTACAAGAGAGGAAAAGCAAGGTGTCTACCTTGGAAAGGTACTTTCAAATATTTTACTCGACAGAATATACTGTCTGGCGTATATGTGTTTTGTATATACAGGGGGGGTGCAAAAGTAGGTATACAGTAAGTATCACATCATTATTATAATGCTTAATTCATTAAAATTATTAGCACTTTAAGTTAGTTGGCCTTATTTTCTATATTTTCAGTGTCATTAATTATATTTAATCGTAACTAATAATATGCATGTACTTTTATCCTAACTTTATATTTTTTTTGCTTTTTGCAGGTGAAGCGGCAATTTAATTTAGATCTAAGCGACAATTTAATTTAACCATGGCTGGTAATTTGACAGACGAGGAGCGCAAATGGATTTTAAAACAATACTGGAAGACAGATGGACTTCTTTTTTGGGGGGATATGTAAAGGAAAGAGTTTTCGCACGCAAGCCGCGCACTGTTAATGACATGATTCAGTTCATCTTGCAGGCTTGTCAAGAAATTGATGCTGATAAGGATCTTTGTGCTAGAGTGTGCATGAGTGTCCCTCTCGATTAGAGTAGTGTGTGAATACCGACGGCAAGCAGTTTGAGTATCTGAGGGATTAAGGCTGTGCTTGTTATTACATGTACATGCAATATTCATTTGTTTGTATAATAAATGCAATGAGTATTGCACGTGTTTTTTTTTTCATAACTGTATACCTACTTTTGCACCCCCCTGTATATGTATGTATGTGTGTGTGTGTGTGTGTGTGTGTGTGTGTGTGTGTGTGTGTGTGTGAGTGTGTGTGTGTGAGTGTGTGTGTGTGTGTGTGTGTGTGTGTGTGTGTGTGTGTGTGTGTGTGTGTGTGTGTGTATGTGTGTGTGTGTGTGTGTGTGTGTGTGTGTGTGTGTTCGTTCGTTCTTTGATTTAACGTCTTTTCGCTATGAGTGATATTAGACGAAAAAAAAAAAAAGTATGTGAGATGAGAGATGGGCGGGTTGGTTTTGGGGCATAAAGGAGACAAGAGTTATAGACATAAGTAGGTGGGAAAATAGAAAAATGGAACAAGAACTTAACACTAACATTTAACATCAACAATGTGTATGGAAAATTTAACTCTAAAGTACAAACTTCATAAACTTAAAGTAATGCATTAACAGGACTGTGAACCAACGATTCTGAAATTTTAACTGACAAAAATTGATCGAAAGTTACTTCTTTAAAATGAGTTTCAGAATAATTGTCTTGTGTAAACATTTTTGGTAAAAAAGAACGTAGCATTTTGCAGTAAAACAGACAGTGAAACAGTGTGAATTGTTCGCCGCAAATACACTTAACATTTTTACAGTATTTTGTTTTCAATGCGTTTAGCTGAATACGAAAATGAACAGCAACAATCGTTCTCAAATGATATATGGAAGAAAACTGCATTTTTTACATACATTTTGAAATGAAAGTTTTATCATTTGTTGTGACACAAACTTTTCATGGAAATGTTCATGAAAACGAATCCATGAGGCTGATTCTAGCAAGTTGCAAGCTTCTTTTACGGAAGTATTAATACGTAATTCTGTAGTATTATCAGAATTGTGTGCACCTTGCTTAGCTGCTCTGTCAACTACTTCGTTGCCGTGAAGACCAACGTGAGAAGGCACCCAGCATAAACTGAGATCTGTACCTTTTATCCTTAAACGATGTATGAGATGATTTGCCTCAGTAATTATATCAGGTCATGTGTCTGTATCAAAAGACTGCAAGGCATATAATACAGATTTTGAATCAACAAAGAGAACTACTTTGAAAAATACATGTGTAAGGTTTACTAGATAATGCAACGCTTGTAAAATAGCGACTGATTCCGCTGTAAAGATAGATATATTTGCCCCAATGAAAGATAACTTCATTATTTTATATTTTGGAACATAAAATGCTGCTCCAGCACATTTATTTTCTAAGACTGATCAATCGGTAAAAATATGGAGGTGAGTACGGTATTTTTCATCGACGTGTTCTCTTGCTCTGCATATCGAAATGTTAACGTTTTCATATTTCTTAGCATCTGTATAATCAATATCAAAAGTAGCTTCTAGCATTTCCCATGTAGGGATGGGCGTTGTGGATGGTGCTTCAGCTATTTCATCCAGATTTATGTTAGACTGTTTGACCAGGTCAGATACGTAAGTTGCAACAGTCATTTGTGATGAAATGTTCTTTGCTCGTTTCGGAAAGTCAACATCTGACCTGATTTTTATTTCCTTACTCACAAAATTGTCCGTTTGTGAAGAAGTTCTACCGGCAAATTTTGCTGTCGCTAACTCACGATAGTTGTTCAGAGGCAGAATTCCAGCAACTTTGTACGTTTCCAGACTAGAAGCATGGACTGGTACACCTAGTGCAATTTTAAGACTTTTGCAGTCTAAGCTTTGAATCTTCTTTAGTAAATACTTTGGTGCACTGAAGAACACTTCTTGCGCATAGGATAATTTAGATCTTACAAGTGCTGTTGACAGATGAAGTAGTATGTTTGTATCCATTCCCCAGGGTAATCTGCTTATTATCTTTAGAAAATTTAAGGCTTTCCTTGCTTTTGTTAAAATATAAACAAAATGGACATTCCAGGTTAATTTCGATGTTATAAAGACTCCCAGAAATTTTACAACCTGCTTGTAATGTAGCACTTCACCATGCAGTCTGAAAGTAGGCAAGTGACTAAAAGTACCACCAGGATTAAATAGCATCATGTTAGTTTTTTCCGCTTATAACGACAGTCCATTTTCTAACATGTAGTTTCCAAGATTATCAAGATCAGACTGATACAACTTCCTGATGTAATTCTGTGCTCTCTGTGGATTTGTCTTTTTAAAGTAATATTCATCCAAATACATACATCATCAGCGTACTGTACCAAAACAACACGATTTGAGAGTGCATTAGGAAGATCCTGTATAAGGATATTAAAATAAAATAGGTGCTATCACTGAACCTTGAGGGATTCCCATATCAAGACGTCGCGAAGTAGAGTAACTTGTTCCCACTCTTGCTTGAATTGCTCTATTGGCTAAATAGGACTTAATTTAATTATACATATTGCCAGATAAACCAAAAGATTTCAGCTTGTACAATAAACGTGTATGCCAAACTTGATCATACGCTTTTTTCACATAAAAAAGTTGCCAAAAGACTTTTTCTGCGGGCAAACTGTTGTTTTATCTGAGTCGTAAGTTTAACCAGGTACTCAACTGTGGATCTCCCTTTTCTGAAACCTGCTTGGTTTACCGGAATAACGTTATTTTTATCACAGTAATGTATAAGTCTGTTTAATACCAATCTTTCCATTAGTTTGCTCGTATGGGACGTCAAAGCAATAGGTCTGTAACTGTTTTCGTTTTTTTTAGGCTTTCCTGCTTTTAATATAGGTATAGCAATAGACTTTTGCCATACCTGTGGTACAGTTCCACTCACTCAGCATTTCTGAAAAAAATTGTGTAAGAAAGTAACATAGTTTTCTGGAAGATGTTTAATCATTTCAGTTGAAACTGCATCGACACCTACCGAACTCCTTTTGTTGTGTAGAGACAAGATTGAGTTTTTTAGCTCTTCTAAGGTGATTGGAGCATTAAATCAGCGATCATTCTGAGGTACTGGATTAGTGTAGATAAGGTTGTTAGCTGCCATTTCTCTGTAGTGTTTGCAGGTAGGAGACAAACCATCTACTTTACTATTTTCAGCAAACAAATCCACAAAAGTTTCAGCTTTGTCCATGTCGGAAGGAAATCTGTGACATGTATCAGTTATTATTGGACACCTAGGTAAGCTGGCTCCATTTTTCATTTGATTCATTTTTGTCCAGACTTTATAATAATAATAATAATAATAATAATTACAATATTTATATAGCGCAAAATCTTGATAAAATCAAATCTAAGCGCTGAAAACACACACACACGCACGCACGCACACACACGCACGCACACACACGCACCCACGCACACACACACACACACACACACACACACACACACACACACACACACACACACACACACACACACACACGCATAGCTATAGATGGGGAGAAAGAATAAAAGCAATAAAAGCAAGAGGGGATTGAATGAGGTCAGGATTTTATGCAGAGGAGAAAAGGTGAGTTTTGAGAGCGGACTTGAAGGAGACAAAAGTAGGTTGCTGACGGACTGAGTGTTCCAGGAGAGCGGACCAGAAACAGAGAAGGCTTAAAATTCTTAAAATCTGAAATTTCTTTGGTGCGGTATGATGCCCAGTAATCTTTCTTTGCTTCAGCGATAATTTTATTACACTGGATGTTAGCAGTTTTCATTTCCTTATGATCTTCAGGGTTTCTGCTCTTGATGTAGACTTTGAATTTCTCTTTTTTATGCTGAACTGCTTTTTCGCATGCCTCTGTCCACCAGACATTACCCAAACGATTATTGGACTTAAAAGATTTGATTTTCGGGATTGAGAGGTCTTCAGCAGCTAGAACTGACTCCTGGAATTTAGAAAACATAACATCTACATTTTCACTTTCATCATAATTATATTTTTGTTTAGCAAGATCAGTCCGAAACAATGACCAATCAGCGCGCGTATAATTATATTTTGGTATAATATCAGGAGTGCTGTCTTTCATCCTGATATTTTCATTAGTTATTGTTATGATGATAGGTAAGTGATCACTTCCCAAAGTATCTCTGTGAGTGTCCCAGGTACAGCATGGTACTAATTCTGGTGATATCAAAGATAGATCGATGGCTTTTGCCCGGTGTTTGGAGATATCAGGAATTCTAGTGACACTTCCATCATTTAAAAGGTAAAGCGAGCTGTCAACTATATTCTCCACCAAACGATTGCTTGTAACAGTGCAACAGTCTTTTTCCCAGAATGGGGAGTGGGAATTAAAGTCTCCACCAATTAGCCATTTACCGTGCTGCAGATCTGGTATCGTACGCAGCCATTCTGTATTTTGGTCATTTGGACCTGTTGGCAGGTAGACTGACAAAACATTCAGGATTAATGAATTACTGAATTGTACTGTGGCGGCACAAGCGTGTAAGTCTTCAGTTGATGTTAAAACAGGGGACGTAAATATGTGATACTGTAACTCTTTAAGTATGTATATAGCAGTGGCTACCTTCTTCCCGGAATTCCCGAAGTCATATATTGGAGGATAATAATAATTTTGAAAGTTGGGAAGTTTGGTTGGCATAACATTAAGCGACTGTAGAATCAGAACTTCACACTGATTTGATGCGAGGAAATGTTCCAGGTATGCGGAATTGGTGGAAATAGATCTACAATTCCACTGTAAAATTTGATTTGTGATTGTTGGCGCATCTTCATTGTTGGCTAATCTCTTATTTTAAATTAATGGTTATTTGTTTGATAATCACGAATACTTTAGTTTTCTGTGTACAAGAAAAATGGCTAGAAAAAACAACAACATTAATTAGTTAGACCACTAATGAAAGGTAGAAAAAAGATGTAGCTAAAACTAAGGGGAAACGTCCTTCTAATAGAGATAAGAGTTAGATTCAGAACAGAAATAAGTAAATAAAAATAAATAAAACAATGGTATACACGTCTTCAATTATACAGAGAATATAGTCTGGCTGAGTCCTGATAGTCTGACTAAATCCTAGTGTTTATAGACTTTGAACAAGAGAATTGTCAGAGATGACGAAGAAAAAGTCCTGTGACATGAAACGTTGATAACTGTAGATCTACTAAAACATACTGTATGGCAACCACCACGGTTCGCAGGTGTCAAAATGGTGGAACGGTCCTCGGTGGAATCTAGAGGCGTGTAGCCGTGAATATCGTGATCCTGGTGTCCTCCTTGGGTCTCCCAAAACAGATCCCGAACGTGTCTTCCTAGGTTCCCCGCTAAGATGCTGCTTCCTCTGGCAGTGGGGTGAATACTGTCGTGAAGGAACTGCTGGTTAGTTCGAAGGTTTTCATGGGAGACAAATGATATGTTTTTATGTTAACAAGCTCAGCAGATAAGAATGCATTAAACAAATTTCGCTGAGCCTCCGTACGTGCATGTCGTACATGGGGCGATCTTGCTGATGACTATCTTTGATTTTGGGTATGTTTGTGCTACATGTTTGATGCAAGAAGCGAGATTGTGAGTTGTTGTTGCGATATCTTTGTTAATATTCAATTCGTGGACACCACAGTGGAGAACAATACAGTCTGCATGATTGTCAAATTTGGATAGTGTCTCGTCTAAAGAACTTTTTATATCGTTAATGTCATTCACAGGACACGAGTCTCCTTCGAAGCCATAAGATCGTCCCAGTCTTCTTGAGTTGATATCTCTCAAAACCGAATCGTGGATTGTCAGAACATAAGGAAGGTCGTGGTCCTTTTCACGTCGTTCTGATATCTTTTTAGAGTGTGACGTTGCACGTTTTTGCTGTAAGGTGACGTCTGTAACTTTTTTGATGTCATGGTGTTGTTCTTTTCCGTCTTTGATTTTCTTTTCGGTCAATCTTTTCGCTGGCTTATTAGAGTTATTGCTATTGCTGTTAGTTTTTGTTGTGTCAGATTGTTGTGGCTGTTGGTCGGCCTGCCTGCGTGTGTGTTGCTGTTTGAGAACTTCTGCGTATGTGGGATGTGGTTCAGTGAGATCTGTCTGTGTTTGACGGTTGCATGTTACCTTGGTTGGGGTGGTCGCTGTCGACTGGACCTTGATCTGTGTAAGCACAGTCCTTTCTAAGGAACGAACTTGGTTTTGCAGATCCAGTACGATATTTTTCAGGTCAACAATCGTACTGGAGAGGTCCGTAGAGCTGAGAACAGGTGTGGTGTTAGCTGTCCCGCTCTGCGCTTAGATTTGATTTTATCAAGATTTTGCGCTATACAAATAAAGTATTGTATTGTATTGTATTGTATTGTATTGTATTGTATTGTATTGTATTGTATTGTATTGGTAACCCCGGTCAACTTGCCATTTGGAGGGGCATTGTTCTTCTCGTTGCTGGTCGGTGGCCACTCCTGATCGATCAATCCCGCTGACGCAGCTTCTTGCTTCTGTTGCGCAAGGCGGCCTCGTCGTGTCCTGGTCATAATGGACTTTTCCGCGTTGTCTCCGGCTAATGAAATCGTTACCAGTTAGGTGTCTCCGCCATCTTGAATCGTGTGTGTGTGTGTGTGTGTGTGTGTGTGTGTGTGTGTGTGTGTTGTATCATATATAAATATAAATATTGTAATTATTATGTATGCATGTGCGTACGTATGTATGTATGTATGTATGTATGTATGTATGTATGTATACGCTTAGATTTATGTATGTATGTATGTATGCATGTATACGCTCAGCTTAGATTTATGTATGTAAGTATGTAAGCATGTATGTATGCATGTATACGCTCATATGTATGTAGGTATGTATGCATGTATACGCTCAGCGCTTAGATTTGATTTTGTCAAGATTTTGCGCTATATAAATAAAATATATTATTATTATTATTATTATAACGGAACAGAAACTTTAGAATAAGACAATGGACAACGAGAAGAAAAAAGTGTATCTAAGGCCAAACAGTTTATTCCATCGAGTCAACCGTGCATTTTGCCTGCGTGCTTTTTTTCCGTTTCTACCTTTGCAAGGGAGGCAATTTCGCTTTCTGTCTGTCGGAGCCGTCACACCATATGCACGTTTACTTCCTTTATGGTCTCCGGTGGTCAATCTTTTAAAAAATATCAATATTTAAACTGAGTTATTAGTGTTATCAGCAATGACTGGAGTCGTGCGCTAACTCTCAGTGGTTTTGTAAAAAGTTCTAAAAGTTAGAGAAAGAGCTGTATCGTAAAATACGATGTAATTATGTATGTTCCAACAAAAAAAAATATTTTCATTGTTCAAAATGTATAAATGTACGAGATATTCGTATAGGCTACAGCTTCGTACGAGGCCATGACCTACGTAATTAATAAATCATACGAAGTCTGAATCTCTCTCTCTCTCTCTCTTTCTCTTGAACTCTCAAACTCTCTCTCGAACTATCAGATTTTGTTCTCAGCTGTTCTTCCTATCACTTGATTATTTGTTTCCGAAGGGAAAAAAAAACACACACAAACAGCACCACCACCACCACCACCACCACTACCACTACCACCACCACCAACAACAACAAACGATTAAATTCTAACTACGAGCGAAACTAATTCCTTTCAATCTGTT
>CM060305.1:23118614-23123614 GCA_030674185.1 Monoplex corrugatus | reverse complement strand
TGTGTGTGTGTGTGCGTGCGTGCGTGCATGTGTGTGCGTGCGTGCGTGTGTGTCTGTTCAGCGCTTAGATTTGATTTTATCAAAGATTTTGCGCTATATAAATATTGTAATTATTATTATCATTACATTGTTTGGTTATGACTGTTAGCTGGCTGAACTACTATACAAATTTTCTGTTATACAAATTTCTCTAATACCCATAGCCTGATACCTTACTGCCCCAGACAGCTAGCGTCCTTGATATACAAACTAAGGCTTAACTCTTGGAAAACGAAATATACACAGAATGATGTATTTGTTCAAAAACATTATCAGTCCACCATCTGCTCTTTGAATGTCCTATCTTACTTACGACATATAGAAATAACAATCTTGATTTTTCAGTACTGACGCTAGAGATATTCTTTACAACAAAAATAATGATATTATCTCGTTAATCCAGCTGATTCTCAGATCCCCTCTTGGCAGATTGTTATGAAGAGTTAATTAATTGTTGTATGTTATTACTTGACACTGTTAAATCATTGTTCTTAATTATTAATTGCACTTGTTCCCCTTCTCCCCTTCTTACATTCAAACTTCTTTTACCCTTCCCCATACTCATCCTCCACCCCACCTTTTTTTTTCCCCTTTGTATGTATGTGTGTGCGTGCGTGTGTGTCTAAAATCACTAGTGTGAACAGACATTAAATAAAAGATTCATTCATTTGGCTGAACTGCTCATTTTGTTACCCAGGACATTGATCTAGCGATAGGCCCCATCACCATCACCCCAGACAGGAAAGAGGTGGTGGACTTCACTGTGCCTTACATGCAAAACGGCGGCGGCATTCTCACTAAGAGAGGTAACTTCGGCCGCGATTTGTTCAAGGTATTCTTTCCCTTCCCTTGGTGGGCGTGGCTGATGATAGCGGCCGCCGTTGTAGTTGTAGCTCTTTGTTTATTCACCATGATTAAATTGGATGGATGGCCCTTCGTCCGCAGTGGCTTTCATCCTCAGTATTGGAAGAATAAAAGAAAGAAACAGGAACAACAACAACAACAACAGCAACAACAACAACAGCAACAGCAACAGCAACAGGGAACAGCAGCAGGAGAAACAACCGAAGCAACAACCACAGTTGCAACACAAACTAAAACCGTGGACTCTGCAGGAGTGCGTATTGGTGATGTATGCCTCGCTGATGAGCCAAGGTAAGTTTTCTTTTGTTTCGAGAGAGAGAGAGGGAGAGAAGAGAGAGAGAGAGAGAGAGAGAGAGAGAGAGAGAGAGAGAGAGAGAGAGAGAGGAGAGAGAGAGAGAGAGATACTTCAGACTTCAAAATTTTTATTCAAGAAAGGCCATATCTATATATATACATTATTATAGTGTGAAGATACCCCGTGTGTTATACATTGTAGTTGACCTCATTGTGATATATTATCTATATCTATCTGTCTACTATCTATCTATCTATCTATCTATCTATTTCTATCTATTCTATCTATCTATCTGTCTATCTATCTGATCTGTCTATCTATCTGCTTCTATCTATCTATCTGTCTATCTATCTATCTATCTGTCTATCTATCTATCTGTCTATCTATCTGTCTATCTATCTATCTATCTATCTATCTGTCTGTCTATCTATCTATCTATCTATCTGTCTATCTATCTATCTGTCTATCTATCTATCTGTCTATCTATCTGTCTGTCTATCTATCTATCTGTCCTATCTATCTATCTATCTATCTATCTATCTATCTATCTATCTATCTTCTATCTAATCTGTCTATCTATCTATCTCTATCTATTATCTATCTATCTATCTATGTATTATCTATCTATGTATCTATCTGTCTATCTATATCTGTCTATCTATCTATCTGTCTATCTATCTATCTGTCTATCTATCTATCATTCTATCTGTCTATCTATCTGTCTATATTCTAATCTATTTTTTATATCTATCTGTCTTCATATCTATTCTATCTATATCTTCTATCTATCTATCTAGTCTATCTATTCTATTACTTCTATCTAATCTATCTGTCTATCTATCTATCTATCTATCATTATCTATCTGTCTATCTATCTATCTGTCTATCTATCTAGTCTATCTATCTATCTATCTGTCTATCTATCTATCTGTCTAATCTATCTATCTATCTATCTATCTATCTTCTATCTATCTATCATCTATCTATCTATCTTCTAATCTATCTTCTATCTATCTATCTATCTATCTATCTATCTATATATCTATCTATCTATCTATTAATCTATCTATCTATCTATCTATCTATTAATCTATCTATCTATATATCTATCTACTATATCTATCTATATATCTATTAATCTATCTATCTATATATCTATCTATCTATCTATCTATCTATTAATCTATCTATCTATATATCTATCTATCTATCTATCTATTAATCTATCTATCTATATATCTATCTATTATCTATCTATCTATTAATCTATCTATCTATATATCTATCTATCTATCTATCTAACTATCTATCTCTATATATCAATATATATCTGTATACATATATATATATAATATATATATATATATATATATATATATATATATATAGTGTGTGTGAGGATATCCTGCGTGCTACACATTGTAGTTGACCTCTTGTGATATCTATCTATGTATCTCTCTCTCTCTCTCTCTCTCTCTCTCTCTCTCTCTCTATATATATATATATATATATATATATATATATATATATATATATAGCCTATATACCGAAGGGTGCAAAAGTAGGTATACAGTTATGAAAAAAGAAAACACGTACACGAATCATCGCATTTATTATACAAACAAATGAATATTGCATATACATGTAATAACAAGCACAGCCTTAATCCCCCAGATACTCAAACTGCTTGCCGTCGGTATTCACACACTCCTCTAATCGAGAGCGGAAGTAAGCATTATAATAATGATGTGATACTTACTGTATACCTACTTTTGCACCCCCTGTATATATACATATATATATATATATATATATATATATATATATATATATATATATATATATGTGTGTGTGTGTGTGTGTGTGTGTGTGTGTGTGTGTGTGTGTGTTTATATATATATATATATATGTGTGTGACCTTCCACCACGAAATCAGTCTTAACTACCATTTTGGGTATTTTGAGATATGCATATCACTGGAAAGTGTGCATTCTGCTGATTATTTTGGTACTTGAATAAAGCTTGTACTCAACAAAATGTAGAAGTTATGCATGTTTAAAGTCATTAAGTTGTATGACGGCCATTTTGAGTAAACGGCCTCTAAAGTTTTTGTGTGCTTTCGTACACGTTTTCCTTGATTTTGTTTTTATTTGGTGGCTTTGACCCAGTTTGTTTCTAATTTTCGCTGTCACTATCTGAAAGGTGCACCAAAGAGCTTTCCATCAGTATATTACATGTGCAGGTACTGTACAGGTTACGGTTCATAATAAGAGACAAAAATAGGTACTTTTGGTAGAGAATTGCGTTCTTTCTGCTGCGATCAGTGCATTAAAATACCGATCTAAATTGATTAATAACATTTTCAAGAAAAAAAAATTCTGTGGGGAATAGATTATAGTCCACAGAAATCAATTTTGAGAAAAAGTCAAAACACCCCAGATAGACCCTCAGTCATCTTTTCAGCTTCTAGTGCTGTTCGACTGAGTGCGAGTTAAGACTGATTTTGTGGTGGGAGGTCTCTCTCTCTCTCTCTCTCTCTCTCTCTCTCTCTCTCTCTCTCTCTCTCTCTCTCTCTCACACACACACACACACACACACACACACACACAACACACACACACACATATATATATATATATATTATATATATACATATATATACTATAACATGTTTACATATATCATGTGCATATACATATATAAAATGTGTATATATCTATACATATAGAATATATATATGTATATACTTAGCTTATGATTCATGGCTGTGTTTTATTGAAACTGAAAAAAATGAATAATATTTGAAAACAATATATATATATCAAAAACAAATACTCGCAGGTGTATCTCGCCACCCACAAAGTTCATCAGGACGACTAGTGTTGGGATGCTGGTGGGTGTTCGCTATTTTGGTTCTGTCCATCTACAAGGCCAGTCTGGCGGCGCTGCTGACAGTCCATTTAGAGAACAAAAACATTGATACCATCCAGGAACTGGCCAAATCCTCGCTGGAGCCCATCACCTTTGCTTCCAGCAATTGGTATACACTGTTTAAAGTGAGTGTTAGCGTTGTTTGGTTTGGAGATTGTCGTCCATTAATTCTACTTTATTTGGATAACTTTGCATTAATAAGATATTTCACACCCGGGGACTACTTATGTTTAACTTTCTAATAACAAGTTTTTAGAAATATCAGAAAATCACGATGAAAATTATTGAATCGCTAATTTTAAAGTCTGAACGAAAGGAAAATGAAATATATGGGCTGTATAGAACTTACTGCATGTGGCATAGTAACTTGTAATGGACAAGGTTATAATAGTAACTGACGTATATATCGAAAAGGTTCCACTGATCTCTACCACGAAAACCTTAATTCATAATTGTGCCAATCCGTATAAAACCAGGACAAGCAAAGTTTCAAGCTGATATTAGTACATTCAACTTTGACTCTTATATCTGACTGCTTTCGAAAAACGGATATAACCGGATAACACATGTAAATTTGGCATTTCAAAATATATGACCTTGCAAGCAATATAAAGAGAGCTTGTATATTTTAACAGTTCCATCTTCACCGAAAGGTACAATACTTCGTGGCATTTTTCACCTATTTTCACACTCTTTACTGAGCAGTTGTTTCACAGAGTTCCAAACATCTTTAACACATGTAGAGTTCCATAGAATACGTACATTGGGAGTCTTATGCCATCATGTCATGTGCAGTTTGTCATTTTTGCCATGCTAATTGCATTTAATGCAATAATTACAGCAATAATTTCCGTGAATAATTCATATGCAC
>CM060305.1:23071114-23086114 GCA_030674185.1 Monoplex corrugatus | reverse complement strand
CAAAACTCTAGGGACAAGCAGCCAACAAAAAGTTGAACAGAGACCCCCTCCCACTGCCCTCCGGCAAAGTGTACGATTACTTTATACCCATAAACTGGAAGAGCACCAGTATCCGAGAGAATGACTGGGAACGACTGCTAATGTAGTGAGAAAGTAGGGGCAGATGCTGGACACAGCGAAGTTAGAATGGGGACCCTGTCCCTCCATCGGAAAAGTGGATCTAATATTTATACTCTAAGAGAGCCGGTTTACGTTTCTAGGTATTGACTCTTAGATACCTTTATTGCTGTCGTCATTTTTCCCCCTTCTTTGTGTTTGAACCCGCGCCTCTATTGTCTTAACCTTTAAGCTATGGGCAACTGCTGTACATAGAAAAATGTTTATTCCTTATGAAGTTCAGTTTTGTTCCTCCTTGACCAAACCAGCTGGAACACTTTACAGCTACTTCTGCCATTGACTTTATGACTCCGGTCATCTCCTTCCGAAAAAAAATCGAGAGCTGTTTCGTTAGGTGAAGACAGATATGCCTATCAGCTCATTTGCTTCATCCTCTGGGGTGAGGACTTTAACTTGAGAATCGGACTTCCTTAATTAAGATGCTGACCAGACTAGCATACTTTTCAGTCTTGTGCAAATTGCTTCCTGCCTTTTGTTGTGATTGTTGTTGTGTTTTGTTTGTTTGGTTGTTGTTGTTTTTACTACGGCACAGAGAGTTCGATCAGAATTATTTCGTTTGATGAAGTAGAATGGAGTATTATATCTGATGTCATACTGCTCTTGTTTATGATTTCTCTCTCTCTCTCTCTCTCTCTCTCTCTCTCTCTCTCTCTCTCTCTCTCTCTCTCTCTCTTTCATATTGAGAAATCTGCTGTGCACTCGCAGTTATCCCATCCATCCAGTACACCGTACTCCGATGTTCCGGATGTCAGACCTTTTTCAGTCCACAATTTGCTGTTTCTTGCTGTGTGTAACGTTGCCAGTCGTTCTACTGGCGTAATCTTTTCCCTGCCAGCACTAACCAGTTGTGCAGTCTCCTTAAACAATTTGATTGTGCCTCTATGTGTACAATCCTTTGATTTACGCTACCACTACCATAAATAAGGTCAGGATCTGTTCCGTTGTTTGTTTGCCCTGGCAGAGTGGGCACGCAGGGACATCTGACTAACTCAGTTTCACTTGATTTGTATTCGAGATCAGGAGGCCATACACAGATCTGAGGATGAAACTAATACCGGGAGAGGCCAAATGCCACATCATTCCAGGGGAGAGACTTGTTGGATTGCCTTTTCCCATATTGTCCATTGCCTCTCCCTGTTGCTCTTTGCTAGAATACTTTCTGGATTCGTTTGGCATCCTCTTCTGTTTTAACCTTCCGTATTACCATGCATCTCTTCGTTTTTTTCCCTTGGCCTGTGACCACCATTTCCAAATGTTCCACCCAGTCTCTTCTAATTAGTTTACGTTTTTCATATGATTCTTCTGATCTTGACTATTTTTCTTCGCTGCTTCCTCTGCGTCCCAGACTTTTCATTGTTTTCTTCCAATCTTCAGGCAGGGTTGTACTGATCTAAGCACCTTTTCTCCCGAGTCCTGAAGCATGCTAACACGTTTGACACCTTTTCTACCTTATGCTCTACGACGATGGATGGGATAACTTAACCTTTGCCTGACAAAATGTAGCCCAACGTCAGTAAGAGTATGTGAGACAACAAGCCATTGCCTTGTGCATTTGTTGTTTTTGGCTTTCCCTGATTCCGCTATGCTAGAGGCCAAGGTGCTTTGAAATCAGCGTAAGCTGCAGGAAGCAGACTGTGTATTTGACAAGGTGGCAACACTAAGTCTATTATTTAGAGCATTTTTGTTGTTGTTGTTTTATTTGCTTTTTTTTTTTCCTGCCATTTTCTTGGTTTCCTTAACCCTTTCTGCATGCATCTCTCAGGGAGTCATCATATCACCTTTCAAGGCATGTGTGAATATATATATTCAAAAGCTTTTTTTTCTAAGTAGTGTGTATGCGTGTGTGTGTGTGTGTGTGTGTGTGTGTGTGTGTGTGTGTGTGTCGTTGCGGTGCGTGAGTGTATTTGTGAGCTTGTTTGTTTGTTTTTTTGTTTTTTAGTGTGTCCCTCCGTCTCTCTCTGTCTCTGTCTGTCTGTCTATCTGTCTGTCTCTTCTCTCTCCCTCTCGTTCTCTTTTGCTTTCTCTCTGACCCCCATCTCTCTTTCCCTCTGGTGTTGTTGTGTGTGTGTGTGATGTTGTGTGCTGTGTGTGGTGTGTGTGTGTGTGTGTGTGTGTGTGTGGTGTGTGTGTGTGGTGTGTGTGTGAGTGTGTGTGTGTGTGTGATGTGTGTGTGTGTGTGGTGTGTGTGTGAGTGTGTGTGTGTGTGTGTGTGTGGTGTGTGTGTGTAGTGTGTGTGTGTGTGAGTGTGTGTGTGTGTGTGGTGTGTGTGTGTGTGTGTGTGTGGTGTGTGTGTGTGTGTGTGTGGTGTGTGTAGTGTGTGTGTGTGTGTGAGCGTGTGTGCGTGCGTGTGTGTGTATGTGTCTGTGCGTGCTTGCGTGTGTGTGCATGCGTGTGTGTGTGGTGTGTGTGTGTGTGTGTGTGTGTGTGTGTGTGTGTGTGTGTGTGTGTGTGTGTGTGTGTGTGTGTGTTGTGTATACATGTTTGTTGTATAATCCTACTTTGATTTCTCTCTACCCATCACCCTCATAATCAGGGGTGTAGGACACTTCATCCAGTCTTCGTTATCGTTCTTAGATTGCTTGTGTGCTTCCTTGTATTATACTCATGTATTTTTTTTTTGTGCTTGATGGGATACTTAAAAAATGGATTATCCGCATGCTGTGTTCTTTATCCCATGTGTTTTGTATTTATTACTTGCCTTCAAGGCGTCTTTGGCTCCAATGTGATAAAGTGTTGGAGCATTGAAGTTATAATCAAAGTGTCTGTGTCATATAGCTTTAGCAGTTTGCGGTCGTGGGAGCGAGGCAACAGTCTTTTACGAGTCTTTAGATTTTAATAATTGTCTTCCTTTGCAGACTTGTTTAGCGGCTTTCCCTACCCCCCCTTCCTCCTCTTCTCTCTGTCTGTCTGTCTGTCTCTTTCACTCTCTCTCTGACTCTCTCTCTCTACGTCTGTCCGTCTGTCTCTCTCTCTCTTTTTGACTCTCTCTCTCTCTCTCTACGTCTGTCTCTCTGTCTGTCTCAGTCTGTCTGTCCCTCTCTCTCCTTCCCTATCTCTGTGTATATGTCTGTTTGTTTCTGTCTCTGTCTGTCCCGTCTTGTCTCTCTGTCTGTCTCTGTCTGTCTGTCTTGTCGCCCCTCTCTCTCTCTCTTCTCTCTTTTTTTCTCTCTTGTTTCTGTTTGTCCTAGATTTAATTCATTTTTCTAAAACTAAAATCTCTGTATTCTTTGTTTTCTTTCGGTGCGCACTGGCACGTGTGTTGTGTGTGTGTGTGGTATGTGTGGTGTGTGTGTGATGTGTGATGTGTGTGTGTGTGTGTGTGTGTGTGTGTGTGTGTGTGTTGTGGTGTGTGTGTATGTGTATATATTATGTGTCTTGTTTCTATAACTTTCTATCACAAAAAAGCCACAAAACATACTAATAAATGAACGAAGCTAAACAAAACACAAACATACAAAGAAAAAGGGAAAGCAAAAATAAGAAAAAAAAAAAAAGAAAAGCGAAATACACGAAAACAGATAAAAACAACAAAAACAAAAACACCACACATATACACGGCTTTGATTACAACCACGATACATTTGAAAGAAAATCGATTCAAAATAAACTGCATCTTTGTGCACTTTTGAAAAACTCTGAAAAGAAGTTGATAGCCAATCTCAAGTGAAAACTACGAGTATTGGGAATGAAATGTAACGACAAGAACCTTGCTAGGGCTGTCAATTATCACTAACCCACTTAAAAGCCCTGCAGCAACTTCTGATCTGCCAGTCATCATCATCATCAGGTGCCTTGCCGCATGGCGTTGGCGATCATGGACTTCCAACTGTCTCTATCTCTTGTTGCCTCAAGCATCTCCTTCCACCCTCCTTGTCCTCAGCCACTCTGCAAGTCCGTCTAGTATCTTGGGTCTACCTGGCTCTCTCCCCTCCAGCTTTCCTGTCGTGACCAGGTGCTCCAATTCCCCCCTCCTCATGAACTGGCCTACAAACGTTGCCTGTCTTTTCTTAATCTTCCTTATTAATGATCTTCTTGTGTCTGCCTCCATCAAGACTGTCTCGTTTGATCTGCCAGTATATCTTTCATTTTAGTTAAACGATAGATAAGAAAGAGTTGAGAGTGGAGTGGAAGGGTGGGGTGGGGAAGTAAATGAATCTTGAGATGTTATATCAGTATTACCGTAAAAATGCGCATGTAAAACACAAACATGCACAAAAATACACAAAGTCAGAGATACAGACACACACTAACACGTACACGTGCAACACACACACAAAACATACACAATATACATATACATGATATATTATATACATATACATATATATATATATATATATATAAAATTATATAATATTATTAATGTTAATAATACAAATAAAGAACATGCACAACGTACATCACACGACAACACAACAGATACATACAACACACACACACACACACACACACACACACACACATTAACACATACACGCACATACAACAACATACATACATACATACAACATACATACATATATACATACATAAAGGCGCGATCCCATAAATTAAATTGAGATTTGACTTCCATGTATATATGAATACTGTCGGAAGCCACATTTACACAGCATGATGATTGGAAGAAATGGCAAAATCAAATGAAGAAGGAAGAAACACAAGAGTGATAGAAAACAGGACATTTCTAGCACAGAATTTCCAGAAGGTGGGGACACTGTTTACACTGAAAGAGCTCCCTGCTTTCCTATGGAGGAGACAATTCGTCATGTCTGCTGATTTGACCAAGTCATGCTGTTATGCTCGCTAAGGCACTAAACTATAGAGTGGACAGGACACTACTTACATTCATACAACAACACGACTCCTAAAGCTCAAATTCCCACACCTATGTCTTTATTAACATACACGCACACGTTCTCACTTACACATTTCAATATTTCCCCATTATATGTCCACATCCCCAACAATAGCAACCACTAGTTCGCATCTGCCCGCACTGTCCACAATTCAGAAATGTCTTATGGTACTAGAACTGCGACGAATGGCAGGCACACACGTTGTACAGGGGTTCTACCAACAAATGGTAGTCGCACAGGGTTCAGCAAATGAGTAGTAGTCCTACAGGGATTTCGCCGACAAATGGTAGTCGCACAGGGATTCCACCGACGAATGGCAGTCGCACAGGGGTTCCGCCGACCGTAGGGCAGTCGCGCAGGGATTCCGCCGACGAAGGGCAGTCACAAAGAGATTCCGCCAACAAAAGCAGTCACAAAGAGATTCCGCCGACGAAGGGCAGTCACACAGGAATTCCGCCGACGAAGGGCAGTCACACAGGAATTCCGCTGACGAAGGGCAGTGGCGAAGGGATTCCGCCGACAAAGGGCAGTCGCACAGGGATTCAACCGGCGAAGGGCAGTCACACAGGAATTCCGCCGACGAAGGGCAGTCACACCGGTATTCTGCCGACGAAGGGCAGCCAGTGGCGCCACACAGCAACATAGACAATCACCTTTCAGCTGTCACCTGTCACCTGTCGGCGACATTCTTAATGGTAGCCGCTGATGCATGCCCCGTCAGCTGTCTTCATCCCCTTCTGTCTACAGTCCTGTAAATTTCACCTTTCGGCAATTTCGTCCACTTGGCTATGTTCTCTACATAGGAAGTCGGTGGTCTTCCTTGTTGTCCCCTGTCCTCTTCTGTTTGTCTGTCTGTCTGTCTAATCGCTCTCTGTCTCTGATCACGTTCCCCTGTCGCGAACATTCTTAATGGTAGCGTCTGATTGCATCTCCCGATCGGCGTGTCTTCCTTGTTTTCCCTGCTTCATTTTGCCCTGGGCCACAGTCTTCATTACATGGCAGCTCTGATGTCTCATAGCATGTCCAGAGTATTTCCTTTTCCTTTTCCTAACCAGGCCTAAAAGTTCAGGTTGTTTGTTCAGTTCTTCCAGAATGCTTTGGTTTGTTTGTCTTTCAGTCCAGCTTGTTCTTAGGAGTCCTCTGTAGACCCACATCTCTGCACTTTTGATTCTGTTTTCATCTGCAGCTTTAAGAGTCCATCCTTCACTTCCATATAACACAACAGGCCATTTTTAGCTCGGTCTGGCTCCAAGAAGAGGTAAAGGACACCTCGGCCATAACCTGGGCAACAGTCTCAGCTGACCGACTTAACGACACGGGCGACACGAAGTCCTGGGAGCCGGGGACAGGTGACAGCAAGGAGTCATCTGTGAAGTAGTTGCAGCAATGGCTTTTGCTATCGAGGTCGCAGGTAGATGATTTCTACAATGGAACAATGGCTGGGATCATCGTGCTGCATGTACACTGCCCTTTCAGAAGGCAATGGCAGACCACTGGAAGTATTCTCCTGCCGAAAACTGATGACGTAGACAATGGGGAGGGGAGGGGGGGGGGGAAGAAGGGAAGGGGATCTTCACAATACCGAAAAGGTATACGATGAAGAAGACGGCAGAGCTGGGAATACACGACGAAACTAGACACTCAGGCACCTCCATCCCACACCATCTGGGAATGTCGAGACATCTGTCTGAGGTACAAGGTGACTGTATACACGGACAGTAGTGTTCTAAGGCATTAACCCTTTTCCTATCCAAGAAAATAGGTCACGTACTAACTATTGATCAAGTAATGTTAGGAGAGAGACTTCAGAACACTCAAATTACGCCTGTTTTTTGCCATTTTTGCCCCTAAAACGTCTGTAAACACAGAAAGGAAAACAAGAGTATACTCCCTTTGCCGGAAAAGGAATCACGTCAGCAATGTGGTCATTTTCTTTTATATACTCGAAACTGAAACTTCGGTTCAGGGCACGAAATCCTCGTGAGCGGTCCACGGAGAGAAAAGCTGAGTCAGGAGGATCTCGTGGCGCGGTACGGAATGTGTTAAAATACTCATAACACTACACTTTGTCTGAGACAGAAATGACTTCCTCTACACTTCCCCTGACCCCTGCTAGGAGAACTGAAAACCGAAGTGACACAAACTTGCACATACGGACAGCACTAGAGGTTTCTTTTTTTCAAATGCTGTTCACATACATGTTTTAGGATCATCGTACTAAGGGAGGTTACCTTTGCGCTCACCTTCTTTCTCTTTTTCGTCCCATTTTTTGCTGCCACCTTAAAGGCCACAAAAGGTGTCAGTTTTTTTTTTAAATGCAATGATGATGATGTCGATGAGGATGATAATCACAATTCCATGGAATTCCATCTAGGATTCAGACTGCGTGACAGGGCTGTACTCTACGCTTACTATCATAAATATATCCTAGCATCAACCAGGCCCTAGAGATACAGACACCTGCGGTACTGGTCAGAAGATTTGAACAACACCCTCAATGATGCATCCGTGAAGTGGATGAGACTCGACTGTGTGTGGTCCGGTCCCAGTCTTCCCAGCGAGCCCATAGCACGCCCAGCTCTGGGTAGGAGCGGATTAGAGCCAAAAAATCCCACACTGATTTTTGAAGGGACTGATGGGGATTCAAACCCACATACTTCCATTCAGTAGTCCGCGCCCCCAACGTGAAGACCGCATTCCACATGAAAACCGCCTTTTACACGAAAACCGCCTCTCTAACACAGAATGCTCCTCACGTGAAAAACAAGAAAAAATCTTCCTTCCCATCTCGCCAGTCTGCAACATTGCGTTACCATACTGAATCTTATCCATTCTTTTTATCATGCTGTTCCATCAGTTGATCCGGTTGTGATACATACAAACAAGGAAGCCTGCAACCATGCAACCCTTCATCATCACTAGGTGCCTTGCCTCATAGCGTTGGCGATTATGGACTTCCTTCTGTCTCTATCACTTGTTGCCTCAAGCATCTCTTCCACCCTCCTTGTCCCCAGCCACTCTGCAAGTCCGCCTAGTATCTTCTGCCTGGGTCTACCCGGTGCTCTCTTTCCCTCCAGCTTTCCCGTTGTGACCAGGTGCTCCAATTCCCCTTTCCTCATAAAATGGCTATAAATGTTGCCTGTCTTTAACTAATCTTCTTTATGAATGATCTACCTTTGTCTGCCTCCATTCTCGTTTTTTTTTCTTTGCTGTCCATAAAACTCTCAACATTCTTCTTAGAAACCACATCTCGGCTGCCTCAATCTTGTTCCATTACCCTCCCATAAGGCAAAGGACGCACACCTACAAGCGCTATATGCCCTCTAACATGTACTTGCTATTGAAGTTTTAGGTCGGTCGGTCCGTCACATTTGTTATTTGTAAGGATTACATTTTTTGTTCAATCTAACATCAGTCTTGTGGCAGATTTTAGCTGGGCTAGAATTGAAGCTTTCGGGTGATTTGATGGGACCCAGAGCACCAATACCTCACCACTCTCCAGACAATCACCAACAATGCTCCCACTGACACATATTTCCATTTTCATCCAGCAAATGGGGGTGGGGGGTGGGGGGGGGCTGTTCAAGAACTGCATGACCCACTTGAAGCCAGCCATCGTTAACTTTGTTTACAAACCAGGTGACAAGGTGGGGAGATGACAAATCCTGGGACATAGCGACACAACGCCCACCAACAAAGTCCAGCCCATTTAGGACTAAGAGAGAATGGAAGAGCCATTTCTTACTTTATTCTGGGCCTTCATCTTCGCGTGTATATATATATACTATATATATATATCTTCTCTCTCTCTCTCTCTCTCTCTCTCTCTATATATATATATATATATATATATATAAAATATATATATATATTATGTGTGTATATATATGTACATATCCATATATATACATATATGTGTGTGTGTATGTGTGTGTGCATATATATATATATATATATATATATATATATATATATAAGAGAGAGAGAGAGAGAGAGAGAGAGAGAGGAGAGAAGAGAGAAGAGATAGAGAGGAGTAGAGGTAGAGTCGACAGACAGATAGATAGATAGATAGATATATAGATAGATGGATAGATAGATAGATAGATAAATAGATAGATAGAGTAGACAGATAGACAGAGACATATAGTATGGATATATGCATAGCAATATAAGTATGCATATATTATGTATATATATATATACATATTTAGATATATGTGTATATGTATAAATAACACACACCACACACACACACACACACACACACACAGCACGCACGCACGCACGCACGCACGCACACACACACACACCACACACACACACACACACACACTTACACTCCTGTCGATATCAAAGTCTTCTTTATACTTTTAGAAGCAGTCTGAAAAAAAAAAGTCTCGATACCTACTCTGACCAGATTAGCTTAAAAGACAGGAAGGCGAGCTATCAGTGGTGGAAGAAATTCTTTTAACGATTCACGCTGTGTATAAGATTATACACACTTTGAATAGGGACAGTCAGACAGACAGACAGACAGGGCAAAGCAGCGCAGCATACGCGAAAAGCGAATGAACAGAAAGCAACAGACAGCATCATAACACGAACAGTCAGTGACTTCAGGGTGGTGGAAAAACGTTGTTGAACGGCTCAACCCAGACGTTGGCGGTAACAGCCTGTTGCTCTCTCTATCTCTCTCTGTCTCTCTCGCTCTCGCTCTCTCTCTCTCTCTCTCTCTCCCTCCTTTCTCTTTTCTATCGACACCGGCTCCAAGCTGTCAATGCACTTCGCTGTTTGAGCGAACAACGATTCCTCCCCCACCCCCACCTCCCTCTACATTATTTAAAAAAAAAAAAATTGGTGGGGATTTTTTTTTCCTTTGTGGCTGAGCTGCATCACTGCATTGCGTGCTGCAGTTGTATATTTGGTTTGTAAACCAAGGCTAATAGATTACAGAGCCACAGAGACAAACAGTGGGAGTGAGCAGTGTCGTGGTCGCCGTTTAGTGTCTGCGTGGCCAAGTTCAAGGAGAGAGAAAGGTGATGTGACAACAACAGACTCCTTCTGTGAGAGAGGTAAGTCTTTACTGATGCTATTGATTTTTTTATTATTATTAAAAATCATATTTCTGTTAATATTACTCCGATTCAACCGAAGGCTTACTTACAATCTGGCAACGGTTATCATATGATAAGTATGTATAATTATAAAGACGACAGTTCAGGTATATCTTACTGATGCCGGTGGCATTTTTCTTGTGACCTTATTTTCATTTTAGCCAAGCTCACCTGTTCTGTCTCAATCTGCGCTTCAAGACTGACCTGACTGAAACCAATATGGGATAATCTTCCAGACACATGTTTTTGAAGGTCTGCTGTGTTAGCAGAGAAAACCGACTGACTTTAGTCGCAGACAACAGCTTGCTGGTTATAATCGTCGTAATGCATCGCCATATTGCGACTCACTTTAACCCTTTCAGTGCCCGTCTCAGCCTATGTACCAATTCTTGCAGGAAGCTTATGGAAGCGGATAGACAGTCTGATGGGATCAGACTGTTAAAAACTGAAGAGTGCCCGCAATCATTGGAACAAGAAGGATGAAGTGATGCTTTCTTTTCCCCTTGAGTGCTTTAAGAGTTGTTGAGGCATCGCAGCATATACCTGTTCACCATTTTCCCCAGCACTGTTGGTTATGTGCCAAAGCCTGGGTCACAGTCTTCAAATGGTTTCTATGTCCATTCAGCGATGTGACATTTTAGTTTATTTTGATACCAAACACAGCTCGACGAAAAAAAAAAAAAAAGAGAAACCAATGAAAAAGAATAACAGCAAATAAAATGCTGCTTTGTATATGGACGAATTTATTAGATAGATATTCGGTTTAAGTCTTTCCTTCCATAATGAAAACTTGGTCTGAAACTGTGACTCTGCCACCACAGTCATCATTGTTCTATAAAGGACACCAGCCTGGGACACAGGGTAATGCCATCCAGAATTGATTCTGGGTAAAACATCTGGACAACAACACAATGTCATGTGACCTATGTATTCTGTTACATACCAACAACAACAACAGCAATGATAATGATACTAGCACTACTACTACTAATACTGCTACTACTACTACTATACTACTACTACTACTATTACTACTACTACTACTACTACTACTACTACTACTAATGACGATGATGTTGATAATGATGATGATGATAAACAAATGATTAAATCTATCTATCTATCAATCTACCTTTCTGTCTATCCATCTATCTATATGCATATGTATATAATATGTATATATGTGTATATATATATATATATGTATGTATATATATATATATATGTGTGTGTGTGTGTGTTTGTGTGTGTGTGTTGTGTGTGTGTGTGTGTGTGTGTGTGTTGTGTGCGTAATGGCTAAATACTAAAAAGAAATATACATGTGTACAATCAAATTGCCCATTATCATCTGTACCTCTCGGTCGCTTGCTGATCCTCCATCTCTCCTCTTTCCACCTCGTTCTCTTCCTCCCCCCCCCCACTCTCCATCCGAAATGACAATCTGTCATCATTTTCTGTTGCCATTTTAAACATGTTTGTGTTGGGAAGGGGGTGACAGTGGGATAGTAATGAGTGATGATTGTCGAGAGTACGGTATGTCATGTGCCATTTCGTCCATCCTGCAGACACCAGAACACTATTTACACTTGAATCAATGTAGGTCGTGAACACTGTGTACAATCATCCCACAGGCAATGTTTTGTTAGGATAACGTGTAGATGTAGAGAGAAGGTGTGTTCTTTTTCTATGCGAGTTGTTTGTTTTTGTTGTTGTTTTTTTTAGTTTGATTTGTTTGACTATTTGTCTGGGGGGTTGGTTTGTTTCTTGTGTGTTTGTTTGTTTGTTTGTTTGGATGGTTGGTTTGTTTCTTGTTTGCTTGTTTGACTATGGAAATCACTACAAACACTTACTGTGCAGTGAGTCACAGACAATCTCTGGCGTAAAATCCAGTTATTGAAAATCGATGAAAATATCACATTGTCTACTGCGTGGAATGACAGATTGGACAGGTTTTGTAATATCGTACCGACAACAGGTTGTATATTATGCGTGTGTATATTTTCTTCTTGTGTTTTTATATACTTTTTATTTGTTATTTTTCTATCATTATCGGTATTTCTTTTTCTTTTTTTTTCTTTTGGCAAATGTCGAGGAGTACGTAAGGAATCATAAAAAAAAGACAAAGAAACGAAGAAAGAAAGAATGAAAAGAAAGAAAGAAAAAACAAAAACAAAGAAAGAAATAAACAAAGAAACTATTAGTGGTTTATGCTTGTGTGAGGGTATTTTTTATATTCTTTCAAAGTTTCCTTTTTTTTTTTTTTTTTCTTTCTTTCTTTCTTTCTTTTTTTTTTTTTCAAGACAAATGAACAATAGCATGTGAGGCTAAAAAATATAGTCAAATTGCGTATTTGTAACAAAGACACGTTCTGATTCTATTACGTTCTGATTCTGTTTTTGTATTGTTCTCGTTCCTATTTGGTTGGACGTAGGCAGAAAGACGGGAAAAAAAAGAGAAAAAGAAAATGGCGACCTATATACTTCATGCAACTGAGCTCTTAAAGAAAAGCGGTGTCTGTAATAATGACAGTTTGGCCTTGCTCAAGAAGGATCAACCACACTAGGACAAATCGCCATATACGCTCCACCCTAAACTGCCAGTGATTATCTGCCAAACTCTTGGAGCCTGCAGGAAACTTTATGAACGGGCGTTGCCTTGAAAGAGAAGATGAGCTTCAGTATCTGCAGCAGCTTCACTGACCTCTCACATTACGTTACTGGCTGTTTTTATCCTTCTCCACTTTAAAACGACTAAGCAGTGGTTTTTGATGCACAGAGCTGCACTGTAGGATGGACAGAGGAACTGGTCGAAGAAATTAAAACTATCTTCGTTTTGAAAGCATTCATTCACACACAAACACACATAGACAATCTCCTCACCACCTACTCGTACTCTCACATCCCCACAGGGCGAGCACAACGCACTAAGACCACAGCAACACCCACACACCGCACACACAAAAAAACACACGAACACACACACACACCCACCACACCAACACGACACACACACACACCACCAACACACCACACAACACACACACATCCACCCACACACCAACACACCACACACACACCACACACACACGCACACACACACCACCACACACACACACACACCACACACACACACACACACGCAACACACACACACAAACACACACACACAACACACACACACAAGGCATGCACACGCACATACTCAAACACTGACACCTTGTGGAAGTACATTTCATCGCTGTTCGAACGTCGTATTGTATGTGTCAACACAGTAAGGTTTCATATATTGCAATTAGTCAAAGCTGTAACGTTATTTGAAAGAGCGAAGACAACAACAGACAACAGGACGAAGAGATAGACATAGAGAATGAGAGAGAAGAAAGAGATACGAGAGACCATACAGATACAACATCTATTATGACAGCCTTAGACATTCATGTACACACAAGACACACACACAAGACATGCACACACACACAACACACACACACACACACACACACACACACACACACGAGCGCTGCATACGCACAACTCATAAACACAAAGAGGGAAAGACAGATATCGAGAGAGACGAGACAGACATGATCTGATAGTACAAACAGTAAGGGGTTTGTGTTTGGGGCAAGTAGTACGGACAGAATGACATGCAACAAGAGAGGAAAGTAGAGAGAGAGAGAGACAAAGACATACAGCAGACAGACGGACAGAGGCAGAGAGAGGGAGACAGAGGAGGACAGAGAGAGAGGAGACAGACAGAGAGAGAAGGAGAGAGAGAGAGAGAGAGAGAGTAAGAAGAAAAGAGACAGACATGACATACAGGACGACAAGAGAGAGAGACAGAGGAAGAGAACAGAGGAGAGAGATACGAAAGGCCCCAAAAAAAGCAAAACACATGGGTGATCCCGATGGATAAATGTTCATTTGCACATTTGTGTGGTTGTGTTTTTTATATTTTGCACGTCAAAGCATGTGTTATATGTGTCTAATTGGTTTTTATTACTCTGTGTTTGTGTGAGAGGAGTGAAGAGAGTGGATGAGGTGTGGTGTGTGTGTGGTGTTGTGTGTTTGTAGGTGTGTTTTGTGTGTGTTGTTGTGTGTGTGTGTGTGTGTGTGTGTGTGTGTGAATGGATGTGTTTATGCGTGCTTGTGCGCGTGTGATTTTGCTCAACATTGAATCCGCATATCATTCTTAAATCGTTATATAATTGTTGTGTGTGTGTGTGTTGTGTGTTTGTGTGTGTGTGTGTGTGGTGTGTGTGTGGTGTTTTCTGCGCGTGTGTTTCTGCGCGCGTGTGTGTTTGCATGTGAATTCATTCACACACCGATACACACTCATACACACAAACACATGAAGACATTGCACACAGATGCATACACAAAGAAAATGTGCACACTACACACACGGCACACACGCACACACACACACACACACAGACGCACGCCACACACACACACACACACACACATTCACACTCAAACACACTTACACACACGCACGTACAAACACATGCGTTCACTTACACATATCCGTGCCCACGCGCGCGCGCACGCACACACACACACACACACACACACAGAGACAGACAGACGATAGACAACAGACAGACGAGGCAGAGAAGAAGACGAGAAGAAGAGAGGACAGAGAAGAGAGAGAGAGAGACGAGAGAGAGAAGAGAGAGAGAGCCAGTCTTCGTGAAAACAAACCCACAGACCACACGTACATTTCACTGTATTGAACACAAAAGGCTTCTTCGTGTTCTGACTCATCGCCAGTAAATCTAGGATTTCAATCATCTGAATTGAGAAGCAAAGGCGCCATACGGCATGCTTTGCTCTTTTAACACCGCCAGT
>CM060305.1:23033614-23051114 GCA_030674185.1 Monoplex corrugatus | reverse complement strand
CCTAATCCAAATCAATCCAGGGCAGTCTAGTATAGTCTTGTCCACTCCTGTAGTTCAAACTTCAAAACGCTGTAGTACTCAATGGTATTAGCACTTGGTCCTGCTGGACCTGTCTTACTGTTAGTCCTTGCTATTGTCTACATATACGTGTAACACAAGTATGTTAAAACACAGATGAACTAGAACACATACAGTATCAAAAGGTACGAATGGATTTGGTTTCAGACGGAAAATTCCCCCGTTGGGTTGCCGGGGGCTCTTTCAGTATAAATAGTATCCCACCTTGTGGAAATTTTGTGCTAGAAATTTCCTCATTTCTGTCGCTCTCTTTGTTTCTGCCTTGTTGCTTTGCTTTCTGTCATTTCTACTTGTCATTTTCTGCCTTAATGGTCCATTCACCTGTATTTGTTCGATAAAATCTTATGTATTTTTTTCTTCAGATTGATAATTGGGTACATGTATTGGGTGCATTTTTGGCTCTGGGGAGGTGAGATATGCGGAGGCAATTTTTGTAATTTATGCCTGTTTTTATATATGTTTTGGTGTCCTTATGTATGCTTATATTTGCATTCAGGTGTGTTTTTTAAATCTCCCGTGTGCGATAAATTGGACGGAATGGTTCTGCGCCGAGGCATGTCCTTAGATTATGTGCGCGAATGCATTGATATGTGTACTTAGTTTTCTTTTCTTTTTTTCCCCTGTTGAAGTTTTGTTGTTTTGAAGCGGTATTAGCCCTGATATGGCTCTGCGCAGTCGGCTAGGCTTTAAGCAATAATAAAAGATAAAAGACGGAAATTGGTGACAGTATAGTTCTATCGAACGCGGAAGCGACAACTTAAAAACGACTGTTGGAGAAATCCAGATCAGTCACCCTGTATCGTCAACTTAACTAATCGTGTGCTGAAACTAAAAGAGCGCACCCTTTTCGTCATTCTGCAAGGCCAGTTTGAACTTGACACAGCGGAGGCTATGTATTGAATTTTTTGGTGACTGAATCAGTCAGGTTGTTTGAAAATAATTTTCTCGTTAAGAAAAGAAAAATATTACACTTTTTAAAGAAAATGTTACAAGAACATGTATTGTGGTGTACTTTTGCCATCTGTCTGATTCTTTTCGTGTTGTTTATCCTGTGCATGATTTTACTTCACTCCCCTCACACTCCATCCCATCGGCAAGTTTGGGCGCCTCTTTTTGTCGCATACTGTGCAGAACAGAATGATTGATCTCAGAATTTGGAACCTTTACAAGCAGGATGGTCTTTCTGTTTCCTCCTTGAACTTAATTAGAAAGAGCTATACCACACACCTCTCCTGTGCCTTTGTCCGTCACATGTCTTGTTGGCAAACACCATGGAATGAATAACGCAGAAATGATTCATTTCAGAATTCGGACTCTGTTCAAAAAGACTTTTTGCAGACAGTGCACAGTTCTGTAATAAAAACAGGTTCCTGCAGACTTTGCACATTCTGTAATATAAAAAGTTCCTTGCTGACTTTGCACAGTTCTGTAATATAAACAGGTTCTTGCGACTTTGCACAATTCTGTAATATAAAAAAGGTTCCTGCAGACTTTACACAGTTCTGTAATATAAACAGGTTCCTGCAGACTTTGCAAGTTCTGTAATATAAACAGGTTCCTGCAGACTTTACACAGTTCTGTAATATAAACAGGTTCCTGCAGGCTTTACACAGTTCTGTAATATAAAAAAAGGTTCCTGCAGACTTTACACAGTTCTGCAATATAAAAAAGGGTTCCTGCAGACTTTACACAGTTCTGTAATATAAAAAAAGGTTCCTGCAGACTTTACACAGTTCTGTAATATAAAAAAGGTTCCTGCAGACTTTACACAGTTCTGTAATATAAACAGGTTCCTGCAGACTTTACACAGTTCTGTAATATAAACAGGTTCCTGCAGACTTTACACAGTTCTGTAATATAAACAGGTTCCTGCAGACTTTACACAGTTCTGTAATATAAAAAAAGGTTCCTGCAGACTTTGCATAGTTCTGTAATATAAAAAAGGTTCTTGCAGACTTTGCACAGTTATGTAATATACACATGTTCCTGCAGACTTTACACAGTTCTGTAATATAAAAAAAGGTTCCTGCAGACTGTGCACAGTTCTGTAATATAAACATGTTCCTGCAGACTTTACACAGTTCTGTAATATAAAAAAAGGTTCCTGCAGACTTTGCATAGTTCTGTAATATAAAAAAGGTTCTTGCAGACTTTGCACAGTTATGTAATATAAACAGGTTCCTGCAGACTTTACACAGTTCTGTAATATAAACAGGTTCCTGCAGACTTTACACAGTTCTGTAATATAAACAGGTTCCTGCAGACTTTACACAGTTCTGTAATATAAACAGGTTCTTGCAGACTTTGCACAGTTCTGTAATATAAACATGTTCCTGCAGACTTTACACAGTTCTGTAATATAAACATGTTCCTGCAGACTTTGCACAGTTATGTAATATAAACAGGTTCCTGCAGACTTTACACAGTTCTGTAATATAAAACAGGCTTCCTGCAGACTTTACACAGTTCTGTAATATAATTAAAAGGCTCCTGCAGACTTTGCACAGTTTGTAATATACATGTAAACAGGCTCTGCAGACTTTACACAGTTCTGTAATTACATGTAACAGGCTCCTGCAGACTTTGCACAGTTCTGTAATATACATGTAAACAGGCTCCTGCAGACTTTGCACAGTTTCTGTAATATACATGTAAACAGGCTCCTGCAGACTTTGCACAGTTCTGTAATATACATGTAAACAGGCTCCTGCAGACTTTGCACAGTTCTGTAATATACATGTAAACAGGCTCCTGCAGACTTTGCACAGTTCTGTAATATACATGTAAACAGGCTCCTGTAGACTTTCACAGTTCTGTAATATACATGTAAACAGGCTCCTGTAGACTTTGCACAGTTCTGTAATATACATGAAACAGGCTCCTGTAGACTTTACACAGTTCTGTAATATACATGTAAACAGGTTCTGTAGACTTTACACAGTTCTGTAATATACTGTAACAGGTTCCTGCAGACTTTGCACAGTTCTGTAATATACATGTAAACAGGTTCCTGTAGACTTTGCACAGTTCTGTAATATACATGTAAACAGGTCCTAGACTTTGCACAGTTCTTGTAAGTATTACATGTAAACAGGCTCCAGTAGACTTTGCACAGTTTACATGTAACAGCTCACTTGACAGTCTGTATGAAACAGGCTCCTGTAGACTTTGCACAGTTCTGTAATACATGTAACAGCTCCTGCAGACTTACACAGTTCTGTAATATAAAAAGTTCCTGCAGACTTTGCACAGTTCTGTAATATACATGTAAACAGGCTCCTGCAGACTTTACACAGTTCTGTAATATAAAAAAGGTTCTTGCAGACTTTACACAGTTCTGTAATATAAAAAGCTTCCTGAAGACTGTGCACAGTTCTGTAATATAAAAAGCTTCCTGCAGACTTTACACAGTTCTGTAATATAAAAAGCTTCCTGCAGACTGTGCACAGTTCTGTAATATAAAAAGCTTCCTGCAGACTATGCACAGTTCTGTAATATAAAAAGCTTCCTGCAGACTGTGCACAGTTCTGTAATATAAAAAGCTTCCTGAAGACTTTGCACAGTTCTGTAATATAAAAAGCTTCCTGAAGACTTTGCACAGTTCTGTAATATAAAAAAGGTTACTGCAGACTGTGCACAGTACTGAAATATAACTGTCTGTGTGAACGTGTTCACTGATAGCGGTCTGGCAGGCTGGGCCAGATCATGTGAAAACCTGTGCGTGAGGTCTGGAAGATGGGAGCGGAGGAGGTGTATCTAGATTCCATATGTCATGCATTAAAGTGTCTGATACCTTGATAATGAATGTCACAATAACATGGCAGGTGAAGCAAGCCAAATGTGTACGCTGTAGACTTAGAATGAACTCAAGAAAATATGTTTTAAAGCTATCCCTTATCAGTGATGAACCACTCTGCTTCATGTCATTATTATGGTTGTTCAGAAGCCTGGCGGGCACGGCGGTAGAGTCTGTCATACCTTTCAGTGTGATTGCATGTATTCGAGTCATATGCTTCACCTGTTATGTTTGTTATGACATTCATTATCATGGTGTCTGGCTCGAAGACAAAAACGTGTGTACGGTCTCATGTCCATCCTGTTGTAACCCTCGTGGGGATGCCGGGGGGGGGGGGGGGGGGGGTCTTTCTGTATAAATAGTATCCCCACCTTCTGGAAATTCTCTGCTAGAAATTTCCTCTTTTCTGTCACTCTCTTTGTTTCTGCCTCGTTCCTTTGCTTTCTGTCATTTCTTGCTATCAATTTCTGCCCTGTTGGTCCATTCACCTGTATGTGTTCGGTAAAGTCTTACGTATTTTTTCTTAGGATTGATTAGTGGGTACATGTATTAGGGAGGTCAGATATGCGGAAGCAAATTTTAGGTAATTTGTGCCCATGTTTATATATGTTTTGGTGTCCTTAGGTATGCTTAATTAAATTTGTTTCATGTGTGTTTCTTAAATCCCCTGTGCGATGAATTGGACGGAGTGGTCAGCGCCAGGGGCATGTCCTTAGATTATGTGCGCGAATGCATTGGTATATGTACTTAATTTTCTTTTCCTATTTTTTCCTGTTGAAGTTTACGTATGTTTTGAAGTGGTTATAGCCTGATATGGCTCTACGCAGTCGGCTTGGTCTTAAACAACAATAACGATAACTATAACCTGCTGTAACTGGGTGCTTGAATTTAGTCAGGGTTAGAGAAGGTAAAGTAGCCAGGAAGAGGAGACGGACATCACCTTCATGACATGACCCCGACAAAATCCGGTAGAGGTCCGTACATCTCACTTTGTACGACCTAAGGATTATGGGACAATCCCTACTTTACATGAATGTTGCTATATGATGAAGAAGACCATAATTCTCTTTAGAGGAGAAACATTGTTCTGGTATACTCATAACTCCCGCCTGATTTGTTCAACATTCCTTACCATGTATGCCTTCTCTTCCTTCATCGCAATTTTATTTGTGCAGGGTCACCTGTTTGTTAGCATATGACGCCTTTTTCTTGTCACATACTGCGCAGTACAGAATAATGACTCTTTTTCAACATTTGAAATCTCTACAAGCAGGGTGATTTCTCTGGTTTCTCTGCAGCAGAAACCATTCACAGAGACCTAGTCTCTGGCACACACCTGCCAGTGCTGGAAGAATTTAGTGAACTTTTCTTTAGCGCGGCGCCCCAATGGCTCATCGCGGGATTAAGATAGAAGAAGACGATGACAAGAAGGATCCAGGGCATCTGGATAATGTTATAAACTATAGAATTACGTATTAAAACTTCCGTAAAAGAAGCTTGCAGCTTGCTAGAATCAGCCTCATGGATTCGTTTTCATGAACATTTCGATGAAAAGTTTGTGACACAACAAATGATAAACGTTTCATTTAAAAATGTATGTAAAAAATTGCAGTATTCTTCCATATATCATTCGAGATCGATTGTTGCTGTTCATTTTCGTATTCAGCTAAACGCGTTGAAAACAAAATATTGTAAAAATATCAAGTGTATTTGCGGAGAACAATTCACACTGTTTCACTGTTTATTTTACTGCAAAATGCTACGTTCTTTTTTACCAAAAATATTTACACAAGAAAACTATTCTGAAACTCATTTCAAAGAAGTAACTTCAGATCAATCTTTATCAGTTAAAATTTCAGAATCATTGGTTCACTGTCCTGTTAATGTATTGCTTAAGTTTATGGAGTTAGTACTTTAGCGTGAAATTTTCCCTTCACATTGTTAATGTTAATTGTTAGTGTTAAGATATTGTTCCATTTTTCTATTTACCCACTTACTTATATCTCTTACTCTGTCTCCCCTCTCCCCACAATGCAACTCGCCCACCTCTTATCCTCCATTTTTCCCCCGTCTAATATCACTCATAGTGAACATACGTTAAATCAAAGAACGAACGTAAACATTGTTATGCCATATGTGAAAATGTGCTGATGATGTATTAGTGGACTTGGTCAGGAAAGCTGGAGGGAAAGAGAACACCAGGTAGACCCAGGGAGAAAATATTGGACGGACTTGCAAGGTGGCTGAGGACAGAGAGGGTGGAAGATGTGCTTGCAACGACAAGGGATAGATTCGTATGGAGGGCCATGATCGCCAACGCCATGCGGCAGGGCACGTGATAAGGCTTGGTCATGCTAACTAAAACATGTGCATGAAATGTGATTCTTCTTTTCTTTTTCTATACCATTTTCTACGCCACCTTATGGCTACAGAATCTGGTGCAATTCTTCACAATGTTCTGATGGTGGTGACGATGGGGATGATAATCACGATGCCAGAGAGTTCCATCTAAGATTGAGATTGTGTAACTGGGCTGTATTGTACTCTAAGTACCGTAATACATCCTGGCGTTAGCCGGGCCGGGAGATACATACATCTGTTTTATTGGTCAGAAGATCTGAAAAACACCATCAGTGCATAGTGATGCGTCTGTAAAGTGGATTTGACTCTACTGGGTTGATCCCAGTCTTCCCGAACTAAAATCATAACGTAATTAACTGGATAGGAACAGATTGTGCCAGAAAATTCTAAAATTAGTTTTGACAGCACCACATTCCCGAAATCTTTTAGTCGGCACCACTGTACCATGGCAAGTGGAGCGTGTCTACAGTCCATCTATTAAATCCCCAACTAGGTGACGAGTAGCAATTATCAAAGACTGGAGTACCTTAATCATGTCAGAACTGCCTGCTGCTGCACCCTAAGGGCACAGAAGAAAGATTCTGTCTATTTCAATGTTCCGTCATTTCCCCTCCCGTCTACTTTCTTCACTGAGCACGAATTCAATACATCAACTCTTAAACCTGTGGTATGTCGGATGAGTAAAACGTTGGACTTTGAATCAAAAATTCCGTACTCGATCATGTCTGGGTACCTCCAGCTTAGCGGGTTATGGCTGCAGATGTTTTAGATACAGGCAAAGCTAGAACAACATTGAGGCAGCGGAAATGTGGATTCTAAAAAGAATGTTGAGAGTTCCATGGACAGCAAAGAAAACAAACGAAACAGTCTTTATGGAGGCAGGCACAAGAAAATCATTGATAAAAAAAAAGATTAGGTAAAGACAATAATAATTTTGTAGGCAATTTTATGAGGAAACGGAATTGGAGCAACTGGTCAAAACAGGGAAGCTGGAGGAAAAGAGAACACGAGGTAGACGCAGGGAGAAACTATTGGACGGACCTGCAGGGTGGCTGAGGACAGAGAGAGGGTGGGAGATGTACTTGCAGCGACAGGGATAGATTCGTACGGAGGGCCATGATCGCCAACACCATGCGACAGGGCACATGTTGATGATGATGGTGATGATTATGTTTAAGTTGTCTCACATCGACATGTGTGCAGACGTGTTAGTGCTTAAACCCCCTTCGCGTGAATGCGCAGACGCAGAACATCAACGGAAAAGTAAAGTCATGTGAGTCATATCATATCCGATGGCTCATGGAAACGCGAAAACGCCCAATGTACACGTCCACTAGAGACAGGAGTAGGGGTGGGGGTGCAGACTGCATATCAACATACCACCTGCGTAGTAAGGGCAAAATGATATACACGCACACGCACGCACACACCACACGCACAACCACCTACACACACACACACACACTACACACCACACACACACACACACACACACACACACACACACACACACACACACACACACACACACACACACACACACACTCACACAACTCTCTCTCTCTGTGTCACAGACACACAGGCAGACAGACAAACACACAACACACAACACACACACATACATACACACACACACACACACACACACACACACTCACACACACACACACACACACACACACACACACAACAAACACAACAAACAATACAATACAATACAATACAATACAATATTTTATATAGCGCAAAATCTTGATAAAATCAAATCTGAGCGCTAAAACAGACACACGCACGCACGCACGCACACACACGCACGCACGCACACACACACACACACACACGCACACGCACACCACACGCACACGGCTATAAATGGGGAGAAAGAATAAAAGCAATGGAAAATTATAGAGAGCATACTATATACAATTATATATTACAATGTGATTCCCCTCCGAGTGGAGACAGGCTGCAGAGGGATTGAGTGAGGTCAGGATTTTATGCAGAGGAAAAAGGTGAGTTTTGAGAGCGGACTTGAAGGAGACAAAAGTAGGTTGCTGACGGACTGAGAGAGGAAGTTTGTTCCAGGAAAGTGGACCAGAAACAGAGAAGGCTCGTGGACCATAGGTATTGAGCTTAGTGCGTGGAAAGCGAAAAGTCAGAGGATCGGAGGCAGAGCGGAGGGTACGTGAGGGAAGATAGATCTCAAGTAGGCTTGACAGGTAATCGGGGGCTGCGTTATTGAGGCTTTTGTAGCACATGGTGTCTAGTTTGTACTGTATGCGCTTTGATACAGGGAGCCAGTGAAGTTGTGCCAGGAGAGGAGATATGTGGTCAGCTTTTTTCTTTTTGAGTACAAGGCGTCAGCATTGCTTTGAATGCGCTGCAGGATGTGAATGGTGGAGGCAGGAAGACCAGACAGGAGTGAATTGCAATAGTCAATGCGAGACATTATGAAGGAGAGAACGAGTTTTGCATTGTTTCGACAGAGAGATACTTCCTGATCAGGCTTATACGATGGAGGTGATAGTAGCAAGATCTGGCAGTTTGAGAAACAAAAGTTGTTCATGGAGAGGGTAGAGTCAATGCAGACACCAAGGTTTTTAGCTGAATCAGAAATTGGGACTGATGTGTTACATAATGGGAGAGAAAGAGGAGGCAGCTGAGAAAGTTTCTGACGGGTGCCAATGAGGATAGCTTCTGTCTTGTTTATCATTAAGCTGAAGTTTGTTGAACGTCATCCAGTTCTTAATGTCCGAGTAACACTCAGTGGTGCGAGTCAAGAGGCGCTGTATATTGTCTGGTGTGTCACTGTCTAGAAGTTGGGTGTCATCAGCATAGAAGTGGTATTTTATAGAGTTGGAGTTGATGATGGTGGACAGGGGGAGGTGTAAAGAGTGAAAAGAACAGGGCCAAGGACAGATCTTGTGGAACACCACAGGTCAGGTATGCTAGGTTGAGAGTAAGTGCCATTAATGAGAACAGTTTGTTTTCTGTTTGATAGATATGAAGTGAACCAGGAGAGAGCAATGTCAGAGATGCCAAAAGTATGATGAAGTCTAGAAAGGAGAATACCATGATCAATGGTATCGAAGGCTGCAGACAGATCAAGGAGTGTGAGGAGAGAGACTTTTGCCACACACACACACACACCACACACACACACACACACTCACACACACACACACACACACACACACACACACACACACACACACACACACACATACACATACACACACACACACACACACACACACACACACACACACACACACACACACACACACACACACGCACATAGATCAGGGAAGAAAATCAGAAAGCTATAACAAAAACCTAAAGCTCATAAATGGATCAGAGCGTACAGCTGCACCGCTGAAGAATGATGCTCCCTTGCTTGAAAACATCTGTGTATTTCAGAGCATCATCATCATGGCAATGATATACTACACAATACGCATAACAGCAGACTGCATTGCGTAGGTATGTCACATCATGTATCCTCTCTTTTCACCCCATAATGTAATTGTCGAGAGCTGTGGTGATGCCAGCTGTTGCTGACCCTGTCACGTTTTGTCTGGGCACACGCCGTGCGATAAATGAATACAGAATGAATCATGTCACGATTTTGGAGTTGTCAGCAACAACAACTATAACAACTAAAGCAACGACAGCGACGACGACTACGACAACAACAACGACGACTACGGCCACGAGACCACGACAAACGACAATAACAACGACGATGACCAAAGAGTAAAATGCAAATATGTAAAGAAAACAAACAGAAAAACAAATAGACCAAAAAGAAAAGAAACTGGACAGTAGTGTAAAAAATTTTTTTTTCTGCCCGGATCTTGTTTTGTTTTCTTTCTTTTTTTTTTTTTTTTTTTTTCTTGTTCGTAATTCGCTTCTTCTTTCTTCTTTATACACTGTACCATTTTCTTCTTCTTCTTCTTCTTCTTCCCTTCTTCTTCTTCTTCTTCTTCTTCTTCTCTTCTTCTTCTTCTTCTTCTTCTTCTTCTTCTCTTCTTCTTCTTCTTCTTCTTCTTCTTCTTCTTCTTCTTCTTCTTCTTCTTCTTCTTCTTCTTCTTCTTCTTCTTCTTCTTCTTCTTCTTCTTCTTCTTCTTTCTTCTTCTTCTTCTTCTTTCTTCTTCTTCTTCTTCTTCTTCTTCTTCTTCTTCTTCTTCTTCTTCTTCTTCTTCTTCTTCTTCTTCTTCTTCTTCTTCTTCTTCTTCTTCTTCTTCTTTCTTCTTCTTCTTCTTCTTCTTCTTCTTCTTCTTCTTCTTCTTCTTCTTCTTCTTCTTCTTCTTCTTCTTCTTCTTCTTCTTCTTCTTCTTCTTCTTCTTCTCTTCTTCTTCTTTCTTCTTCTTCTTCTTCTTCTTCTTCTTCTTTCTTCTTCTTCTTCTTCTTCTTCTTCTTCTTCTTCTTCTTTTCTTCTCTACTACTTCTTTTTTTCTTGTTTTTGTTCTTGCTCTTTTTGTTCTTCTTGTTCTTCTTGTTCTTGTTCTTTTTGTTCTTCTTGTTCTTGTTCTTTTTGTTCTTCATGTTCTTGTTCTTTTTGTTCTTCTTGTTCTTGTTCTAGTTCTTGCTTTTCTTCTCTTCTTCTTCTTCTTCTTCTTCTTCTTCTTCTTCTTCTCTTCTTCTTCTTCTTCTTCTTCTTCTTCTTCTTCTTCTTCTTCTTCTTCTTCTTCTTTTTCTTTCCTCTTCCTCCTCCTCCTCCTCCTCGTTCATTTAATTACGAATGTCTTTCCATTGTTTACGTTTTAACTTTATTGTTTTATTTTTATGGGATTTTGCCACAGGGTTTTATTCGTTATCGTGGGTTCTTTTACATGCGCTGAATGCATGTTGTGCACAGCACCTTGGGTTATTGTCTTATCCACAAAATTAGCATCCAGACCAGTGCTGAGGGTCTAATGGACGGGATAGATAAATCACTGACCAATCGGGAATGGATTTTGGTTACCTCTCAACGTGATCACTTGTGATGGTAATTGAAGCAGTCGATATCTTCACTGGCTTTCTCCGCCTCGTCGATTCCTCGCGGATTTTCGTTGCTTTGCTAGCAGACAGCATGGCTATCTTCACAATGTTGCCTATATATGAAGCTGTTTGTCTTCCTTTCTGTCTTCGGGACTCATTTTTTCTCCCCCTTTCGGTACTGTTTTCATCAAGTGAAACTTATTGTTTCTAGTTGTATGTCCCAGATATGCATATTTTCTCTCGTGGACTTCAGATTAGAGTTGCGGATTTGTAGTTTCTGGTTTCCCAGGCGAATGATGAAACCATTGGGCCACTACTGCACTGGTTGTAACAGCTAATAATAGATGTCTTTCGGGCACGCAGAACGCTGTGTGTTGTTGAGATCTTGCTGTGTAGGGGGAAAGATGCCAATACGTGAAACACTACTCTAGCTGACGTCATGGCAATGATGAAAATGTTCACCCTTTGACTTCCCCAGTCTACTTACCAGCTTCCACCCTTTGATTCCCCCAGTCTATTTACCAGCTTTCATTCTTTGACTTCTCCAACCTATTTACCAGCTTCCATCCTTTGACTTCCCCAGTCTATTTACCAGCTTCCATCCTTTGACTTCCCCAGTCTATTTACCAGCTTCCATCCTTTGATTTCCCCAGTCTATTTACCAGCTTCCATCCTTCGAATTCCCCAGTCTATTTACCAGTTTCCATCCTTTCATACCCCCAGCTTATTTATCAGCTTCCATTCTTTGATTCACCCAGCCTATTTACCAGCTTCAACTCTGATTCCCCAAGCCTAGTTACCAGCTTCGTTCCTTTAATTCCTACAGCCTATTTACCAGCTTCCACCCCTTGATTTCCCCAGCCTACCCGCCAGCTTTTACATTTTACGTTTCCATTAACCTTCCAGCTAACTTCTATATTATGACTCTTTCAGCCTGATTATCAACTTCCACCCTTTGACTACTTCAGCCTAATTACCAACTTCCACTGACTAGCCTCTTCAGCCTAATTACCAACTTCCGCCCTTTGACTCTTTCAGCCTAATTACCAACTTCCACTGACTAGCCTCTTCAGCCTAATTACCAGCTTCCACGGACTGGCCTCTTCAGCCTAATTACCAGCTTCCATCCTTTGACTACTTCAACTTGATTACCAGCTTCGACCCTTTCGCTACTTCAGCCTAGTTACCAACCTTCATCCTTTAACCCCTTCAGCCTAATTACCACCTTCCACACCCAGACCATTTCAGCTAAATTAATAGCTTCCATCTTTTGACTACCTCAGCCTAATAACCAACCTTCTTCCTTTGACTCCTTCAGCCTAATTACCAGTTTCTATTCCTTGACCACTTCTTCATAATTACCAGTTTCTATCCGTCGTCTACTTCAACCTAATTATTAGCCTTAATCCTTTGTCTATTTCACCCTGATTACCATCTTCCATCCTTTGACTATTTCAGCTTATTTACCAGCTTCCATCGTTTGACTCCTTCAGCTTTTTTACCATCTTCCACACCATGACTCACTGAGCATACCCACAAGCTTTTTGCAGGACTGGTGGTTTTTTTTTTTACTGGTGGACAGGCCGAAGGAGTTAACGGATGAAAGCTGGTGGATCAGCTTACGAAGACAAAGGGTTAAGATTGCCATTGACCAGTATGTTGTTTTATGTTTCAGTCGGGGTGTGACCTCAGGACATGACCATTGAACAAAATCGAAAACACACGCCAGCTTAAAAAGGTAGGTATTATAGATCGTCATAAGAATATGTTAATGTTTAATCAACATCTGCTGTTGTGTGCGTCACAGGGCATTCAACTATCTTGATTCGTTCATTGTCACATGTGTGTGTTGTGTGTGTGTGTGTGTGTGTGTGCGTGCGTGCGTGTGTGTGTGTGTGATGTGTGTGTGTGTGTGTGTGTATGTGTGTGTGTGTGTGTGTGTGTGTGTAGTGTGTTGTGTGTGTGTGTGTGTGTGTGTGTGTATGTGTGTGTGTGTGTGTTGTGTGTGTGTGTGTGTGTGTGTGTGTGTGTGTATGTGTGTGTGGTGTGTGTGTGTGTGTGTGTGTGTGTGTGTGTGTGTGTGTGTGGTGTGTGTGGTGTTCGTTCGTTCGGTCTTTGATTTAACGTCTGTTCACTATGAGTGATATCAGACGGTTTGTGTGTGTGTGTGTGTGTGTGTGTGTGTGTGTGTGTGTGTGTGTGTGTGTGTGTGTGTGTGTGTGTGTGTGTGTGTGTGTGTGTGTGTGTGTGTGTGTGTGTGTGTGTGTGTGTGTGTCCAAATCGCAGTCGTACACATCTGTTTATTAGAGATCATCAATTAGCGACACGCTTCTTTGGAAGTGTTTAAGATGACATCAGCAAGTTACCGGCAGCAGGTGCCGGCAATAAATTGGAACTGAAGCGCATGTCAGATTTTTTTTTTATCTACTGTCATAATTAGGAGCCAGTGATAACGCCCATGCTAAACAAATCATCACCAGATATATAGTTAGTTACCGGCGACAGCGACAAAACTACAGTTAAATAATGATAAAACAAATTTACGACACTAGAAAAATCCCCAAAGATATATCAAAATCAATTTTCATTGCACGTCCAAAGAAGACAGGGGCTATAGAATGCGAACTCCATCCCACAATCAATTTGATGAGTCATGTAACAAAAATCCTATCAAGAATAATCATGATGAAGACAAGGAGTAGAATCAAAAGAGAAATAGCATATGAACAGTGTGGATTTATGGAAGGGAAAGGAACTATTAATGCCATATACATCTTAAGAACTGTCATAGAGAGGTCAATCGAGATAATAAGGATTTATATTTATGCTTTGTTGATTATACCAAGGCTTTCGATATAAGAAGACATGATGAATTGATCAACCAACTAGAAAGACTCAATATTAATGGAAACGATCGACGAATAATCAGAAATATGTATTGGGAACAAACAGCTGCAATGAGAATAGAAAACGATATAAGCTCTTTCCAAAACATCAAAACAGGAGTCAGACAGGGTTGTCTTTTGTCACCAGATCTGTTTTCACTTTACAGCGAAAATCATGAGAAACCTAGAAGAAGACCCTGGATTAAAGGTTGGAGGAAAAATGATAAACAACAGTGGATACGCAGATGACACCGTGCTAATTGCAGAAAATGAAAGGGACCTACAAAACTTTGTGATTGTACTAGAAATAGAAAGCAAAGGTAAGGGCTCGGAACGAGTCAGCAGGAAGACTGAAGTCATGGTGATCAGTAAAAACATGAAATCCCCTCATGCAAAATAACAGCAAACGGCACAACCTTGAGACAGGTTGATAAATTTATATACCTGGAAACGATCATTTCACCAGACGGCAGATGCACATCAGAAATAGCCAGCAGAATCGGCCAAGCCAAAACAGCATTCAAGAAGATGAAAAGCATTCTCACCAACAAATGCCTATGAATTAACATCAGGAAGAGAGTTCTTGAATGTTATATAGAACCAATACTGTTGTACGCTTGTGAGGCGTGGACAGTCAAAAAGCAAAGCCAGAACAATATTGAGGCAGCCGAGATGTGGTTTCTAAGAAGAATGTTGAGAGTTCCATGGTCAGCAAAGAAAACAAACGAGACAGTCTTGATGGAGGCAGACACAAGTAGATCATTCATAAGGAAGATTAGGAAAAGACAGGCAACATTTAAAGGATATTTTATGAGGCAAGGGGAATTGGAGCACCTGACCACAACGGGAAAGCTGGAGGGAAAGAGAACACCGGGTAGACCCAGGGAGAAGATACTAGACGGACTTGCAGAGTGGCTGAAGACAAGGAGGGTGGAAGAGATGCTTGATACAACAAGAGACAGAGACAGATGGAAAGTCCATGATCGCCAACGCCATGCGGCAAAGCACCTGATAATGATGAAAACTAAAGCCATGTTTGTAGGTGCTTAAAATGAACTTGCCTCTATTCCACTGATTTCCATCTGTCTAGGTGACAACAGCATCCCTCTCTGATTCTTTCAAGAACCTGGCTAGGACCTTGGACAGCATTATTTCTATGCAGAGGAATCTGCCCCAGCACTGCCAATTGCGCTACTGTCAGATTCGGCGTATTGGTTACATTCGAAAGTTATTTTCAATTGAGGCTGCATCTAAGCTTGTGTTGTCGTCTCTCATTTTGTCTCGTCTTGATTATTGTAACGTTGTCCTTTCTGGATTACCATCTTCTTCTCTCTTCTGTCTGCAACGCATACAAAACACTACTGCTCGTTTTTTCCTCCGAAAATACAAAAAACAACAACAACAACAACAAAACATTCATTCATGTAAGTCCTCTCGTTTGCTCTCTACACTGGTTACCTTTTCCAAACAGAATTAAATATAAGCTGGATACTTCGTGTAACAAACCTTTTTCATTAGTCTCCTCCATCCTACCTTTGTAACAAGTTCAGTATTTATACGGCAACTGGATTATTGCGCTCAGCTTCAGATATTCTTTCCCGTCAGATTCCTTCTTGTACTTGTTGTTGTTGTTGTTGTTGTTTTTGTTCTTCTTCTTCTTCTTGCTCTTGTTGTTGTTGTTGTTCTTCTTCTTCTTCTTCTTTTTCATCGTCATCATCGTCATCATCATCATCATCATCATCATCTTCTTCTTCTTCTTCTTCTTCTTCTTCTCCTCCTTCTTCTTCTCCTTCTTCTTCTCCTCCTTCTTCTCCTCCTTCTTCTGCTCCTTCTTCTTCTTCTCCTTCTTCTCCTTCTTCTTCTTCTTTTTCGCAGGCCAGATCTCCAACGAGCACATTGTATCTAAGCATATTTAAATTTATACAAAAGTACCTACCTAGCAGGGGGAACTGACTATTGTGTGTATTTGATCGTTCTTTATCCCACCTTAAAAGCAGTCATACACTAATCAGCTCTGATTTAGCGCTGAAAAGTAATGGCAAAATGTTAAATCATAGAAAAAAACGTATGCCTATACATAATGAGTAAACGAATGAGTGAATGAACCAGTACTCGGTAGTGAATCTGTTCATAAATAAGTAAATGAATACATGAATGTATTATTGTATGAGTAAGTAAATGAATTCATGAATATATTAATGAATGAAAGCGTCTGTGAGTTTGCCAGTAATTTGATTAGATACATAAGTATGTAGTTAATTCAAAGTTTTGATGTCGATTTCTCTAAAACCAGCGCTTTTCCTGAAAATGGGTTTCCTATCCTGGCTCAAAGAACATAGAATATGACAAAATATTTTATAGATCCTTCTCCGTGTGTGAGTTTTTCTTTCCCACAATGACAAATCGAGGCATGACAATGTTCATTTCCAGTCAGTCAGTCTCCGCTGACGTTTTTCAAGATTACATTTACCCAGTAATGAATATGCATGGAATATGAAATAAACGTTTTGCTATGAATTACTCTGGGGAGCGACCTTACCTGACCTGCTTATTCTCGTGAATGTCAAGAGTTTCAGCTGTCAGGCTCACCACACTAGGACAAATTCCGTATACACCAACACCGAGGATTCCATGTAATAGAGAGAAAATGAATCCGACATAATCCCTTTCTCACGAAAAAGAAAAATATTGTGCTCGCTACAAGGAATACGTTTGTATATATTGTAGAAGTTCTGGACAAATTATGAATGTCGCAAGAATGTATTTTGTTTTCACGTCTGTCTGTGTTGTCTCGGTAGGTATTTATCTCTGCCTCTGCCTGCCTATTTGTCTTTGGGTGTGTCATTTGAGTTTCAATTTTAGTCTGCCAAAATATCGTCTACGCGTTACGAATAGATTCTAAATGGTCTAACGCCATAGATGCAATATGATGGAGAAGATCCAATATGACCACGACGTAAACCATAACACTGCATGTAAACCATAATTATGCTTTGGCAAAGTTTTGTGGGCTTGTGGTCCTACCTTGTGAATGTCATGTTTTCTCTGTATCTATCTGAAAGATACATAGATTCACCATCATCATCATCATCATCAGGTGCCTTTCCGCATGGCGTTGGCGATTATAGACTTCCTTCTGTCTCTATCTCTTGTTGCCTCAAGCATCTCTTCCACCCTCCTTGTCTTCAGCCACTCTGCAAGTCCGTCTAGTATCTTCTCCCTGGGTCTACACTGTGCTCTCCTTCCCTCCAGCGTTCCCGTTGTGACCAGGTAAAGCTATATTTAGATTATTTGAAAGATATATCTCCACTTGCAATATTACACGGAAATGAATTCCAATGAAAATGGACGAAAACACATCTAGCTCCCCGATATGGATTGAGAGCATCAATGC
>CM060305.1:23021114-23023614 GCA_030674185.1 Monoplex corrugatus | reverse complement strand
TTGTAAAATTTCTGGGAGTCTTTATAACATCGAAATTAACCTGGAATGTCCATTTTGATTATATTTAAACAAAAGCAAGGAAAGCCTTAAATTTTCTAAAGATAATAAGCAGATTACCCTGGGGAATGGATACAAACATACTACTTCATCTGTCAACAGCACTTCTAAGATCTAAATTATCCTATGCACAAGAAGTGTTCTTCAGTGCACCAAAATATTTACTAAAGAAGATTCAAAGCTTAGACTGCAAAAGTCTTAAAATTGCACTAGGTGTACCAGTCCATGCTTCTTGCCTGGAAACGTACAAAGTTGCTGGAATTCTGCCTCTGAACAACTATCGTGAGTTAGCGACAGCAAAGTTTGCCGTTAGAACTTCTTCACAAACGGACAATTTTGTGAGTAAGGAAGTTCCAAAAATCAGGTCAGATGTTGACTTTCCGAAACGAGCAAAGAACATTTCATCACAAATGACTGTTGCAACTTACGTATCTGACCTGGTCAAACAGTCTAACATAAATCTGGATGAAATAGCTGAAACACCATCCACAACGACCATCCCTACATGGGAAATGCTAAAAGCTACTTTTGATATTGATTATACAGATGCTAAGAAATATGAAAACGTTAACATTTCGATATGCAGAGCAAGAGAACACATCGATGAAAAATACCGTACCCACCTCCATATTTTTACCGATGGATCAGTCTTAGAAAATAAATGTGCTGGAGCAGCATTTTATGTCCCAAAATATAAAATAATAAAGTCATTTTTCATTGGGGCAAATATATCTATCTTTACAGCGGAATTAGTCGCTATTTTACAAGCGTTGCATTATCTAGTAAACCTTACACATGTATTTTTCAAAGTAGTTCTCTTTGTTGATTCAAAATCTGTATTATATGCCTTGCAGTCTTTTGATACAGACACAAGACCTGATATAATTACTGAGGCAAATCATCTTATACATCGTTTAAGGATAAAAGGTACAGATCTCAGTTTATGCTGGGTGCCTTCTCACGTTGGTCTTCACGGCAACGAAGTAGTTGACAGAGCAGCTAAGCAAGGTGCACACAATTCTGATAATACTACAGAATTACGTATTAATACTTCCGTAAAAGAAGCTTGCAACTTGCTAGAATCAGCCTCATGGATTCGTTTTCATGAACATTTCCATGAAAAGTTTGTGTCACAACAAATGATAAAACTTTCATTTCAAAATGTGTGTAAAAAATTGCAGTTTTCTTCCATATATCATTTGAGAACGATTGTTGCTGTTCATTTTCGTATTCAGCTTAACGCATTGAAAACAAAATACTGTAAAAATGTCAAGTGTATTTGCGGCGAACAATTCACACTGTTTCACTGTCTATTTTAATGCAAAATGCTACGTTCTTTTTTACCAAAAATGTTTACACAAGAAAATTATTCTGAAACTCATTTTAAAGAAGTAACTTCCGATCAATTTTTGTCAGTTAAAATTTCAGAATCGTTGGTTCACAGTCCTGTTAATGCATTACTTTAAGTTTATGAAGTTTGTACTTTAGAGTTAAATTTTCCATACACATTGTTGATGTTAAATGTTAGTGTTAAGTTATTTCTATTTCCCACCTACTTATGTCTATAACTATGTCTCCTCTATGCCCCAAAACCAACCAACCCATCTCTCATATCTCACGTTTTTTTGTTTTTTGTTTTTTTTTTTCGTCTAATGTCACTCATAGTGAAAAGACGTTAAATCAAAGAACAACACATGCACACACAGTCCTTCACCTACCAACTTCACACAGACACCCACGCTCGTTCACCCACCATGAATGTTAAAAAGATCAAAGAAGGTAGCGGTGGTGGCAATTAACTTACTTGGCTAGAAAGTAGTGAGTTAGAACGATAAGACTTACAGAGAATGACGAAGTATTCGCTTGTAAAGACTCCAACCACAAGGGAGAATCGATCATAAACATGACACATTACTGTGCATAGAATTTGGCTTGACAGGGCTGCATTCCATATTTATGACCAAAGTAATTACACGCAAGCACTCTCTCTCTCTCTCTTCTCTCTTCTCTCTGTCTCTCTCTCTCTCTCTTTCTCTCTCTCTCTCTGTCTGTATGTCTGTCTGTCTCTTTCTCTCTCTTTCTCTCTCTCTCTCTTTCTGTTTCTCTCTCCCTCTCTCTCTCTCTCTTTCCCTCTCTCTCCCTCTCTCTCTTTCTCTCTTCCTCTCTCTGTTTCTCTCTCGTTCTCTCTCTCTTTTTCTCTCCTCTCTCTCTCTCTCTCTCTCTCTCCTCTTCTGTCTTTCACACACACACACACACACACAACACACACACACACACACACACACACACACACACACGTGCATCACACACACATGCACATTGGGCGTCACCCATGACATACACATGCACACACTCTAACGCACATGCACGTGCACACACACGCAACAGCACAATACAAACATGCGACACACAAACACACACTACACACACACACGCAATCCAC
>CM060305.1:22998614-23003614 GCA_030674185.1 Monoplex corrugatus | reverse complement strand
AATTAAGTAAACAAGGGAAGTATGGAATTTCAGCTGATTTGGTTGATATTTAATGCTTGTTGCTAAGGAGTTTCTGACAATACCTTTTCAATTCAGGCCTATTCTCTTAAACAGTTTTTTCTCAAAATGGATGACTTGACCCCTCTCATCTTTGAAAGCCCATAATCTTTTTTGTTTTTGTAGCCTGAAACTCAACTTTAGTACCATTTGAAAGCTGATATTCTAAACTTTATAGTGATACCAAAACCTAAACATGCCCAAACTGAGACTTATTGTGCTTTTTGTGAGAATGGGTCACATATGCACGTTTAGTTTCAGTTTTACCTTCAGTTTTCTTTTTACGAGGTTGGTGGACGAGATAGCACAGGCGTTCCCTCCCACTTCTAGCGGCTGCGTTTTGGAAGAAAGTAACCTGCTACTTAGTACGCGTAACATGACCGTTGGTTTGTTACTTGGAAGTTGGCGTTCCCAACTTAGCATCTGTTCTACGGGTCTGATGGAAAGGGCAGAACAGGTGCAACATCTGTTATACTGCTGCCAGAGATAACGATTGCAGGAACCCCAACGTGATAGTGTCATAGTCTCGGTTTTCTTGTTAGTAATAGTTAATCCAAAACAAATGGGACTGCCCGAGTTCAAGCTAACAGGAACAGGAAAAAAACACGAAAATACAATAACAACGCGTATTTAATACAACCAGCTATAAGACAGGCGCAGTTTTTCGGCCAACATGCTTTGGTCAAGCGTGAATGTAAGATCACAAACAAACACCAAATACAGAATTAGGAGAAAAAGACCGAAACTTTCCTGCTGCTTTGTCCAGTGGGAAAAGACTAAAAATTACTCTGGACGAAGCAGCAGGGGGGAAGTTACAATAGATAGCAAATTCACTTCAGACGTCTAAACTCCCAATCGTGTAGCGTCTTGTTATCAGTAGTAGTAGTAGTAGTAGTAGTAGTGGTTACAATTGTAATAACAGTGTATCATTATTACAATCATGTTGTCATGCTGCTGCTGCTGCTGATGATGATGGTGATAATGGTGATTACATTCATCACCATCATTATTATTATTATTGCTATTACTTTTACTACCATTTTTATCATCGTTGCTATTTTTATAATATGAGTACCTGTGTACTCACAGAATTGGGCAAACAGACCACCAAGGGAGAAAAGATCAGCACAGCGTGTCGGCAGAATAATGGTTTTTGGGGGAGGGGGGGGGGGTTAAGGTCTTTACCACTTCACTCCCAAGAACCCGCTCATGTTATATTTCAGTTTCAGTTGCAATTTCTCAAGAGACCTTTGCGCTCAGAGTAAATTCCATAATCACGTACACCACAGATACCATATGGTAGAGAAAATCCAAAATGGTCATGGTGTAAGCCATAGGTCTGGAAACACGTCATACACAGTGGCAAGGTTTTAGCTCCTATTTTTGCGAATCATCAGAAATAGCGGCAGAATCGGCCAAGCCAAAACAGCATTCGGGAAGATGGCAGTATTCTTACCAAGAAATGCTTATCAATTAACATCAGAAAGAGAGTCCTTGAATGTTATATAGAACCAATACTGTTGTACGGATGCGAGGCGTGGACAGTCAGCAAGCAAAGCCAGAGCAAGATTGAGGCAGCCGAGATGTGGTTTCTCAGAATAATGTTCAGAGTTTCATGCACAGCAAAGAAAACAAACGAGACAGTCTTGATGGAGGCAGACACAAGTAGATCACTCATAAGGAAGATTAGGAAAAGACAGGCAACATTTATTGGCCATTTTATGAGGAAGGGGGATTTGGAGCACCTGGTCACAACGGGAAAGCTGGAGGGAAAGAGAGCACCAGGTAGACCCAGGGAGAGAATGCTGGACGGACTTGCAGAGTGGCTGGGGATGAGGAGGGTGGGGGAGATGCTAGGGGCAACGAGAGATAGAGATGGTGGAAGTCCATGGTCGCCAACGCCATGCGGCAGGGCACCTGATGATGATGATGATGATGATGATGATCTTGCGAATATATTTTATGTCTGCCTTTGTATCAGTCTGTCAATAAATTCATATCTCCATCTGCAATTTTAGACAAGCTAAAAACAACAACAAACAAACAAACAACAACAACAAAGACAGCAACAACAACAACAATGACAATAACAACGACGACAACAACAACAGCAACAACACTATCCTGTTACAATGAACGAAAACACAAGATACAGGCTATGAAAACACCCATATCTTTCTTACCTTACCCTACTACATGGTGTTACACGTATGTTCTTCTTGTGTTGCATACATGACTTTTCCGAACTTACCGTCTGTGTTATGAGTCTAGTCTGAAAGAGGGAAGAGCAGGTGCAACCGTCTCTTACGTCGGCGCCAGAGTTAGTCCCAGCTTCAGCGCTGACGTTGATGTACAGTACCGTAGTGGTCGATACACTTACTCCCGTGAGCCAAAATTAAGCATGGTCGAGCGTGGTTGCCGCATGGATGAATTAACATAATCGGGGCTATGGTTTGAGCACATAGCCCCGGTTCATTTATGTAACTTCCCTAGTATGGTCGAGCGTGGTTGCCTCTTGGGTGAATTACCATAATTGGAGTATGGTTTGAGCACATAGCCCCGGTTCATTTGTGTAGCTTGTCTTGTTATTATTATTTTATGTTCCCGTTCTCCACGCCACTTTACTTTTTTTTCTCAGTCGATAATCATGATGCTGTGAGGGTTCCATTCTGGATCGAAACTTCGTGACAGACCTTTACTCTGCGCTTCCTTTCTTAATGTGACCTCCCACCACGAAATCAGTCTTAACTAGCATTTTGAGCATTTTGAGATATATATATATACCACTGGAAAGTGTACATTCTGCTGATTATTTTAGTACTTGAATAAAGCTTGTACTAAAACAAAATGTAGAAGTTGTGTATGTTTAAAGTCAATAAGTTGTATGACGGACATTTTGAGAAAACGGCCTCTAAAGTTTTTGTGTGCTGTCCTACACATTTTCCTTAAATTTATTTATTTGGTAGCTTTGACCCAGTTTGTTTCTAATTTTCGCTGTCATTATCTGAAAAGTGCACCAAAGAGCTTTTTCATCAGTATATTACATGTGCGGGTATTGTACGGGTTAGGTTCATAGTAAGAGACAAAAATAGGTACTTTTGGTAGGAAATTGCTTTCTTTCTGCTGCGATCAGTGCATTAAAATGCCATTTTAAATTGATAAATAATATTTTTTTCAAGAAAAAAATGTCTGTGGGGGATAGATTATAGTCTACAGAAATCAATTTTGAGAAAAAGTCAAAACACCCCAGATAGACCCTCAATCACCTTTTCAGCTCCTAGTGCTGTTCGACTGACTGCGAGTTAAGACTGACTTCGTGGTGGGAGGTCACTAATATACTCTGGCATCAACTAGGCCCGAGAAATTCAGGCACTTTCAGTGTGTTAGAAAAAGTTTAGCTACATCATCAATGATACATCCATGAAGTGGATGGGTCCTCGACTCTGTGGTCCAGGTCTGCTTAATGAGCCCACAACGCGCTCTTTTTTGGGTAGGAACCACTAGGGGCTGAAAAAATATCACAGTGATTTATGACAGGAGTGGCGAGGGCTCAAACCCATGACGTTCCATTCGTAAGTCCCTCACGCTAAAGTAATCTTACCACCTTGTGTAAATATGGAAGCTAAGCTCTTTATGTAGACATTGCGTTTGCCGAGGGAAGCTCAAAATGTTTTAGGGTCTGGTGGGAAAGGCTGAACAAGTACAACATCTGTTACACCGATGCCAGAGATCATGTAGGCTAAAGCACAGTCATAATAATGTTATAGTCTTGTTTTTATTTTCCCTTTAAAAAAATATCTTTTCCTACCGTCCTACAGGGATGTGTGTGTATGTGTGTGTGTGTGTGTGTGTGTGTGTGTGTGTGTGTGTGTGTGTGTGTGTGTGTGTGTGTGTGTGTGTGTGTGTATGTGTGTGTGTGTATGTGTGTGTGTGCGTGTGTGTGTGTGTGTATGTGTGTGTGTGTGTATGTATGTGTATGTGTGTGTGTGTGTGTATGTATATGTTTGTGTGTGTGTGTGTGTGTGCGTGTGTGTGCGTGTGTGTGTATATATATGTATGTGTGTGTGTGTGTGTGCGTGTGTGTGTGTGTGTGAGTCTGTCTGCTTGTAGGAGTGTCTGTGCTCCTACAGGGATGAATGTCTCTCTGTGTGAGTGTCTGTCTATTATCAAAATGTGTTAGTAAGATTTTCTCAGCTGTTTCCATGTGCGTATTCCCAACGTAGTCCCCCGTGGGGATGCCGGGGGCTCTTTCAGTATAAATAGTATCCCCACCTTCCGGAAATTCTGTGCTAGAAATTTCTTCTTTTCTGTCACATTCTTTTTTTCTTTCTTCCTCCTTTACTCTCTGTCATTTCTTCCTATCAGTTTCTGCCTGGGTGGTCCATTGACCTGCATGTGTTCGATAAAGTCTTACGTACTTTTTCTTAGGAGTGATAATTGGGTATATGTGTTAAGTGCATTTTTGGCTCTAGGAAGGTGAGATATGCGGAAGCAGTTTTAGGTAATTTATGCCCGTTTTATATATGTTTTGGTGTACTTTGGTATGCTTAAATTTGTATTCGGGTGTGTGTGTGTGTTTTTTTTATCTCCTGTGCGGAGTGGTCAAGGCAAGAGGCGTCTTCTTAGATCATGTGCGCGATTGCATTGATATGTGTACTTAATTTTCTTCTTTTATTTTCCTGTTGAAGTTTTGAATGTTTTGAAGCGGTCATAGCCCTGATATGGCTCTACGCAGTCGGCTGGGCTTTAAACAACAATAACAATGATAATAGTAGGTGTTAGACCGTGGAGGAGTCACGAATGCATAAGTTTTGAAACTTTGGCAGTCACCGTACCGAGGTCAAAGTCAAAAAAGATGAACAAGTGCCTAAAATTATTATTTGTTGGGAACGGTGTTTGAATATTATTTTTTCCAGGAACTCGTAACAATGTTTATATTTTGT
>CM060305.1:22973614-22991114 GCA_030674185.1 Monoplex corrugatus | reverse complement strand
ACACGAGATATTACGTAACTCAGAATTTCTGCTTGACTTGTTTTAAACCATTTAATTCAATTTAATTTAATGCAACTTTTTTTTGTAAATGGAAAACCATTGAAACTGAAACTAGCGGCGTTTTAGTAATAACCTCTTATTGTGGTGATGGTAGTTGTCTCTATGAAAATCTGGCCAGGCAGTTATTTATACCACAAGTATTTACTACAATTGTCATCTTTCATCTTTCAGTTTTTTTATTTCCCAAATGCGTACAGCTCAAAATTGAACAAATGATGCAAAAATGCTGTAGACACTGATGATGATGATGTAGATTACGATGATGTTGTTGTTGTTCTTGTTGTTCTTGTTGTTTTTTGATGATGATGATGATGATGATGATGATGATCTGTCCTTGGCCCTGTTCTTTTCACTCTTTACACCTCCCCCCCCCCCCCTGTCCACCATCATCAACTCCCACTCTATAAAACACCACTTCTATGCTGATGACACCAACTTCAAGATAGTGACTCACCTGACAATATACAGCGCCTCCTGACTCGCACCACTGAGTGTTATTCGGACATCAAAAATTGGATGACATACAACAAACTTCAGCTAAATGATGACAAGACAGAAGCTATCCTCATTGGCACCCGTCAGAAACTTTCTCAGCTGCCTCCTCTTTCTCTCCCATTATGTAACACATCAGTCCCAATTTCTGATTCAGCTAAAAACCTTGGTGTCTGCATTGACTCTACCCTCTCCATGAATAACTTTGTTTCTCAAACTGCCAGATCTTGCTACTATCACCTCCATCGTATAAGCCTGATCAGGAAATATCTCTCTGTGGAAACAACTGCAAAACTCGTTCTCTCCCTCATAATGTCTCGCGTTGACTATTGCAATTCACTCCTGTCCGGTCTTCCTGCCTCCACCACTCACATCCTTCAGCGCATTCAAAACAATGCTGCACGCCTTGTACTCAAAAAGAAAAAAAGCTGACCACATATCTCCTCTCCTGGCTCCCTGTATCAAAGCGCATGCAGTACAAACTAGACACCATGTGCTACAAAAGCCTCAATAACGCAGACCCCGATTACCTGTCAAGCCTACTTGAGATCTATGTTCCCTCACGTACCCTCCGCTCTGCCTCCGATCCTCTGACTTTTCGCTTTCCACGCACTAAGCTCAATACCTATGGTCCACGAGCCTTCTCTGCTTCTGGTCCGCTCTCCTGGAACAAACTTCCTCTCTCAGTCCGTCAGCAACCTACTTTTGTCTCCTTCAAGTCCGCTCTCAAAACTCACCTTTTCTCCTCTGCATAAAATCCTGACCTCACTCAATCCCCTCTGCAGCCTGTCTCCGCTCGGAGGGGAATCACATTGCAATATATAATTGTATATAATATGCTCTCTATAATTTTCCATTGTTTTTATTCTTTCTCCCCATTTATAGCCGTGTGTGTGTGTGTGTGTGTGTGTGTGTGTGTGTGTGTGTGTGTGTGTGTGTGTGTGTGTGTTAGGGTGTGTGTGTGTGCGTGGGTGCGTGTGTGTGCGTGCGTGCGTGCATGTGTGTGCGTGCGTGCGTGTGTGTGTGTTTCAGCGCTTAGATTTGATTTTATCAAGATTTTGCGCTATATAAATATTGCAATTATTATTATTATTATTATTAATTATTATTATTATTATATGATGATGATGAAAATGGTGATGGTATTCTGAGCTGCTACTGGAAATCTCATGTAAACAAGCCGATCAACTGTAGTTTAACGACGAAGCAGCAATCTAAATTGTAAAACCAGGTACACTTTTCATGGCTTCTGTACAGAAAGAAAAATGCCGTCAGCTGCCACTGTTTCTTTGGATTGATGTGTTTGGCACTATGAAGAGTTCACTTATTGACATTGGAACCTCCTTGAATACTGCTACAAAAAAACAAAACAAAACAAAAAAAACAACAACTAAGACCTGCTAATGACTTTGAAAAGGGGGGAAGCTGTTAGGGGGAAAGAAAAGATATTCACTCTTGTACAATGTCTGTCTATATGTAACCACTTTGCTTCAATCGGTTTAAGTAAATATACGGCAAATTCTCTTATGATTGAGTTCCAATTCTCCTTTTTCTCCTTCTTCCGCTGAAGGACTGAGTTCTTTCGAAAGTTTAAGTTTTGTGTGGCGTAGTACAGATTTTGTTGCGGTTGCGGTTTATGCCAGTGTGTACGAGGACATAGTGAGTCATTACTTAGCAGCTCTGGTTGAGTATTGAAGGTTGAGCTATGTAGGAGACATTAAAGTAGCTCTGGTTGAGTATTGAAGGTTAAGCTATGTAAGAGACATTAAATTAGCTCTGGTTGAGTATTGAAAGTTAAGCTATGTAGGAGACATTAAAGTAGCTCTGGTTGAGTATTGAAGATTAAGCTATGTAGGAGACATTAAATTAGCTCTGGTTGAGTATTGAAGGTTACGCTATGTAGGAGACATTAAATTAGCTCTGGTTGAGTATTGAAGGTTAAGCTATGTAGGAGACATTAAAGTAGCTCTGGTTGAGTATTGAAGGTTAAGCTATGTAAGAGATATTAAATTAGCTCTGGTTGAGTATTGAAGGTTAAGCTATGTAGGAGACATTAAATTATCTCTGGTTGAGTATTGAAGGTTAAGCTATGTAGGAGACATTAAGTTAGCTCTGGTTGAGTATTGAAGATTAAGCTATGTAGGAGACATTATATTAGCTCTGGTTGAGTATTGAAGGTTAAGCTATGTGGGAGACATTAAGTTAGCTCTGGTTGAGTATTGAAGGTTAAGCTATGTAGGAGACATTAAATTATCTCTGGTTGAGTATTGAAGGTTAAGCTATGTAGGAGACATTAAAGTAGCTCTGGTTGAGTATTGAAGGTTAAGCTATGTGGGATACATTAAGTTAGCTCTGGTTGTGTATTGAAGGTTAAGCTATGTAGGAGACATTAAATTAGCTCTGGTTGAGTATTGAAGTTTAAGCTATGTAGGAGCACATTAAATAGCTCTGGTTGAGTATTGAAGGTTAAGCTATGTAGGAGACATTAAATTAGCTCTGGTTGAGTATTGAAGGTTAAGCTATGTAGGAGACATTAAATTAGCTCTGGTTGAGTATTGAAGGTTAAGCTATGTGGGAGAGCATTAAGTTAGCTCTGGTTGAGTATTGAAGGTTAAGCTATGTGGGAGACATTAAGTTAGCTCTGGTTGAGTATGAAGGTTAAGCTATGTGGGATACATTAAGTTAGCTCTGGTTGAGTATTGAAGGTTAAGCTATGTGGGATACATTAAGTTAGCTCTGGTTGAGTATTGAAGGTTAAGCTATGTAGGAGACATTAAGTTAGCTTGGGTTGAGTATTGAAGGTTAAGCTATGTGGGAGACATTAAGTTAGCTCTGGTTGAGTATTGAAGGTTAAGCTATGTAGGAGACATTAAGTTAGCTCTGGTTGAGTATTGAAGGTTAAGCTATGTAGGAGACATTAAGTTAGCTCTGGTTGAGTATTGAAGGTTAAGCTATGTGGGAGACATTAAATTAGCTCTGGTTGAGTATTGAAGGTTAAGCTATGTGGGATACATTAAGTTAGCTCTGGTTGAGTATTGAAGGTTAAGCTATGTGGGAGACTTTAAATTAGCTGTGGTTGAGTATTGAAGGTTAAGCTATGTGGGAGACATTAAATTAGCTCTGGTTGAGTATTGAAGGTTAAGCTATATAGGAGACATTAAAGTAGCTCTGGTTGAGTATTGAAGGTTAAGCTATGTAGGAGACATTAAATTAGCTCTGGTTGAGTATTGAAGGTTAAGCTATGTAGGAGACATTAAATTAGCTCTGGTTGAGTATTGAAGGTTAAGCTATGTAGGAGACATTAAAGTAGCTCTGGTTGAGTATTGAAGGTTAAGCTATGTAAGAGACATTAAATTAGCTCTGGTTGAGTATTGAAAGTTAAGCTATGTAGGAGACATTAAAGTAGCTCTGGTTGAGTATTGAAGGTTAAGCTATGTAGGAGACATTTAGTTTCATGTTTTGCCGGGGTGGGGGGTTGGAGGAGCAGGGGGGATGGGGTGCAGAGGACTACCACCATTAAGCAGTCATATGAACCACTCAAGTGTGTGTGTGTGTGTGTGTGTGTGTGTGTAGGGGGGGGGGGTGATGTGGTGGTGACTGGGAGTGCGCTCAACTCAAAAACTATCCGGGGAAAATGTGTGGAAAAGGGATGGGTGATAACTCTACTCTTGATTTAATCCATGGGGCCCTCGGGTGTTTCGGTCAGAGAGCTTGGAAAAATGCAGCTAAATTATTGTCTTTGGTATTGGTGTAGTGTGGCTTGGTCAGCCGGTCATTTCTTGTCCTCTCTTCGAAGCTGGTCTATCCTGGATTTTTGAGCACGATAGTAACAGAATGTCGAAACATTGCAGATATACGGCAGAGGAAATAGACAGCTCGAAACAGGAGTGTTGTTGGCCTCAGAAAGCCATGCTCTCAATAGGTCGATAGATCGTCTGTGAAAAATACAAGAAGTTTTAGTGGGGTGTTTGAAATGCTGGTAAACTTCACAGAATGAGCTGAAGGGTAATCACAAAGTGTGACCAAAGTGACAATGTCAAGATCTTTGTCTCTGTAGCTGTTGTTTACACGTCTAGCTCCTCGTCTCTGGACTGTTTCAAGCAGGATCTTGTTCTGCTGTTCGTGTGGCTCCCAGACTGTTTCGTCTTAAGAAGCTGATTGTTATGTTGCCTTTGGCAGAACATTTTTAACACGGCTGGTCCAGGAAAGGTTGTCAGTGTTGGTTATATCTAGATATTTGCACTCTCTTGATGTTTCCAGTGATTCTAATTGGTCTTACTGAGCCAAATGCAGATGACATTACACTTGCTTGGGTTGAATTATATCTGCCAAGCTTTCTGCCCCAATTCTCAAGAGCATCCAGATTTTCTCGAAGCAGAAGGTAATCTCAATGGTTCACAGCTTTACAGTATAGGAGGCTGTCATCAGCAAAAAACGATGGTCTCGGGGTGTTTGACAGCTTCTGGGAGATCATTTGAGTAGATTAAGAACAGGAGAGACCCTAGAAACGGAGCCTGTGGCTCGCCGGATATAACTGGTGCTGATGATGAACAGACGTCTTCAATCGTCACCCGCTGTGTGTTTCCAGACAGAACGGATTGCATCCAATCGAGTGTGGAAGCCCTAACTCCATAATGATGAAGCTTGTGCTGTAAATGCTGTTGAGGAATCTTGTATGCTGCCCCTTTTTGGCTTCCGCAGTTAAACATTTTTGTACCGATAGATCAGCTGTATTACGCTAGTTTTAGTTCAAAAACCACATGTAAATGCTGCAGATGTGTGTTACAAACTGACCTGAATTTTCAAAATCACAACACGCACAAGAACGAATTTCTTTGCATTTGATTCGGTATAATAACTATATACAACGGTTATCCCACAACCTTATCGGTCTTTCTGGAAGGAGATGGTAGACTTTCCTACTTTCAGGTCAGTTTTATAGAGACGGTACTACTCATATCTTCTGTTGCTTTGTCTTCCACAGCTTTAAAAAGGATCAGGTATCCATTACATCTCGTTGAATTGGGGACAACATGCACAAAATTTCTCAAGCCAACTCGAACCCTACAGTTAAAATTGTTTTTATAATTGATTGCGAGTATTCTTCATCTACGTCAATAATGTGTTTTGACGACTGAAGACGAAAACTGTCCTTTCTTGCTGTGATCATTTTTTTGTTCACTTATATGAGAACACTACTTTCATACGGTTACAAAGCACTTCTTCCTTGGGTCTTCAAAGCTCGTGAAACAAGATTCAATATCGATTTTCATGGTACAGCAACATTTTCTTTTTTTCTTTCTTCGCCGACACTATAATCAAATTCAATCTTTATGCTTTTCCAGTTCGTCTATGAATTGCAGGTCTTTGCGGTTGAAGTTAACTTTTCTTTCTTTCACAGGAATTGTTTAGGATCAAACAGAAAGAACTCCTGGGTAATTGCACAATAAAAAGCAACGGAGCTTGGCGTTTGTGACTTTGTGCTTTTTATATAAGAAACTGAAAAAAGAAGGGGGGGGGGTTATCTCACTGCTGCCGAAGAAGGGGGGGGGGGTTATCTCACTGCTGCCGAAGAAGGGGGGGGGGGGGCCTTATCTCATGCTGCCGAAGAAGGGGGGGGGGGGCTTACCTCACTGCTGCCGAATTCCAGATAACTCAAAATACCATTGTGTCACTTAGCGCCAACTTCCGAATACACTCGTAATATCAAATGCCAGTGCAAAAGTCGTCCGTATCATTATTTCTCAACGCAGACTGTGTTTATCCAGTTACCTCCCTTAATAAGTCTTTTGGCCTTTGCACAACCTGCGTTTGGTGGCCCGTGTTTGAATGTTTCTGCTCAAAATGTCGTGACGTTGCAGATACATGGCAAAGGGAGTGGGCAGCTCGAAGCAGCAGGAGTGTTGCTGGCCTCAAAAACCCATGCTTTGAGTAGGCTGATAGTTCATCTGTGAAAAATATGAGAAGATTAAGCAGGGAGGGTGTTTGAAATGCTGCTAAACTTCACAGAACGAGCTGAAGGATAGTCACCAAATGTGACCAAAGTGACGGTGACTGTTTCTGGTAATTTTCACCACAGAATGTCCGGAAAATAACTGGAGCGTGTATAACTGGCTTTCTGTGGGTAGCCATCTTTGAAAAACCATTAATGGACGTTTTGTTCCTTAGTGCAAAGAAATTATCTAACAGAATATCTCGCCTGACAAACACACACCAGATACTCGCAAAAAAAAAATCAATTTAGCTTAACTTTTCACGAAGCAAAACCAGTTTTTCATTAGAAATTAATGTTTATATCAATGTGTGAATAAACAGGAATATGGGATGTCATGTAATTCTGTTAAAACCATGAAGTTATCTTTCTTTCACCCCCCCCCCCCTCAAAATGGAATAAATATTCCACAGTAATGAGACAAGAAACTTTAAAAAAAACGAGTAGTCTTTCATAATACGGAAATGCTTTGGCTTGCACGTGTATGCCTTGACGATACGATTTCCTCTGCGATAATTCGATGGTTTGTGTCCTTTTATTGCGAGAAATCTTTAATAAAAATTGTAATTGGACTAATCCACCAGAGACAGACACAGACAGACAGGAACAGACAGACAGACACAGACAGATAGGCACTGACAGACAGACACAGACAGACACAGACAAACAGGCACAGACAGACAGACAGGCACAGACAGACAGACACAGACAGACAGACAGAGACAGACAGACAGACACAGGCAGACAGACAGACACAGACAGACGGTACAGACAGACACAGGCAGACAGGCACAGACAGACAGACACAGACAGACAGACACAGACAGACAGACACAGACAGACGGCACAGACAGACAGACACATACAGACAGACACAGACAGACAGACACAGACAGACAGACACAGACAGACAGAAAAGACAGACAGACACAGACAGATAGGCACTGACAGACAGACACAGACAGACAGGACAAACAGGCACAGACAGACAGACAGGCACAGACAGACAGACACAGACAGACAGACAGAGACAGACAGACAGACACAGACAGACAGACAGACACAGACAGACAGTACAGACAGACACACAGACAGGCACAGACAGACAGACACAGACAGACAGACACAGACCAGACAGAACACAGGACAGACAGACACAGACAGACAGAGCACAGACAGACAGACAACAGCACAGACCAGACACAGACAGACAACAGACGACAACAGACAGCAGACAGGCAACAGACAAGAACAGAACAACAGACAGACAGACAGACAGACAGACAGACACAGACAGACGAGGCACAGACAGACAGACACAGGACAGACAGACACAGACAGACAGACACAGACAGACGGCACAGACAGGGCAGACAACTGACAGACAGACACAGACAGACAGACACAGACAGACAGGCACAGACAGACAGACACAGACAGCACGACAGACAGACAACAGGCACGACGACAGAGCACAGACAGACAGACACAGACAGCAGAACAGACAGACAGACAGAGACAGACAGACAGACACAGACAGACACAGACAGACACAGACAGACAAGACAGACAGACAGACACAGACAGAACAGGCACAGACAGGCAGACACAGACAGACAGGCACAGACAGACAGGCACAGACAGACACAGACAGACAGACAACACAGACAGACAGCAGACAACAGGCACAGACAGACAAGGCACAGACAGACAGACAAGACAGACAGACACACAGACAGACAGGCACAGACAGACAGCACAGACAGACACCACAGAACAGACACACACAGACAGACACGGCACAGACAGACAGACAGACAAGACAGACACAGCACAGACAGACAGACAACACAGACAGAACAGGCACAGACAGACAGACACAGACAGACGCAACAACAGCACAGACAGACAGGCACAGACAGACAGGCACAGACAGACAGACAGACAGACAGACAACAGAACAGACAGGCACAGACAGACAGACACAGACAGACACAGACAAGACAGGCACTGACAGACAGACACAGACAGACGCAGACAAACAGGCACAGACAGACAGGTACAGACAGACACAGACAGAGAGACACAGACAGACACAGACAGACATACAAGCACAGACAGACAGGCACAGACAACAGACACAAACAGACAGACACAGACAAACGGCACAGAAAAGACAGACAGGCACAGAGAAGACAGACACAGACAGACACAGACAGACACAGAAAAGACACGACAGAACAGACAGACAAGCAGAGACAGACAGACAGACATACATTTAACAATTTTACGTCTTTATTCTGTCAATTTGTGGATAAAGTGACCGAGGTTATTTCCTCTTCTTACTCGTATAAACAGTCTGTCAGAGAAACTGGTTACATTGTACATGCATACGATTGCATGACTGGCATTCCTCCCCCACAGACGAAGACACTCGCATAGAAACTTGTGCGCGTGTGTGAGGTGGCTGTTGACTATGATGTATCAGTTCATTACCCCCAGCACTTTTGACGCTGTAGTGAACCTTCTCTCTGAACTTTCTGCTACATCCTTTATCATTCCATTCTTTTATGTTAGTGGAGAAGTGGAGAGAGAGAGAGAGAGAGAGAGAGAGAGAGAGAGAGAGAGAGAGAGAGAGACAGAGCAGACAGAGACAGAGACAGACAGAGACACAGAGACAAAGACACAGAGACAGAGACAGAGAAATACAGAGAGAGAGAGAGGAGAGAGAGAGAGAGGAGAGAGAGAGAGAGGAGAGAGAGAGAGAGAGTCTTTTCATCACAAGATAAAGTGTGTGTGTGTGTGTGTGTTGTGAGGAGAGAGAGAGAGAGAGAGAGAGAGAAGACAGACAGACAGACAGACAGACAGACAAAGACAGACAGAGAGACAGAGAGAAAGAGAAAGTGACACCGAAACTGGCACACGGTTTATTGTGAAGACACTCAATCCATACACAAGACAGTAATTGTTGAGGTGGGGTGAGGGAACAACAATGTTAGTTAGCTTAAAAAGTTTTTCATGCATAAGTATATGCCAAACACGTCCCATCTCGTTGCGCCATCTAGAAAGCTTTAAAGATTACGATATAAGCATTGCCAATGTTCTTGAATGTTCTGGGTTGTTATATTTTAGGGCCATGAGCCAAGAAGATTGGAGCTATGTCCAATGATACATTGCAGATGCTTAGTCATGATTTCATTATTAACCGGACAGTAAATCAGCAAAATGGTACTCGTTTTCTAATATATTAGGACAATTTATTTCATCGGAGAATATTCGGTTATAAAAGTTCGTTTACACTTTGACCATTTACTTCTTATTTAATTCTGATAAAGCATTCTGGTGAAAAAGGTCTGGTCAAAAATCTGATGAAACAGAGAGGGAGGGGAGGAGAGGAGAGAGAGAGAGAGAGAGAGAGAGAGAGAGAGAGAGAGAGACAGAGACAGAGACAGAGACAGAGACAGAGACAGAGAGACAGACAGAGACAGAGAGACAGACAGACAGAGAGAGCCACAGAGAGAGAGGCAGAGAAAGACAGAAAGAGACACAGTGAGAGAGAAGACATTTATTTTGATGAATTATATAACACAGAGATACTCATACACATCTTTATAACATCATTTTTTGCGAGCATATTGGTGGAGAAAGTCTATGCTACAGAACATAGAGAAACACCAAATAACTAAGTATTTAAATTGAATGAGAGAAAGAAAAAGGAAAAGAAAACAACAACTGTTCAAGGTGGAGGAGTGTTCTGAGCTTACGGTTTTTTGTGCTTTGTATCTGCTTTCTATGCTAGCTGAACGGGTAGCGCAAACTAAGTTGGATTTGAGAAGTTCTGCAATATGGGAGATAATTCCTACGTGACTTTCAAGAGTTATGTTCTTTGACCTGTTCAAGGTGGATTTATTACTTTTTGGTTCAGTGTTCTTCTGAGTCGTTTTCTAGCATTATCAAACAAGATTACAGTCAATGTTTTTTAAAAATGGCAATCACATTAATTGGCCATTAACAAGCGATATGACTTCTTCGTCTTAAAAGATTCATTCTTTCTGAAGTCTGTCCAGTAACATATTGATTGGTGATGTCGAAAAATACACCTTAACCCTTTGACTCCCGCCCCCTATCCACCAACTGCAAAAATTTAACTCTTTGACTGCCTCACCCTGTTCACCAGCTTCCTGCAGGAAGCTGGTGAAGAGAGTGAGGGAGTCAGAGGGTGACGTTTTTGATTTGCTAGCATGAGTGATAATGCAGGATGTTGGTGGACAGGCTGCAGGAGTCAAAGGGTTAATGATAGTTCAGAAAAGGAAAGTTGCTGTTCTCAGCACTGAATGCAAGTCATTTCAAGCAGAAACTCAGATACAGCCAACTTGAGTACAGTCTCCGCTTTTCTTATTTATTTATTTATTTATTTATTTATTTATTTATTTATTTATTTATTTATTTATTTATTTATTTATTTATAATTTATTTATTTATTCATTTATTTGTTTTTTATTTGTTTTATCTATCTAATCTATCTATCTATCTATCTATCTATCTATCTATCTATCTATCTATCTATCTATCTATCTATCTATCTATCTATCTGTCTATCTATCTATCTGTCTATCTATCTATCTGTCTGTCTGTCTATCATTTGTATATTTATTCATTCATATATTTATTGTTTTATTCATTTATTTATTCATTTGTCATTTTTTACTTTTTTTTTTATTGATACCCATGAAGCTTGTTGACGTCGTGCTGAAACTGGTCTTTTCTTACAGCAAACGTTACACAAACGACTAAAAAAATCCTTTCGTAAGGATCACACCGCTTGTTCGTTGCCAGTCAGTGTCCTGGGTAACGGATCGAGAACAAGATGAACGCAAGGCGACCTCTTAGGGAATGTTCATGGGGTTATTTAGAGAGCATGCTCCTTCAGTCTGGCACGGATTGAAGGGGGTAAACATGTTACAAGTCTGCTCTATGTGTGTTGGCACGCGCGCGCGTTTGCACGCGTGCACACACACACACGCACGCGTGCACACAACACACTTACACACACACACACACACACACGTGCGCGCGCACACAACACACACACACACAACACACACACACACACACGTGCGCGCGCACACACAACACACACGTGCGCGTGCGCATACCAACACCACACACACACACACACACACACACACACACCAAACACACACACACACACACACCACACACACCACAAAACACACACACACACACACACACACACACACACACACGTATAAACATACACAGTATGAGAAGAGGGTGAGAGATACACACCACACACACAAACACAAACACATGCACACACCCATACACACACACACGCATACACACACACACACACACACACACACACATATATATATATATATATATATGAATATATATATATAATTATATAATATATACATATATATATGTATATATATATAAGTATGTATATAAATATATATATATATATATAGGCCCTTATATATATATATATATATATATATATATATATATATATATTATATACTCTCACCAAAGACACACTCATTGTCCAAAATAAAAGGCAGTGACGCATTGCAACAATGTTAAGTCAATTTGCCATGTTTGCCGAGTGAAGAAGATTTTAGTAAAAGTGTTGTCTTGAAAACAGAATAATTGAAAAGGGGACAGGGAACTAACTGTATACGTTTCAACGCAGGCTGAAGTCTAATCTCAACCTCGACAGTATGCGACAGGATTATCATCATACAAATGAGAGTGTCTGTAGGTATCTGTGCTTGGAAATTGTAAATTAGATCCTATTGTGTGTGTGGGATGGGGGGGGGGGGGGGGGGGAGGCAGTTGGAATACACTCGACGTCAAAGGTCATGACACATCATGTGGATGATGAAAAATTACCATTTGTGTTGTACCATTTTGCAACTCAGCATATAACAATGTATTTCAACACAATGCAAGTCAATATATATTTTTTATCAGTCCAAATTCTAGCATTTAAATTGTGCATCAATCGGGCACACCACATGTAAATCACACGTACAACCACTTAAAACACAAATACAAATCCAGGTCATAATATAAAACGAACTCTGCTTTATTTGGTTCCTAAACCAGGAAAAAACTGTCTTCAGGATTTCTAATGTGAACATTTTTCAGAGCTTTGGAAATAGCATTGTGGTGATATGGCCTATTATGAAAATCTGGCAAGACATCTACCGATACCATCCTAGTTTACTTGAGATGTAAACTCAATGCTCTTACTGCGTATCCTATTCTCCCACCCACCCCACCTCAACCTCACGTCTACAACCCCCCCCCCCCCCCCACCACCCCTCCCCCAAAAAAACAAAAACAAAAACCGAAACAGTAGAGTCTTGTTTTGTTGTTGTTTTGAGAGGCTGTTGGAAATCCCAGCTTAACATACCAGACAGTCGTGCAATCAGCTGAGGAGGTAGCTCTCCACACTGGAAATTAGATATACTTCATGGCGTCTAAAGAAAAAAAACATGTCTTCAGAAGTCACTTTTAATTTAGATTAATTGTTGACACTTTCATGAGTTCGCATATCGGGTATGGTACCTCTTTAAAGATCACTTTAAACTCTCAGAGCTAGTTAGGATGTTGAGGGAAAACTGTTTACATAAAAAAGGGATTTCCCAGTATTGTAATGTCAGTCGATATGTTAGTCTTTGTACTGCTTTTGAACTGTATATTCAGCGATCTCCTCGGTCGTAAATGCACACACACACACACACACACACACACACACACACACACACACACACACACACACACACACACACACACACACACACACACACACACACACACACAAACACACATATGTATATATGTATATATAGATATACATATATATACATATATATATATGCATATATATATATAATATATACATATATATGTATACACACACACACACACACACACATATATATATATATATATATGTGTGTATATATATACATATCTATCTATCAAGGTCAGGTCAGACAAATAGGTCTGCTACTGGCAAGCTGTAGCCCAGTACTACCTGTCACAGCAGGAGACTTGGAGAGGGGATTGGCGCCACCAAGGATTAACCTAAGCCCACAGAAAAGATATGAGAGACACTTTAGCCAACAACATACCGGATCGGTCGGGGCCCGGGTTACAAACGACCGCGCTTACTACTGACAAGCACCAGGGTGGAAGTGAAAAGTCAGCTACTGGGGCAAAGACATCATTCAAACTGCCAACGGAAAAAGCTACCATTGGAACCTGGAATGTCCGTACACTCCATCAGTGCGGCAAAGTAAAAGAACTAGAACACGAGCTGAGACGCTACCAATGGGACATTGTGGGTATATCGGAAGTAAGATGGACAGGCTTCGGAGAAGCAATCACAGAGGAAGGACACAAGATGTGGTACAGTGGCGAAGAGTCACTACATGAAAATGGCGTAGCTTTCATCGTACGCAAAGAAGTCATTGGATGCATCATGAGCTGCACGCCTGTCAACAGCAGAATCATCAGCATTCGGGTGTCAGCCAAACCAAAGAACATCACCATCATACAAGTGTATGCTCCAACTACCAGCCACGAAGACCAGGTGGTTGAAGAATTCTATGGAAAATAGAAGACACCATCGGAAAAGCCCCCAGGAAAGATATCATCATAGTTCAGGGGGACTTCAACGCCAAAGTCGGCCCAGATGCCTACAAAAACTGGGCTGGAACAGTGGGTCAATTTGGCACAGGGGAAACTAATGACAGGGGACTTCGCCTTCTGGAGTTTGCCTGCACCCAACGGCTCACCATTGCCAACACCCTCTACCCCCACAAACTGTCAAGAAGAACAACCTGGCATGCGCCGAACGGAAAGACTCACAACCAGATCGACTTTGTCCTCACACCGCGGCGCTTCAAATCAAGCATTAATAAAGCAAAGACGAGGACATACCCTGGAGCTGATATAGGCAGCGACCACGACCTCGTGCTGCTCACAATGAAGATCAAATTGAAAAAGAAGTACCAAGCTGCGCAGCCACGCATCAAGTTTGACATGGAAAAGCTAAAAGATCCAGAGATAGAAGAGGCATTCCAGGCACAGCTCGGGGGGCGGTTCGCGGCACTCAACTTCCTGGACAGCGACATCAACGACCTCACAAACAACTTTGGTGAGGCAGTCCGCGAAACAGCAGAGGAGGTACTGGGGCGACAGAGGAAGAAACACCAAGCATGGATCTCAAATGACATCCTTGACCTCTGCGACAACAGAAGATCACTGAAGAAGACGAAAAACTCCAGCCCTGAAGAAGCCGCACAGTATCGTAAAACCAACAACCTTGTACAGAAGAAAATGATTGAAGCCAAAGAACAATGGATCAACAACCAGTGTGAGAACATCGAGAAAGGCATGAAAAAAGGAAACAGCAAACATGCCTTCACCACACTGAAAAACCTTACCAAGACGCAGCAAAACAGATCGTCAGTCATCGAGGATACCTCAGGCGAGCTGCTGACAGAAAGCTCCGCTGTTCTGAACAGATGGACGCAGTACTGCCAAGAACTATACAACTACCCAATACAGCCAGATGACAGTTTGTTTCAGGGGGACTCAACACCATTGAGGGAATCCTCACCGCTACCAGTGATGAGAGAAGAAGTGGAAGAAGCCATCCGCAGCCTACCAGCAGGGAAATCACCTGGAGCAAACAATATCCCAGCAGAACTGCTCAAACATGGAGGGAATGATTTGGTCACTCGTGTAACATCGATTTGTCAGAAGATCTGGGAGACAAAACAGTGGCCCACAGAATGGACTCAATCACTCATCACCCCCCTGCCCAAAAAGGGAAATATGCGCCAATGCCAGAACTACAGAACAATAAGTCTCATTAGCCACACCAGCAAGATCATGCTCAGAGTCATATTGAATCGACTGAAGAAAGAAGCGGAAGAACACCTTGCGGAAGAACAAGCTGGATTTAGGGCGGGCAGAAGCACAGTAGAACAGATCTTCACCTGCCGGATAATGATGGAGAAACATCTGCAGCATCAGAGAGACCTGTTCCACAACTTCATAGACTTTAAAAACGCATTCGACAGGGTGTGGCATAAGGGTTTGTGGCAGGTGCTAAGAAAGTTTGGCATAGAGGAAGGTCTCGTCCAAACCATCCAGGCGCTGTATAACACTGCCAGCAGCGCAGTTCTCCTCAACAACCAGATAGGGGACTACTTCAAGACCACAGTTGGAGTCCGTCAAGGCTGCCTACTCTCTCCCGTGCTGTTCAATCTCTTCCTGGAGAACATCATGCGTGAAGCCCTCCATGACTTCCACTCCACTGTCTCCATCGGAGGAAGAACCATCAACAACCTGAGGTTCGCAGATGACATCGACCTGATGGGAGGCAGCAACGAAGAACTACAAGACCTGACCATGAGACTGGAAGAAAGTGCAGGTGCACACGGAATGGAAGTGAGCACAGAAAAAAAGCAAAGTCCTGGTCAACAGCACAACCAACACCCATGCTGAAATCTACATGAACGGGCAACAGCTTGAAGAAGTGGACGCTTTCAAATACCTTGGCGCCACTCTCACCAAAGACGGTCGCTTTACAACAGAAATCAAGACCAGACTTGCGATCGCAACAGCAGCAATGGTAAAGCTAAACAAGATCTGGAAGAGCAGAGAGATCTCCTTTCCATCGAAGATGAAGCTGTACAAGTCCCTGGTGCTCCCCATCCTGCTGTATGGATGCGAGAGCTGGACCATGACAGCAGAGACCACCAAGAGAATCCAGACGTTTGAAACTAAATGCTTCAGGCGCTTGCTCGGGATCTCTTGGCAAGATCGGAAGACAAACGACTTTGTGTGGAGCCAAATAACAACACTCGCAGGCCCACAAGAACCCCTCCTGGCAACAGTCAAGAACAGGAAGCTGTCGTGGTTCGGGCATGTCACACGCCACAACTCACTGCCCAAAACGGTCCTCCAGGGTACACTGGGAGGCGACAGACGAAGGGGACGACAAGCCAAATGCTGGATGGACAACATCAAAGAATGGACCAGGTTGGATGGCCCCACGCTGGTGCGACAGGCGGAGGACAGAACCGGTTGGCGACGGCTGGCTTCAAGAGTGTCTCTCATCTCTCCTCTACGCCCATCACGGGCAGGAGAATGATGATGATGATGATCTATCATCTCTATATATCTGTCTATCTATCTATATCTATATCTATATATATATATATATATATATATATATATATATATATTGTGTGTGTGTGTGTTTGTGTGTGTGTGTGTGCGTGTGTGTGTGTGTGTGTGTGTGTGTGTGTGTGTGTGTGTGTGTGTGTGTGTGTGTGTGTACGTGTGTATGTATGCATGTATGTATACACGTCAGTCTTTTCGTTGTATACCAAACCATTGCTTCAGTATTTTTAAGTCGATATACATCAATCTCCTCAATAAAGAAAAAAACAAACAAATATACACAATGCTGACTATTTTTGATCCATTTGAGTTAACATATCTGGCAATCTCCTGAGTCTGCATGTAACAGCTTTGTTAATTTTGTTCACAATTTCTGTTCAGTGTAATATACGGTGTTCTCTAGTCTGAAATAGTTTAAATACTTCACATATTTGCTTTAGTTGAAGTGAACCAAAGTATGTAGCAGTCTGCTGTGCATGTACATAACACGTCTGAGTAAAAACACAGCATCTTTCTTTGATTCCATCCTGACACCTTTCTGCTCTAACAGGCATAACCTTTCTCAGTCCACAAACAAGCTGAAGAGCTTGTTAGCTGTACTCATCATCATCATCATCATCATCATCATCATCATCATCATCATCATCATCATAATCATAATCATAATCATAATCATCATCATCATCATCATCATCATCATCATGTGCCCTGCCGCAT
>CM060305.1:22956114-22961114 GCA_030674185.1 Monoplex corrugatus | reverse complement strand
CTCTGCCTCCGATCCTCTGACTTTTCGCTTTCCACGCACTAAGCTCAATACCTATGGTCCACGAGCCTTCTCTGTTTCTGGTCCACTCTCCTGGAACAAACTTCCTCTCTCAGTCCGTCAGCAACCTACTTTTGCCTCCTTCAAGTCCGCTCTCAAAACTCACCTTTTTTCCTCTGCATAAAATCCTAACCTCACTCAACCCCCCTCTGCAGCCTGTCTCCGCTCGGAGGGGAATCACTTTGTTTTAATATATAATTGTATATGATGTGCTCTCTGTGGTTTTCCATTGGTTTTATTCTTGCTTTTATTGCTTTTATTCTTTTCTCCCCATTTGTGGCCATGCATGTGTGGTGTGTGTGTGTGTGTGTGTGTGTGTGTGTGTGTGTGTGTGTGTGTCTGTGTGTGTGTGTGTGTGTGTGTGTGTGTGTGTGTGTGTGTGTGTGTGCGTGCGTGCGTGCGTGTGTGCGTGTGTGTCTTTTCGGCGCTTGGATTTGATTTTGTCGAGATTTGCGCTATATAAATATTGTAATTATTATGTATGCATGTGCGTACGTATGTATGTATGTATGTATACACTTAGATTTATGTATGTATGTATGTATGCATGTATACGCTCAGCTTAGATTTATGTATGTAAGTATGTAAGCATGTATGTATGCATGTATACGCTCATATGTATGTAGGTATGTATGCATGTCTACGCTCAGCGCTTAGATTTGATTTTGTCAAGATTTTGCGCTATATAAATAAAATATATTATTATTATTATTATTATACATACAAACACACGCACACGCACACGCACACACACACACACACACTCTCTCTCTCTCTCTTGCTCTCTCTATTTCTCTCTCTGTGTCTCTGTCTCTGTCTGTCTCTCTCTCTATACACACACACACACACACACACACACACACACACACACATACATACACAACGTGCTCCCATATGCACACTCATTAGGCAATTCAGTTTACCAACAGTAAGGATTAGAACAATGTGTGTAAGAAGAAAAAAACAAAGAACAATAATGTAAAACAAGAAGAAGAAGAAAGTTTGTTATGTTACAGACTGTAAACGGCTCCTATTTCACGTGTTTCAAAACAACATGAGGCAATACAAACATCTTATTTTTTTCACTTATTGCTATCAGCAAGGTGCGTGTTTGATAGAACTGTCTAGCTTGTGTTGATAATCTGTAAAACTGAGCAAATGAGAAACGAGAAGATGCCGTTGTTTTCTTCTGGTTATAAATAAAAATAATTTGCAGGTCCCATTTCTATTAAAATGACACTAGGTCCTAAAATTATGTGTGCGGTACATATTTGAAATCATTTCAGTTTAATTTCTTGTATTTTACATTTAATGAATTTTTGTATGAAATGGTTATTTCCAATTTGTCTAACCATTCTGAACATGAACTTGGAAGTACATCATTTTTTTTTTTAAATATCATAGTAGAGTCATGTTCCTCTTAGGTAGGGAATACATTTCTTTTAGTGCCGTAGGAAACAGCATTTGCTGTAAGTGTTTCATGGTTGGCACTCTGCATCCATTTTAACAAGAAAAAGTGACGTTTGTTTTGTGTTTTGTATAAAATTCGTCGCGTGATAAATGATCCCGTTATCATTTAATAGTATGTGCAATATGGTAAACTCCCTTTTCAATCCAACTTATCATATTATTTCCATTCAATGTTGTTTTTTTAATGAACGACTCCGTTATCATTTAAAAGATGTGCAATATAATAGATTTCCTTTTCAATCCGACTTTTAAATTTCATCGTATTATTTCTATTTTGTTTTTCATTATAGAAAATCGGTTCTGAGCAAATTTCGTTGGAGTTATTGGTCTTATGTTTCTGCAGACAACTGTTATATGCCATAAAAGTGTGTTTCCAAAGTAAGTTGTCATCATATTTCTGTAACTCATAGTTAGAGCCATACTTTTCTATTTCGGCTAGAATATGGTAGGCCTACATTTCACCAGAAACATTCATCATTTATGGTTTTTGGTGGATTTCAAATTTTCTCAGCCAAGATAATTTTATGCCCTCAGCATATTTCTTAATATCTAGTATTTTTCATACTCTATTCTGTACACTTTTTATGGTTGTTGTCTTTCTACTGATTTTATCATGTGAACCATTCCGAACAAAAGGAAAACACATTTTCTGAAGATTACTCATGAACTCGTCAGGGAGATTTGGGAGCAAAATCCCGAGGTGAATTAGTTTGGATAAAATTAGAGACAACTCTTCCCAGAAGTGTTATATTTCTCATCCAAATTTTAAACAAAGCCCTCACTTATGGTAACTTTGGAGCAAAATTACTACTTCCCGTCTTTTTACATCGTTTGTAAACCATACATCTTTGTCTTTTAAATGTCTGGGGAATCCAATTTAGATTTTGTCTTTGTATTTTAAATGTCTGGGATTCCAGATCATATTACATTTTTGTATTTTGAATTTTTTGGGATTCCAGTTTATAGTTATATGTTACATTCATCTAATTTCTGAACTCTTGACCATTTTTGTTTTAGCTTTGTGATAAACTTTTTTGTATGAGAAAAAGGACACCATCAAATGGTTTGATCATTTTTGATGTTTTCTGAGAGGGCTGAATTTCTCTCCCCCACCGGTTCCCAAACAGCATGAGGTGTGGAAGACTTTTTTTATATATATATACACCGTGTCAGTATGGGCAGGTTTCGTGAATAAACGTGCTCTGCTGGTATGATGATAATCTGTGAGACTAAGCAGACATGAAAGGTGAGCAGGGCATTCTCTTCTTCTGGCTTTCTCAGAGGTAACACTCCTCTGTTCTGTTCACTTCCTTGTTAATGGATTCAGCGCATTTCTTGGAGGCTTGGTGTGTGTGTATGTGCGTTTTTGGAGAGTGTCTTACCATGGTGTGTGGGGATAGAAGTATGTGTGTCCGTGTCTGTGTGTGTTTTTCTCTGTGTTGTGTGTGTGTGTGTGTGTGTGTGTGTGTGTGTGTGTGTGTGTGTGTGTGTGTGTGTTGTGTGTGTGTGTGTGTGTGTGTGTGTGTGTGTAAGTATGTGTGTGCGTGTGTGTGTGTTTATGTGTGTGTGTGTGTGTGTGTGTGTATGTATGTGTGTGTGTGCTGTGTGTGTGTGTATGTGTGTGTGTGTGTGTGTGTGGTGTGATTGTAGCGAAGCTATTTTGTGTAGTGAGTGCTGTGTGTTGTGATGTGTGTATGTGAGTGTCAATTATTAGCGAACATTGTTAGTGTTGTATGCTGTGTGTTGTGTGTCTTCTCTCTGTATGTCCGTCTGCCTGCCTGTCTGTTCTGTCTCTGTTGTCTCTGTCTCTGTCTTCTCTCTTCTTCTCTCTCTCTCTTGGTTGTGTGTGTGTGTGTGTGTGTGGGGGGGTGTGCGTGTGTGTGTGTGTGTGTGGTGTGTGTGTGTGTGTGGCGTGTGTGTTTGCGTAAGCATTTGTGTGAGTGTGTGTGTATGCATGTGTGTAAGTGTGTGTATCTGTGTATCATCTCTCTCTCTCTCTCTCTCTCTCTCTCTCTCTCTCTCTCTGTCTCTCCCTCTTTCCCTCTCTCTCTCTCTTTCTCTGTCTTTATCCCTCTCTCTGTCTGTTTCTCTCTTCCTCTCTGATTGTCTGTGTGTGCGCGCGTGTTTATGCCCCGAAGTTCGTTCGCACTGGGGACTCGTATATTTAGCAAATTGCTATATATTATTTGGGTAAACAAAATTCTTGCCATATCAAGGAATGCAATCATAATGCTACCAAAATAAGCAACAGGCTGTCAGAGGGGCGCAGATTAGATATGCTTTGGTGGTGTGTGTGGAATTGTTGATGTGATATACACTGGAAAATGTAGGATAGAAAGAGGCTGACATGCACACACACACGACGACACACACACACACACAGCAGCGCACTCACACACACACACACACACACACACACACACACACACCACACACACACACACACACACATATATATATATATATATATATATATATATATATATATATATATATATATATATATATAATTTAAATTTTCGAAGCAATCAACAAGAGCATTGACAGTTTATCTCTATATTTCGGCCCTTGGCCTTCCTCAGGTAAAATGACAATAAAATCATATATATATACAAAACTTTTTATACATATGTATGTATATATTACATACATGTATATAGGGGAGAGAGATAGAGAGGTAGATAGATAGAGAAGAGAGAGAGAGAGAGAGAGAGAGAGAGAGATACACAGATAGACAGTCAGACAGTCAGATAGATAGACAGATAGATAGACAGACAGATACAGATATAGTATGCACACATATAGACACACACAAACACAGATGCACACACACACACACACACACACACACACACACACACACACACAACACACACACACACACACACACACACCACAACACACCAAGCAAGCACACACTCACACACACGCACGCACGCACACACACCCTTGATGGCAGAATGGTACCGTACACACACTTTTCCTGACATAACAGAACCAGTCTGTTTATAATTAAGATGATACTCTCTCTTCTCTCCTCCCTCTCTCTCTCCCTATCTCCTCTCTCTCTCTCTCTCTCCCTCTCTCTCTCTCTCTCTCTCTCTCTCCTCTCTTTCTCTCTCCTCCTCTCTCTCCTCTCTCTCTCTCTCTTCTATCTCTCTCTCTCTCTCTCTCTCTCTCTCTCTCTCTCTCTTTCTCTCTCTCCTCTCTCTCTCTCCTTTTCTCTCCTCTCTCTCCTCCCCTCTTCTCTCTCTCTCTCCCTCTCTCTCTCTCTCTCTCTCTCTCTCTCTCTCTCTCCTCTCTCTCTCTATCCTCTCTCTCTCTCTTTCTCCCTTCTCCCTCCTCCTCTCTCTCCTCTTCTCTTCATCTCTCTCTTTTCTCTCCCCTCTCCTCTCTCTCTCTCTCTCTCTGCCCTCTCCTCTCTCTCTCCTCCTCTCCCCTCTTCCTCCTCTCTCTCTCCTCCTCTCTCTTCT
>CM060305.1:22943614-22946114 GCA_030674185.1 Monoplex corrugatus | reverse complement strand
TCTTTTTCCTTCTCCTCCATCTTTGTTTTCTTTTTCTTCTTCCTCTTTTTCTTCTTTCTTTATCCCCCCCCCCCTCTGTTGTTTTTGTCGTTGTTGTTGTTGTTGTTGCTGCTGTTCTTATCTCCCTTTGTTTTTTGGCATGCCTGTTTACCACGGTCTATTTCTTGTCATTTCTTGGGGATGGGTTGTTTATTTGATTGTTTGTTTGTTTGGCGGCGCGCGTGTGTGTGTGTGTGTGTGTGTGTGTGTGTGTGTGTGTGTGTGTGTGTGTGTGTGTGTGTGTTGTGTGTGTGTGTGTGTGTGTTCGAGTGCGTGTGTTTCTATCTTTTTATTTGTTTGGTTGGTTGGTTGATTGGTCGGCTGAATTTTTGTTTCTATTTGTGTTGGTATTTTAGAGGGATGAGTGAATGGTAGAGTTTTGTTTTGTTTTCTGTTGTTGATGGTGGTTTTTTTTGTATTTTTTTGTAGACACATATCTATATGTATGTAAATGTTGTTTATGCGTGTGTGAACTATACATGTGTGCTTGTGCGATGCTTGTATGTGTGTGTGTGTGTGTGTGTGTGTTGTGTGTGTGTGTTTGTGCGTGTGTGTGTGTTGTGTGTGTGTGTGTGTGTGTGTGTGTGTGTGTGTGTGTTGTGTGTGTGTGTGTGTGTGTGTGTGTGTGTGTGTGTGTGTGTGTGTGTGTGTGTGTGGTTAATTTCAGTCAAGTATTTATGTTTTCATTGAATATTTTCATTTCTACTAATAAAATCACGTTCACCATTTTTTATATTTACTTTTCGTTTTCTCCACTTTTTAAACTTGTTTCTGTTTTATAGGTAGATTTAAAGGCGTCTTTGCATCATAAACATCCTAACCTTAAATTCAATCACTGAGTGTCAACCATTCTTTTCTTCTTCTTCTTCTTCTTCTTCTTCTTCTTCCTTCTTCTTCTCTTCTTCTTCTTCTTCTTCTTCTTCTTCTTCTTCTTCTTCTTCTTCTTCTTCTCTTCTTCTTCTTCCTTCTTCTTCTTCTTCTTCTTCTTCTTCTTCTTCTCTTCTTCTTCTTCTTCTTCTTCTTCTTCTTCCTTCTTCTCTTCTTCTTCTTTCTTCTTCTTCTTCTTCTTCTTTCTTCTTCTTCTTCTTCTTCTTCTTCTTCTTCTTCTTCTTTCTTCTTCTTCTTCTTCTTCTTCTTCTTCTTCTTCTTCTCTTCTTCTTCTTCTTCTCTTCTTCTTCTTCTTCTTCTTCTTCTTCTTCTTCTCTTCTTCTTCTTCTTCTTCTTCTTCTTCTTCTTCTTCTTCTTCTTCTTCTTCTTCTTCTTCTTCTTCTTCTTCTTCTTCTTCTTCTTCTTCTTCTTCTTCTTTCTTCTTCTCTTCTTCTCTTCTTCTTCTTCTTCTTCTTCTTCTTCTTTCTTCTTCTTCTTCTTCTTCTTCTTCTTCTTTCTTCTTCTTCTTCTTCTTCTTCTTCTTCTTTATCTTCGTCGTCGTCGTCCTCTTCGCCTCGTCGTCGTTGTTGTCAATATATTCTCCTTTTCGTCAGTGTCTGCACTTTCTTCTCTCCCTCCTCTGGTTTACATCTGTCTTTCTCCATATTTTTCTTGCTTCATTTTTTTGTCTCTTTCTTCTCTATCCCTCAACCCTACGACTCACTACCTTCTCATCATACATTACCCTTTTCTGCAATTACAAACTCCAGGAAGGTAAAGTAATTTGAGTCTACGTTGAATAGTTCAGAAACTGCAGGAATGATGGCAAGCACTGTTGGATCTCGACACAGAGAAAGAACTGGTATCAGGGTTGACTCCAGTTTTCTTCTCGGCGTCTGCATCAATCTGACAGTGTTTTCATTCTCTCTCAGATTTCTGGCTGTTTCTGTAATTTGGCTCGACTGCCTGTTTACTAGTACCTATGTGTTGTTGCGTCTGTCTATCTCTTCGTTTCTCTTTGTATCACACGTAGGCTTGTGCACGTGCACATTCATGCTTACAGGAGTACACGTGCACAAACACATACGTATACACACATACGCTCTTGTGTTTTGCACACGTGTGTATTATGTGTGTGTGTATGTATATGTGTGTGTGTGTGGTGTGTGCATGGGCATGTGTGTGTGTGTGTGGTGTGTGTGTGTGTGGTGTGTGCGTGCTTGTGTGTGTGTGTGGTGTGTGTGTGTGTGTGTATGTGTGTGTGTGTGTGTGTATGTGTGTGTGTGTGTGCGTGCGTGTGTGTGTGTGTGTGTGTGTGTGTGTGTGTGTGTGTGTGTGTGTGTGTGTGCGCGCGCCGCGCTAAATACCGTTACTTACTTCAGAGCCTTGTGTGGAACAATTACGCTATGAAGTATTCTCAAAGGGGTGTTTATCTGCTTGTCTAAATGGATATTGGCACCTGGGGGTAAAACGAGACTCAGGCTTTGGAAAACAGCGAAAAGAACTGGAGGATTCTGGTGAACAGATTTTTTTGTGCGCCACCCCAAAGATTCTGCAGGGAGTTAAGGAGAGGAGAAGAAGACCAAGAAGAAGA
>CM060305.1:22931114-22936114 GCA_030674185.1 Monoplex corrugatus | reverse complement strand
GATGTTATGAAATAAAGCTGAGACACAAGGACTTACTTGCCACTGCTCTGCTTCACTGTTTTTGTTTTCTTCTTCTTCTTCTTCTTCTTCTTCTTCTCCTGCCTCTCTTCCTTCATGTTTTTTCCTCTCCTGTTCTTCCTTTCCCACCTTTTTGTCATCCATTTTCTTCTTCGTTTTTTTTGTTTTGTTTTGTTTTTGTGTGTGTGTGGTGTGTGTGTTGTGTGTGTGTGTGTGGGGTGTGTGTGTGTGTGTGTGTGTGTGTGTGTGTGTGTGTGTGTGTGTGTGTGTGTGTGTGTGTGTGTTTTGTGTTTGTTTTACCACTTTACATCTCCCTCTTCCTGTTGGCTTGAATGGCTAACCATCTGCTTAGTTTTTTTAACTGTTCGCTTTTTTTAATTAGACGTGGAGTTGTTCTTAACAAGGTTTTAGGTTTAAGACGGTCTTAATGGTCGGCTTGGCTGTATGCAGCATACCTGACCTTAACCTCATCTACATATGTTTTGCCCTCACATCCTCCCCTCTTTTTTTTTTCCTACCCTCCTTATGATTGTTTTGAATCAGTTTTACGTCAGCACCCACCCCAGGTGTCATGGCTTAAAGAGATAATCGTCCCAAGGAAGTGGAAGAGTGGGACTTATCTTATCCTACACTGACACCTCAAGAGCGACAACACGTTAAGGTTGACGGTAAGAAGGAGCGTTTCACGTAGAGTACCCTAGGTGTGCAATCGCAACGTTTTGCATGTGGATCCTATGCTCATCCCAGTTCTTATCTTCTGTCTTTTTTCTTTCATCTTCATTCTTTTTTAAGGTTTACGTTACTTCTTCATCAAAGGAGCTACATATGTGCATGATGTGTCATCAATACCGAAATCATGAAGAGAGAAGAAATATACACGGATAAAGCATTGACAAAGCATTTATATTATATGTCGTAAACAGAGAAATGATTATATTAAACCTCATTCATGGCAAATCAGGACTATGGCAGCCATTTTTTTTCTCCAGAAGTGTGCTAATTCCCCTTCACTTTTGCATTGGATTCCTCTATATGCTATTTTATGATAAGGTATATTGTTAAAAATGTGACATTCGTGAACGTTTCACAGAGTTAGCATTTAGATTTACGAATGCATACTTTTCCTGGAATGATTATTAAAACAAATATTGAGTTTGTGCATTTTTTTTTCATCAACACCGAATCAGTTTAATTTTTCGGTTGACACAGTTGGCACATTTTACTTCAACAATGTTTCAACCATTTCCCAAAATCTGTTGACATCCAAACTTCTCCAAAATACATGGTCAACTGTTGTTTGTTTCCAAACAGAAGTGACAAGAAAGGTGATTTACAAGTCCCATTTCTTTTAGGTTGACATTAGTACCTAACAGTATGTGTACAGTACGTAGTTAAAACCAGTTTTTTTTTTAAATTCTTGCATTTTAGGAATTTTCATTACTATTTTTTTCCATGGAACGCTAATACCAAATTCATGTAATGTATAAGTGCTTCATCTGTTATTGGAATGCACTGTTTTGAGTAAATTTCTTACAGAGCTGTAGGAACATCACTTACACATTCATTTAGTATGTTAACTCTTATATTTCATGTAGTTATACATGTATCTTAACCGATATTTTGCATCCATTATAAACACAAAATCAACATTTGTATTCTTTTTGTATTGAATTCGTCAAGCCTCATAAACGGTCTGTTATTTTTTGAAGCACGAGCACAACATTATTCTCCCATGTCAATCAAACTTTTAAATGTTATCACATTATTTCCTATTATTACTTCTTTTTTTAAATATAACGAACTGGTTCTGAGAGTAAACCTATCGGGGTGTTGGTGTTACATTTCTACTGAAATCATTTTATGCCATAAAATTGAGTTTCCAATTAAGTAGTCATGAAGCTTGTATAACTCACTATTAGAGGTATACTTTTCTATTTTGGATTTTAAAAAATGGTACATTTTACTAGAAAATGTATTTTTTTTCCATTTATGGTTTGTGGTTTTAAATTTTCTCAGTCAAGATAGTTTTAAGTCTTCGGTACATTTTCATATATCCAGTATGTTTAAATAGCCCTCCATACCATATGCCATGTCCTATAGTTGCCTTTCTGCTAATTCTATCGTCTTTGCCCTTCCAAACAAACGCAAAATACATAAACACTTTCTGGTGATCACTCATAAACTCATCAGGGATCTGCGAGCAAAATGCAGAGGTTGATTATCTTGTAGAAAAATTATGAATTTTAATACTGTAACTCTTTCTAGAAGAGGTAAGCTTCTTTTTATCAGAGTTTTTAATAAAATCGCTTCTGAAAAATGTTCAGCATAATTCATTTTCACAGCACTTTATGCCATGTGTAAACCACACACCCAGTATCTTGAGTGTCTGGTGATTCCAGTTTGTATTCAGATGATGCATATATTTCATTTTTGAACATATTTTTTTCATGTTCATCACATATGGAAACTTGCCCGGATACCCACGTTAAAAATCCTGTAAACTATGTCAGTTTACTGTGACTTATGGAAACATGCCCAAATAGTCCACGTTACAGACCATGTAAAATATATCAATTTACCGTGACTTATGGAAACATGCCCAAATATCCGTTAAAGATCCTGTAGACTATGTGAGTTTACCGTGACTTATTGGAAACATGCCCACACTCAGGTTAGAGATCCTGTAAACTATGTCAGTTTACCGTGACTTATGGAAACTTGCCCAAATACGCAAACTAAAGATCTTATAGACTATGTCAATTTACTGTGACTTTTGGAAACATGCCCAAATAGTCGCGCTAAAGATCCTGCAAGGAATGTCAGTTTACCGAGACTCATGGAAACATGCCCAAATGCCCATGTTAAAGATCATTTAGACTATGGTCAGTTTACTGTAACTTATGGAAACATGCCCAGATACTCACGTTAAAGATCCGGTAAACTATGTCAGTTTGCCGCGACTTATGGCAACATGCCCAAATACTCACGTTAAAGACCATGCAGACTATATGAATTTACCTTGAGCTGTGGAAACATGCTCAAACACGCACGTTAAATATCCGATAAACTATGTCAGTTCACCATGACTCATGGAATCATGCCCAAATACGCACGTTAAAGATCCTGAAAGCTATGTCAATTTACCGTGAGATATAGAAACATGCAAACACCCAACATGCCCCCCGTCGGAGACGTGAGTATACGTCCTGTGTAGCAACATACTACCTGCGCAGTGTTGGCAAATCAACGCGCGCACAGGCATTCGAGGAACGCTAAAACAAAAGAATATCTCTCTAATCTACCTGGTGAACCTGGCTCTTGAAACTGGAAATACTCAGTACTAAACAAGTAGCTTTACTGCGGCGCTTTCTCGGCGTCCAGCTGGACTTATCCGTAATCGCTGCGTGAGAACTGCTCAGTGGCACCGAATAGTGAGGAACCCGGCAGTCCCTTAATAAGTTGATGAGCTCATCTTCTTGCGTTTCTTCCTTATGTCCGTCTTCTTCTTCTTCTTCTTCTTCTTCTTCTTCTTCTTTCTTCTTACTCTTCTTCTTCTTCTTCTTCTTCTTCCCCTTTGCCTTCGTCCCTTTCTTTTCCATTTCTCCTTCTAATCTTCTTCTTCGCAATTCTATCGTACATATCTAATTTCAAGCTCTACTTCTCAACTATTCTTTACTTTTCCTTTTTTCTCTTCTGTTCTTAATTTAACATTCCATTCTTCCTTCAAATTTTCTCTTTTTTTTTCTTCTTCTTTTTTCTCTTCTTTCTACTCTACTCTTTTTCTTCTTCTTTCTTCTTTTTCTATTTTCTTCTTCTCTCTTCTTCTTCTTCTTTTCTCTCTCTTCTGTCTCTTCTTCTTTTCTCTTCTTCTTTCTTCTTCTTCTTCTGTTCTTCTTCTTCTGTCTTCTTTCTTCTTTCTTCTTCTCTCTCTATCTCTCTTCTTCTTTTCTTCTTTCATCTTTGATCTTCAATTACTTCTTCTTTTCTTTTCATCTTCTTCATCTTCTTCTACTCTAATCATCTCTTTTAATTCTTCTTCTTTCACTTCTTCTATCTTCTTCTTACATTTTCTCTCTCTCTCTTCTTCTCTTCTTCTTCTCTCTTTCTTCTTCTTCTTCTTTCTTCTTCTCTTAATTCTTCCTTCCCTCATTCCTCCTCTTCTTCCTTCCTCATCTACTCCTTCTTCTTCATCCTTCTTCATCTTACTCTTCATCCTTCTTCTTCTTACTTCTCTTCTTCTTCATTCCACATCCTCTTCTTCATCATTCTTCACATTCTCTCTTCTTACTATCTTACTCCTTCTTCTCTTTTACTCCAGTCTTTCTTCTCTGTCCTTCTTCTTCTTACTTCCTTCTCTTCTTCTTCTTCTTCCTTATCTCTCTTGCAATCTTTCTTCTTCTTTTTTTTTTCTTTTCTTTTCCTTTTTTCTCTCACGTTCTTCTGCTTATTCTTCTCTCTCTACGTCTTCTTCATTCTTCTTCCTCTTCTTCTTCTCTTCCTTCTTATGCTTTTCTTGGTTCTTCGTTCTTTTCCTTTTCTTCTTCTTCTTCTTCTTCTTCTTCTCTTCTTCTTCTTTTCTTTTCTTCCTTCTTTTCTTCTTCTCTTCTTCTTCTTCTCCTTCTTCTTCTACTTCTTTCTTCTCTTCTTCTTCTTTTCTTTTCTTTCTTTTCTTCCTTCTTCTTCTCTTCATTTCTTCTTCCTTTTCTTCTTCTTCTTTTCTTCTTCTTCTTCTTCTTCTTCATTCTTCTTCTTTTTCTTCTTTCACTCTTCTTCTTCTCTTCTTTCTTCATTCTTCTTCTTTTCTTCTTCTTTTCTTCTTCTTCTTCTTCTTCTCTTCTCTTCCTTCTTCTTCTTCTTTCTTCTTCTTTCTCCCTTCTTCTTCTTCTTCCTTTTCTTCTTCGTCTTCTTTTCTTCTTCTTCTCTTCTTCTTCCTTCTTCTTCTTCTTTTCTTCTTCTTTTCTCTTCTTCCTTCTTCTCTTCTT
>CM060305.1:22923614-22928614 GCA_030674185.1 Monoplex corrugatus | reverse complement strand
TGTCTGTCTGTTTGTCTTCCTGTCTCACACTCACTCATTCCAATTCTGTCTTCCTTTTTGTCTGCCTGTCTGTCTGTCTGTCTCCCTGTCTCACGCTCACTCATTCCAATTTTGTCTTCTTTTTTGTCTGCCTGTCTATCTGTATGTCTCCCTGTCTCACACTCAATCATTCCAATTCTGTCTTCCCTTTTGTCTGTCTGTCTGTTTGTTTGTCTCCCTGTCTCACACTCAATCGTTCCAATTCTGTCTTCCCTTTTGTCTGTCTGTCTGTTTGTCTTCCTGTCTCACACTCACTCATTCCAATTCTTCTTCCTTTTTGTCTGCCTGTCTATCTGTCTGTCTCCCTGTCTCACACTCACTCATTCCAATTTTGTCTTCCTTTTTTTCTGCCTGTCTATCTGTCTGTCTCCCTGTCTCACACTCACTCATTCCAATTTTGTCTTCCCGTTTCTATGTCTGTCTGTATCCCTGTCTCACACTTACTCATTCCAATTCTGTCTTCCCCTTTGTCTGTCTGTCTGTATGTCTGTCTGTCTGTCTGTCTTCCTGTCACACACTCAATCATTCCAATTCTGTCTTCTCTTTTGTCTGTCCTCTGTCTCACACTTACTCATTCCAATTCTGTCTTCCTTTTTGCCTGTCTGTTTGTCTGTTTGTCTCCCTGTCTCACACACCCATTCGGATTCTAACTTCTCATCATCTTTCTGGGGACAGGCTGTCTGTCTTTGTGAAGCTGTGGACTGTGGGTCTAATGACTGTTATTCAATCCCAGACCACAATATGAACATTGTGCTGTTAACCCCAGTCATTCTGGTGGTGTCAGCTTAATATTTCTTCGGTTCAGTTCATCGCCACCTGCCCATTTCAAGACTTTGCCAGCGCATAGGGTTTTGTACACGTTCATAGGGTTTTGCATAGGTTCATAGGGTTTTGTACGTGTTCATGGTGTTTGTATAGGTTCACAGGGTTTTGTACATGTCCATAGGGTTTTGCATAGGTTCATAGGGTTTTGTACGTGTTGATGGGGTTTGTATAGGTTCACAGGGTTTTTGTACAAGTTTATAGGGTTTTGCATAGGTTCATAGGGTTTTGTATATGTGCATAGGGTTTTGCATAGGTTCATAGGGTTTTGTACGTGTTCATGGGTGTGTATAGGTTCATAGGGTTTTGTACATGTTCATAGGCTTTGCATAGGTTCACAGGGTTTTGTACAAGTTCATAGGGTTTTGCACAAATTGATAGCGTTTTGCACACGTTCAAAAGTTTTTACACATGTTCATAGGGTTTTCAACCAGTTCATAGGGTTTTGTACAGGTTCAAGGAGAGTCTACGGGATAATTATTATCAGCTTTGGATGGGGCGAGTAAGGAACTTTGCAAGTGTGGTTAATCATTTTTGAACTGACTCCAAACTCTTGTGTCATTGTCTCTGTCTGGTTGTCTGTCTGTCTTTCTGCCTGTCTGTTTCTCTGTCTGTCTTCCTGCCTGCCTGCTGCTTGCCTGCCTGCTTGCTTGCCTGTCTGCCTGTCTGTCTTTCTATCTGTTTTTTTTGTGTGTTTGTTTTTGTATGTCTGCACTTCTTTATGTCTGTGTCTCTGTCTTTCTCTCCGTGTCTTTCGTAACTTGTTCAACTGAAACAAAACAACACTAAAATAACAATAAAAATTTAAAAAAAATATCCTCTCAGTCTGTCTGTCTGTATGCCTCTTACTCAATCTGTACATTATAGTCTTTCTATTTTGTTCATCATTCGTCTTTGTTTTATTTGAAAACGTTTCCCTTCTTTCTTTTGAATTTTTTTCTTTTTTTTTTCTTTCCTTTTTCTTTTCTTTTGTTGTTGTTGTTGTTGTTGTTGTTTCACTGTCATTCCCCGTTTTTAACTGTACTCTGATCTCCCTGACGCTCCCACTCACTCACCCCCCCCCCCCTCAGTTTGTGTCACTCGTAAACTCCAAGCGCAATCCTGGGCGAGCATTTGCACACACACAAACACCACTGATTCATTGAGTAACACGAACAAGTTCAAGGATATTCCTGTCACATTTACCACCATCCATCACCACACGATACGTGCCTGACAATCATAGTGATGACAAAACGAGGCAGTTTATCATCTGCTTTGTGGTGATAAGCTGAAGTTTGTTTGCTCCACCGTTTAACTTTGACATAGTGCTGACCTAATTGTTGATGCCCCGCTTCTCTCCCTTTATTCCTGCTTCCCTCCTGTGTGCTCTATTTGTCTCTCTTTCTTTCGCTGTCTGTCTCTGTTTCTCTCTGTCTGTCTCTGTCTGTTTCTCTCTGTCTGTTTCTCTGTATGTCTCTCTCTGTCTCTGTCTCTGTGTGCTCTCTCTGTCTCTGTCTCGTCCTTTCTTCTCTTTCTCTCTCTCTCTCCTCTATTCTCCTGTCTCTCCCCTCTCGCTCTCTCTGTCTCTCTCTCTATTCTCCTGTCTCTCCCCTCTCGCTCTCTCTGTCTCCCTCTTCCCACTTTCTCTGTCTCTCTCTTCCTCTTTCTGTCTGCCTTTGTGCCTTTTCCTCTTTCGTTCTCCCCCCCTTCCCTCCCTCCCCCTCTGTCTCTCTGTCTCTGTCTGTCTGTCTGTCTGTCTGTCTCTCTCTGTATCTCTCTCTCTCTCTTCTTCTCTCTCTTTTCTGTCTCTCTCTCTCTCTCTCTCTCTCTCTCTCTCTCTCTTCTCTCTTGGCCCTCCCATTCCATCTCCCTAAATCTGTAAACAAGATAGAATACCATCAACCCTGACATTAACAGTATGTAGGTCTATGTCCTGTGTGTGTGTCGCTAAGTACGTTTTCGGTGTTTTATACATGAAAACGAATATAACAACACAATTGTCAAGTTTTTTTTTCTCTCCAGAGACGAGTTCCAGTTGGTGAGATGTATGTGCAGTTTACATATAAAGATTACTGCAAAGAGAACACGAAAATTTTCGGATGAGAACCAGCTTCTCGCTGATGCCTGGAGCTTCAACCAGCCTGGAAATATAGACTCGGCATGATCTACTGCGCAGGTGAAACATTCCAAGCATTCTTGTGTGTGACAACGTACAATTTCAAAGACTGCCCCCACACCCCTATCCCTTCCCCTGCTTCCTGTCTTCATCTCAAGACTTTAGACTTTGCTAGCGCATTTATAGGCCATTTTATGAGGAAGGGGGATTTGGAGCACCTGGTCACAACGGGAAAGCTGGAGGGAAAGAGAGCACCGGTAGACCCAGGGAGAGAATGCTTGACGGACTTGCAGAGTGGCTGGGGATGAGGAGGGTGGGGGAGATGCTAGGGGCAACGAGAGATAAGATGGTTGGAAGTCCATGGTCGCCAACGCCATGCGGCAGGGCACCTGATGATGATGATGACGATGATGAAGCGCATATGGATTTACGTAAATTTCAGGATTGCACGGGCTCGTTGGTTCTGTTGAAAGAACTGGGGATTCAAGATGTGATCTCTCAAATTCACTCTCACAGCCTGCAACATTAAGTTCTAGTCTGTTCACCACCCATTTGAGTTTTTCCCTCACTGTGGTGGTGTTAGTGTTCCATATGTTCCCCCCACCCCCACCCCACACGCACTCTTATGCTCCCAAGTTCAAGACCTGGCCATGTATAGGGATTTTACACAGACTCACGGAGTCTGCCAGGTAATTGCTGACAGAAAAGAGCAGACCGCATATGGAATTGTCCGCTGCGGTGTTCTTCTTGGCGTACGCTGCTACACAATCATCTGAATTCGGGCGATGAATGCAGCCGTCTTTTCCAGCTCCTGTCTGCAGCCATGGAGTTTGGTTGTCAGCGGAGTGCTGTCGGCCACACGTCCTGTCTTGCCCTGGTGAAGGGGACATCTTTGGAGTATATGCTCCGTGGTTTGGTCTTCTTGACCGCAGGGGCAGGTTGGGAGAGGCGCCAGCTTCAGTTTGCTGGTACCTAACCAGGGCAACTTGTGCTCTCTAGGCAAAGTGTAGTCATCCCTTGTCGTCTCGTCACTGTAGCTGACGCTGTTGTTAGTTGTTCTTCTCTGGCTCCCTCCTTAGCAAGGATATCAGCTCGCTCATTCCCGGAGACTCCGCAGTAGGCTGGAATCCACTGCAGAACTGCTCTTCTGGTTGTGGCAACATGGTGCAGAGCTCTAGACAGGAGGGGAGCGTGTTGTTCTGGCATGCCTGCAGTACGGAGAGGGCATCAGCCAAGAAGACAACTTGTCTGCAGTCACAGTCTGTAGCCTGAATCATGGAGGCCGCCTGCATGAGTGCTTCTGTCTCAGCCTTTCTCATGCAAGATGCGGTGAATCCCTCTTGAACACACTCCAAACCCCAAAGCAGTCAGTCATACAGTCACTGACAGATTTGACCGGAATGCATGCGGATTGTTCATGTGCAATAAATCTCTCTGCAAAATCTCCACACAGACTTCAATACTTGTTAAAAGACAATCTGGGGGCTACATGAAACATGGAGAATTGATGGTAATTGTAATGATAACAAATTGGTCTAACCCTATGGAGAAATTGATAGTAATTGTAATGATAACAAATTGGTCTAACAATGGAGACATTGATAGTATTGTAATGTACAAATTGGTCTAACTATGGAGACATTGATAGTAATTGCAATGAAACAAATGTCTAACATATGGAGAATTGAAGTGTATTGTAATGATAACAAATCAGTATAACACATGAGACAATTGATGAGAATTGTAATGATAGCAATTGGTCTAACATATGAGACATTGATGTAATTGTAATGATAAATGGTCTAATTGGGAGACATTGATGTAATTGTAATGATTAACAAATTGGGTCTAACATAGGAGACAATTGATGTAATTGTAATGTAACCAATTGGTCTAACACCTGGAGAAATTGATAGTATTGTAATGTTAAACACAAATTGGTCTATACATATGGAAAATGATAGTATTGTAATGATCAATTGGTCTAACATATGGAGACAATGATATAATTGTATGATAACAATCCCGTCTACCCATGGAG
>CM060305.1:22908614-22911114 GCA_030674185.1 Monoplex corrugatus | reverse complement strand
AGGCACAACCAAGTTCTGAAAGTGATCACAGACGTGGTTAGCGAAAAAACCATGACCCCAAACGCACCAATTGCTATGACAACGTTCTACAAAGCAGGAGGGAAACAGGTCTGGCCCGAAAGTGCTATGAAAACCAGCACATTGCCAAAGGGTCTTCTGGATGGAGCAGTCGACTGGGAGTGTACAGCAGACCTCCCAGAGTGGAGAAATTACCCAGATGTCATCAGCAAGACAGGCATGAGACCAGACATCGCTCTCCACTCTGATTCCTCGAAACAAGTGATTCTGATAGAACTCACTGTGCCATACGAAAGCAGAATGGAAGAAGCACATATCTACAAGACCGAAAAATACGCCGGTCTTGCCAGCACCCTGAAGAAAGCAGGTCTGCGGGTCAAAATCTTCGCCATAGAGGTCGGGGCAAGAGGGTTTGTGGGCACCTCCGCTTATGATCTCATGAAACAACTCGCCATTTCTGGGAAGAAGAGGACTAGAGCCCTTAAAGCGATGGCAGAGGCAGCAGAAAGGAGCTCAAGCTGGATCTGGGCAAGGAGGAACCAAAAGTGAACTTCATAAGGATTAAATTCCCTACAGATGATGTGTGCCCCGTTAGCACATTGGTAAAACCGCGTACCGCAGTTCTGAAGCGCAGAATCGCCCAGGTTCGCTCCCCGGCGTGGGAGGAAAAAAAAAATAGACAACAGCAGAAGGGCATCCAGGAGTCATGACCTGGATGTGGCCCGGCCCCCCAAGAGTGTAAGGAATTCAGGGCCGAAACACTTGTCTAAAGGGGGTTACTTCTCTGAAGACCTTTTGTTGTCTAGCTCTCCCTAGAGTTTCTTTCTATCTTGTATTCATTTCTTGACGTCAGACATACTTCCTTTTTTGAAGAAAAAAAACAACAACTTTGTAGCATGGTCGTAAAATGTAATGGGAATGAAAATGGGAAAAAAAGGGAACTTTTGATCAGCGGTCCTTTGTTTTCATATTATCTCTTTTCAACAGTTGGCAGTAGACAACTTGGTGAGAGGAGAAGTTTGATGAAAGCGAAGGCCTGCAGTTAGCTGTCTGATTTCAGCCTAGTTTTATTTTTTGTTGTTGAAAATAATGTGTCCGAGCTGGGAATAGATTCTATATGCACTGACGCTGCAATGTGGTATGATGTGGAAGATCTAAGTATTCATATAATAAGCCACAAGACTGCGTATATGCCATATACGTTGGCACAGTCTTGCAAATAGGAAGCAATTCCCAATAATCTCAAAGTACCGCCAGAGAAAGAGACAGAGAGAGAGAGACAGAGACAGACAGACAGACAGAGACAAAGATACACAGAGAGAGAGAGAAAGAGAGAGAGGGAAAGAGAGAGAGAGTCAGAGACACAGAGAGAGAGAGAAAGAGAGAGAGGGAAAGAGAGAGACAGAGAGACAGAGAAAGAGACAGAGAGGAGAGAGAGAGAGAGAGAGAGAGAGAGAGAGAGAGAGAGAGAGACAGAGAGAGAGAGAGACAGAGAGAGAGAGAGAGGGAGAGAGAGGAGAAGGCTGGAAGGTAAGAAAAAGAGACGGAGAGTGTGTGCGGTTTTTTTTTTTTTTTTTTTTTTTTAGAATCGAGAATGAAAACAACATTTAGAAGAGAAGACAGAACAAGAAAGTAAGAGATAGAAAACACACACACACACACATGACAGAGAAACATGGGAGAAAGAGACGGAAGAAGGCCAAGAGAGAGAGAGAGAGAGAGAGAGAGAGAGAGAGAGAGAGAGAGAGAGAGAGAAAGAAAGAGAGAGAGAGAAAGAGAGAGAGAAAGCGAGTGTGTGTGGTGTAGAGGTGTGTGTATGTGTGTATGTGTGTGTGTGTGTGTGTGTCTGTCTGTCTGTCTGTCTGTCTGTCTGCCAGTGGTCCTGCTGTTAGTAGTACTCTCTTCAACAGTTCACGGTGGATAGCTTTCTGTGAAAAGCAGTATAATAAAACAGAGGCATTAAAACGACCCGTCTACGTTCGTGAATGGTCTGTTCAAACTGCTCCTGAGAGGAGAGAGGTAAACAAAAGATCGTTGGGGGGAGGCCAGAAGGCAGGCCGAACCTGTCTGCCACAGGTCTTATTACTTACTGTTTTCTCTCTGCATTCATCAGTTCACAGTCGACAGCTTGCTATGGGGAGCAGCCTGCTAAAAGGCTGGGGGTTGGAATTAGCTGTCTGTTTTCATTACTTGAATCACTACACAGACTTAGTGGGAACGTATGCTAATGTCGGTACCTGATGCCAGCTCCGTGGCTGTGGTTTCACTCTCCTTCCATTCAATGAACAACGTGCTCTAAGTTTAATTTAACCCTTTGACTCCCGAACCCTGTTCACCAGCTTCCTACATTGCCAAGCAAAAGCAAAAACTTAATACTTTGGTTCTCTCACTCTATCCACCAGCTTCCTGCACGAATACAGGAGTGTATCTTTCTCATCGCATGAAGCTGGTGGATAGGGTGAAGGAATCAAAGGGTTAAGTC
>CM060305.1:22901114-22903614 GCA_030674185.1 Monoplex corrugatus | reverse complement strand
AAAAGCAATGGAAAATTATAGAGAGCATAGCATATACAATTATATATTATAACCATGTGATTCCCCTCCGAGCGGAGACAGGCTGCAGAGGGGGGGGGGGGGGGGTGAGTGAGGTTAGGATTTTATGCGGAGGAGAAAAGGTGAGTTTTGAGAGCGGACTTGAAGAAGACAAAAGTAGGTTGCTGACGGACTGAGAGAGGAAGTTTGTTCCAGGAGAGTGGACCAGAAACAGAGAAGGCTCGTGGACCATAGGTATTGAGCTTAGTGCGTGGAAAGCGAAAAGTCAGAGGATCGGAGGCAGAGCGGAGGGTACGTGAGGGAACGTAGATCTCAAGTAGGCTTGACAGGTAATCGGGGGCTGCGTTATTGAGGCTTTTGTAGCACATGGTGTCTAGTTTGTACTGTATGCGCTTTGATACAGGGAGCCAGTGAAGTTGTGCCAGGAGAGGAGATATGTGGTCAGCTTTTTTCTTTTTGAGTACAAGGCGTACAGCATTGTTTTGAATGCGCTGTAGGATGTGAATGGTGGAGGCAGGAAGACCAGACAGGAGTGAATTGCAATAGTCAATGCGAGACATTGTGAAGGAGAGAACGAGTTTTGCAGCTGTTTCGACAGAGAGATATTTCTGATCAGCCTTATACGATGGAGATGATAGTAGCAAGATCTGGCAGTTTGAGAAACAAAGTTGTTCATGGAGAGGGTTAGAGTCAATGCAGACACCAAGGTTTTTAGCTGAATCAGAAATTGGGACTGATGTGTTACATAATGGGAGAGAAAGAGGAGGTAGCTGAGAAAGTTTCTGACGGGTGCCAATGAGGAGAGCTTCTGTGTGTATACATGTACACACACGCATAAACACACACACACACACACACACACACACACACACACACACACACACACACCACACACACACACACACACACACACACACACACACACACAGACAACACACACACACACACACAACACACACACAACACACATGTTTGTGTGTTTTGTGTGTGTGTGTGTGTGTGTGTGTGTGTTGTCTGTCTCTGTGTGTGTGTGTGTGTGTGTGTGTGTGTGTGTGTGTGTGTGTGTGTGTGTGTTTTATGCGTGTGTGTACATGTATACACACATACAGAATATATATATATAATATATATATATATATATATATGTATATATATATATTTAGAGAGAGACCAGTGCTTGTGTGTGTGTGTGTGTGTGTGTGTGTGTGTGTGTGTGTGTGTGTGTGTGTGTGTGTGTGTGTGTGTGTGTGTGCGTCTTTATGCGTGTGTACATGTATACACACATACAGAATATGTATATATATTTAGAGAGAGACCAGTGTTTGTGTGTGTGTGTGTGTGTGTGTGTGTGTGTGTGTGTGTGTGTGTGTGTGTGTGTGTGTGTGTGTGTGTGTGTGTGTGTGTGCTTATGTACCTGTGAATGTGAATGTATGTGTGTGTATGTTGTCTGTGTGTGTGTGTGTGCGTGCGTGGTGTGTGTGTGTGTGTGTGTGTGTGTGTGTATGTGTGTGTGTGTGTGTGTGTGTGTGTGTGTGTGTGTGTGTGCGTGTTTATGCGTGTGCGTATATGTATACACACATACAGAAATATATATATATATATAATAATCACAATGCTATAATGATCATTGAGAAGGGAGTTAACAACGATGATGATTCGGAGTTTTATTTGGGGCTGATCTAGCTTGTTAACGACGTACTATGCAATTCGTTTAGTATTATGTCTTGTCGTTAACCAGGCCCGAGAGGTACAGACGCATGATGTGTTGTCAGTCAGGAAGATTCGGTGACTCGTCCTTGTAGTGGAAGGCGTCCGTCTATGCAGTTCAAGATATTTTTTTGTATTGTTGTTCTGTTATTTTTTTAAATTTTGCTTTGCTTTGCTTTGTTTTGTATTGTATTGTTTTATTGGTTTGGTTTGGTCTGTTTTGGTTTGGTTTGGTCTGGTTTGGTTCGGTTTGGTTTGGTTTGGTTTGATCTGGTTTGGTTCGGTTTGGTTTGGTTTGGTTTGGTTCGGTTTGGTTTGGTTTGGTTTGGTTTGGTTTGGTTTGGTTTGGTTTAGTTTAGTTTAGTTTAGTTTGGTTTGGTTTGGTTTGGTTTGGTTTGGTTTGGTTTGGTTTGGTTTGGTTTGGTTTGGTTTGGTTTGGTTTGGTTTGGTTTGGTTTGGCTTGGTTTGGTTTGGTTTGGTTTGGTTTGGTGTTTCGTTTTGTTTACTTCTGTTTTGTTCTATTTTATTTTGGTTTGCTTTTTTTTTTGTCTCCCCATTGAGCCCACTGCACATTCAAATCAGAATAAAGAGCTGGATGTCGCTGAAGTTTCCCACAATACTTTGGACTGAAGGGACTTGAACCTTCAAAGTTCCACCCTGTATTTCTTTGCCGTATCTACTACATCACTGCTGTTGGCTGATAAGTTATTATACCACATATCAAGATGGCAAAATGTACTATACATTCAGAGACGCACAAAGAGAGAGAGAGAGG
>CM060305.1:22851114-22861114 GCA_030674185.1 Monoplex corrugatus | reverse complement strand
TGTTGTAGTATCGTAGTATTAAAAACAAACCAACAAAAAAGAAAAAAAAAAAAAACAATGAAAGGAAATTAAAACTTGGTGTCCGAAAACAGATTGTCACAATATAGACTCTTCTGTCCAAATATTTATCATTTTTGTTGTTGTTTTTGTTGTTGTTTTTTTTTTTTTTTTTTTATATTGTCATTGTTTTATATACTAGTAAGGCTTGGAATCTTGGAATCTTACTACTGCTCATGAAGACATGGGCATTCCATTTGGTCCCTTTTTATCCACTGGACGAGGCGGCAGGGAAGTTTTTTTTAGTCCTGTTTTTACTATCCGTTGTTTGGTGTTTGTGGTCTGTTTGTGACCGTGCGTTCGCGCTTGACAAAGGCGGTTGGCCGAAAATTTGCGCTTGTTTTGTCTTGTTTTGTTAAATACGCGCTTACATTGGTTTTCTTGTTCTTCTGGTTCCTGTTTGTTGGGCGCGGCAGTCGCACTCGTTTTGGATCAGAGCTTGATCTGCCAATTGTAGTCTGCTGATATGTTTACAAACCTATGTACTAATTGCTACAATTAAGGTACTGTGAATTAAAAAATAATCCACATGTGTTAGTAAAGGCTGCGGGACTGGCTTATTTAATCACATGTGGTTGCTTTATTTGCTATTGTTTGATTAATTGGTCGATTGTTCTTTTGTTGCACAGGTGTGAAGATGATGGACAGACAGGCCGTGGTTCAGGTACCCGTTTGATCTCAGCAATCACAACAGCTGACTGAGTGTAGCCGCCACGCCCTAACACAGAAATGATTGAGTCTATCGTCATGGTTGATGTGGTGGCCTCAACAGTGGTGGATTATTGTCCAGTTAACTCAGATGTTTTGATAATGCCCACGGTCTGGGCGTCCTTTGCTCAGTGACTTGTGATCTGGTTGTATATTGTCCAACGATTTTCATCGCTTTTTTGTTTTGTTTTTGTTTTTTCAACATGTTGCAGTCTCTGGTTGCACGTTCGTTCTTTGTCAGTAATGTGTACCCTGCCATGAACCGGTGCAATGAACTTGGTGGACTGTTTGTTTCACCACTTGTTGAGAACAACCGTGAGGAGTGACTGAGAGAAATTGTTCTAAAAAAAAACAAACAAAAACAACAACAAAAAAACGTAAAATTATCAGCGAGTGCACCTGCAAGTTTTGTCTGAAACTGAATGAAAAAAAGTATCAAAAGAAGTTGTCATAAAGAATTTGGTTTGAAAATTTAAAACGCTATCACAGAGTGTCTCTTTAAAACATTGCCTTGAAAACAATGAACTTTAATCGTGTGTATAGAAGACGGGTGGACTGGAAATGATAATACGTCAAACACAGTCTGTTGTGATAACAACAAAATCTATGTAATTTAGTCAAACAAAATCTGAGTAAGCTATTCTTTCTTATATACACATCCCGCCAAGATGAACTTGTCAGCTTCAAGTTTCACGGTGTGAACGTAAAGAGAAAAGAAGGAAATAAACTCCCTCTATCCAGATATTGCAGAGGACAGTGTTACATCTTGAAAATACATCCACCACCGACTATACCGCTACAGAGAACGTCATAAAATCCCTCTTCTCGCCTTATCGTGCAGGGGGTATGAAGTTTGTATCTATCTTCATGTCTGGCACCGCTTTCATGCCGTGAAGCGCTGACGTCAGAAGCATCCGACTTTTGCCTGATAGTGGCCCTGCGTTGTATGTAGCCAGGGAAAAAACAACAACCGGAGCTGACGTCACGGATGTCAAAGGAACAGACCGTATTGTGAACGATGCGAAGAAGCGCTTGGTGGTATATCTTGCCACAGTAAAACTCCCTTTGCCTCTCCTTCCTTACCTCTCCTGTTTCTTGTCCTCGTGTACGGAGTGGCTCTGTGGCCGTTAATTTGAAGTTCTTCGTGTTTAGCTGGGATTGTCAGCGGATATGAACTAGACGTGAAGCATACAGCGCTATTTTACAGATACCTGATTAGTTCCTGAAGAAAGAAACAAAGAAAGAGATAGAAATAGAGAGAAAGAGAGAGAGAGAGAGGAGACAGAGAGAGAAAACAGAGACAGACAGACAGACAGAGAAACAGAGAGTGAGAGAGGAAGTTACAGAGAGAGGGAGACAGACAGACAGACTGAGACAGACAGACAGAGTGTGTCTCTGGTTCAAAGTCAGAGAAGGGAGAGACAGACAGACAGAGAGATAGACAGACAGTCTTAAGTGCAAAGAGAGAGAGAGAGAGAGAGGGTTGGAAGTCTTGTCGGAATCAGTTAACCTGCAGCCAGCAGTGAAGTCAACGCAGTGTGACGGCGGATTGTAGCGGCCATATCAGTTCTACCACCACTGCAGTTATTTAACAGCGAGCCCCTCTCTGCGGAAACACCTGCCCCTGTTTCGCTCCCCTCCAGCATTCTTACCCCACAGGCAGGCAGGCAGGCAGGCTCAGGCGGGAGCGAGGGAGGGAGGGAAGAGGAGAGAGGAGGAGGGGCGTATAGGCGCCAGGCAGTGAACCAGGACAGAAGCAGTATTGTTGTTTGTGCTGGCACCACGTCAAGCATGTCTCACCCCCGATCAGGCCAGCCTGTGTCGACGTACTCGCACAACACAGAGGCAGCCAGATGTGACATAGAGCTGCAGGAGGTTGCCCCGTTCGCAGCAGCAGACTCACCACCGCCGCTGCAGACCAGACCTTTCACAGGTTTTATCGACCCTCACAACTGCCTCTTGCCTCACCCTCAAAGTCGTCTCTCTTTGCCCAACAGTTCTAGAACTACAGCAGATTCTAAGAATCACCAAAAGCGACATTCAACGGGTGTTCCGAGTCAAGAGAGGGGACAGGGGCGCACGTCTGCGACTCAAAATCTGCCGCGTCGTCATTCGAGTAGTTCTTACAAAGCCAAATCTGGATCATCTGTGTTTTATCCTTACACCAGAGGAAACATGGCAGAGGCACGAAACGGGCAGACCAGCGTCGTCCCCGCCATTTCCCTCAACGAAGACCACGTCCCTGGTCATGGTGACTATGGAGTAGACAAAGATGTGGAAAATACTCCACGCTGGATGCATGAGGTGGAGCCTTCACTTCATAGTGTGAAATTGCCCCTCAATGGCAGAAGTGCTGAACAGACTCCAACCAGCCTGCAGGCCACGACACATTCTGTATCTGACGACACCACAGACAAGACGGGATATAAAACAGGAGCGGGTCAGGCCAGTTCTGACAACAGCGACAAAACAGACGGTCTTCTCCGAAGAAAAGGAAATGATTATGACCGTTTGGTCAGAGGTTCATCCTCTCCTCAACATGTATATCGTCCCATAGTGGAGAACCCTGATTTAAGACACGTGAAAGCTGACGCCGCCACTCCAAACATACCAAAGTATATGTGGTCGGGATCTGGCACCAGGTCTCCGCTGTACGATTCCCGTCCTGCAGACGTTCGCACAGAGCAAGTGAGACCTACGTCCCATCCTTTCCTGCCTCCTAGACGACAGCAGTTTGCTGAAAACGCTGACGACATTATCGAGCTGCAAAGTGACGTGAGAACCAGCACCTCCACGGAAGAACGACAGAACAAGTCCAACATCAAGAAGGACGTGCCTGAAGTCAACGAGGTTCCCAACACCAACTTCGCCATCGCCTGCATGGTAGCTCTGTGTTTCAACCTGCCCTTCGGAGTGCTGGCCATGTATTTCTCCCTGCAAGCTGTCAAAGCCTTCCAGGACGGTCGGGCCAAGCTTGGTGAGCGGCGTTCTCGATGGTCCATCGTGTTGAGTCTGCTGGGTATCACCATCACCACCGTCATCATCTCCAGTGTTGTGCTCTACACTGCTCTGCAAGGGCAGAAACGAATCAGCCGACACAGAACATATGGCAATAAGGCTGGACTCAACCTATGATATGTAGATATATAATGTATGTAAATATATGTAAAGAGAAAGAAAAAAGAGAGGATTCCTAGGACATGATACCATTGTGACTTGGAGAGTCTGATTATCTCTGCTTTGTGACTGTGTATCATGATGCCAGGCACTGAATGCCAACGAAACTTTGATCTTTTCTCCCCCACCCCACCCCCCACCCCCCAACATGGCGACATATGTATGACGTCAACTCTGAGCCTTGTGTATAACAGTTAAGCACGTGTAGCGTTGAAGTGATTCAAGAAATGCAGATTGTGTGATTGTTTATGTCGACGCAAGTGTCAAGAGGCCACCTGTATCGTGTTTCTAATTTGTGGCTGCAGTCCGGTTCTCGGCTGTAATGTTTTCTGGGGTGAAATTTGTCCCTTGTTGTGGTCTGCTTTAAACAGGTATGATACACAGAAAGATGGCTATACGAAATGGCAAATTTAATTCTGAGAAATCCAAAAAGATGGAGATAGAAATATGACCATGAATGTGTTGGCCTAGGAATCTTCAGAACATTTTTTTTTTACATGGATCCAGAAAGTTGGTGTGGTTTTTGTCATAGTGTAGATGCGCGACGGATGTTTGTTTTGAAGTTGTGTTAACATCGTCATCTGTCCGTGTTTTGACGACAGTGTGATGAAAATAAAAAAAAATAAAAAAGAAAGTACAAAATGCCTTACGTACAACCTGCATCGCCGTGGACAATCGAAAGCTTGAAACTAATATATGTAGCAAACAGCAGTATCAGAACTACTGTCTTTTTTTTCTGATTGACACAACCCACAAGCTGAGTCAATCAGAAACAGCCGTAGAGTACTCACTGCTGTTTGCTCCATTTATTATTATCAGTCATGACACTCCCGATGTCTTTCCTTTGGAGTATGGAACGATGGGTTTTTTTTCGTTGTTTCGTGGTCTGGATGCCATTCGACTGATGTGAATTTGTGAACACGTGGAAATATGGTGTAGCTTGTGTGTGATAAGACATATTTTGCAGTTTAAACAAGAATGTGTTTCTGCACTGAAAGATTAGGACTGTCAATCGTGCAGTTAGAGGTGAAACATCTAATTTGAAGCAAACAAAAAACAAAAGCCTGCCTGTTTTTGTTTGTATGTTTTGTTGTAGAACCAAAGAGTGCCTTATCCTCGCAATGGGTTGCCTTAGTTTGAACACCACTGCGATTGCCAAAGCCGGTTGATGTCTCCTGTTGTTCGCCTTCTATGCAGAGACTGCCAAATGGTAAATGTTCATGAATCTATAGCTGTGTTGTTAGAAAAAAAAAAGCCGATCCAAATAATACGATTTTGTTGCATAGAACACGTCGCAGTGTGCTTCAGATGGATCAATCCACCTTAAAACGTGCAGTCTGTGCATGCGAACATTTGTGAGTGCATTTGTTTTTTTTTTTTTCACTCTGTCTTAAAGAGAAACAAAGGACGATTGTTTCGTATGGACTGCAGAGATTGTGTGTGTGTGTGTTTGTGTGTGTGTCTGTGTTTTGTGTGTGTGTGTGTTGTGTGTGTGTGTGTGTGTGTGTGTGGTGTGGGTGTGCGCGCGCGTGTGTGTGTATGTGTCTGCCTGTCTGTAACAAAAGAAGTATATGAACATGATTTTGTCAGCTCTTTATGATTTGATTTGTTTTTGTTTTATTTCGTTTTATTTTTTTTTTAACCAAATTTAGGTCATGACTGTAAGTCGTTAAGTGAGTCATGAAAATATGATTTTGGAAGATACACCTGTAATAATGTTACACAGAACCACAGTATGACTAAAACTATCACTTTATAATGAAGATGTGTGAACAGCACTCTCTCAGAAATCTGAAAATATTTGAATTTTGAATATTTTTTTTTCTGTTGTGACAATCTGCCATTGTCCTCATCATTTCATGCCAAGCTTCATTTTGATGACAAAAACTTCTTAGAGGTTGCAGAGACCCGATAAAAACAGCGTAGGGATTTTGTGCATTTTTTTTTTCTCTTTTTATAGAAAGGAGATTGTCGAATGGGTTGGCCATTCCTCTCTCTCTCTCTCCCTCCCCTCTCTGTCTGTCTGCCTGTCTGTCTGTCTGTCTGTCTGTGTATCTGTTTGTCTGTCTGTCTCTCTCTTTTACCGTTGGAAAATTAAGCATCATTGTCATTGTCATTTCATTCTTTTCTCTCTCTCTCTCTCTCTCTCTCTCTCTTCTCTCTCTCTCTCTCTCTCTCTCTCTCTCTCTCTCTCTCTCTTCTCTCTCTCGTCCAGTGTCGACGGTGTTCTCCAATAAAGTATAGCTCGTAACTCGCATGTTCGACTCAGGTCAGTGCTAGGATAGGAATTAGTCCATTCCCCATTCCCAGTCTCCCACTTATCCTCTGCTAGATAATGCAGGGGGTGGGGGTGGGGGTGATCCAGGTGCCAGATCTTTCCAGCGAGATGATACACTTAGATTCCTAGAGCAAACACAGAAAAGGGAGAACCTACAGGAACGAAGGTGCTGACCGTGGCAAAAAAGATACGTAAAAGAATAAGAATAAAGATACTTACATACAGCAAGCTTCAAACTGCAAATTCTGTTTTTGTTTTTTTGTGGTTTTTTTGTTTTTTTGTTTTTTGTTGTTTTTTTGTTTGTTTAAGAATAGTAGCATGCAGTCATACTGGAGCCATCTTACTGGTTGTTCTTACTACCGTACACATGCATATTAACCTCCCCTCCCCCCAGTTAAGAATGGAGACGCTATACTGACGATGAGCACTTCGTGAGGATAGAAGCCTTATACATGTCCACTGTGACAAGTTGAAATAGTCTGTAACACAACACAAGACAACAGAACACAAAACAACACAACGCAACGCAACACAATACAACACAACACAACACAACACAACATAGTGCAACGCAACACGACAGTACAGCGCAATATAACATAACACACGACACGACACGACACGACACGACACGACAACGCCCACGACACACGACACGACACGACACGACACTACACTACACTACACTACACTACACTACACTACACTGCAATGCAATGGAATACAATGCAGTACAATACAGTACAATTACAATGCAATGCAACGCGATGCAATACAGCACAATAAACACAACACAATGCAATGCATGGCATGGCAAGGCAATACAATGCAATGCAATGCAATGCAATGTATTGCAATACAATACTATTCAGTACAACACAGTACAACACAATAAGGACATGTACAATACAACACGACTTCAGCCTAGGCCTACCTGTGAATGAAATCCATGTTTATCGTTTTGTTTCTATGTGCAGATCAGCGCACACAATGTGAACTAATGAATATATTATTATTGTTGTTGTTGTTGTTGTGTGTTATTGTTGTTGTTGTCGGTAAAACACAACTCAGTGCGACTGTTTTCATACCACAAAATGATATCGTTTGGATCGCTCTGAACAATTCTGTGTGAGTGTATAAAGTTGTGATTTATCTTCATTACGTACACAGTTTCAAGTCGAGCACTACAAACATACAGAGTAAGCACGCGTATTTTGTTGACGAAACAAGACTTATCTTAAAACCAGTAAGAACACGTTCTTATAGGAAAAAAAAAAGAAAGAAAGAAAGAAAGAAAGAAAGAAGAAAAGAAAAAGAAAGAAGGAAAGAAAGAAAGAAAGAAAGAAAAAGAAACGAAAATAGGAATGTAGTAACATTGACAAAACAACGTTTTGTTTTCTCGACAACTGAACTTTTGTTGTTGCTGTTGTTGTTGTTGTTTGTTGTTGTTTCTTTAGTAGTAGTAGTAGTAGTAGTAGTAGTAGTAGTTATTGCTGTTGTTGTGTTTGTTGTTGTTGTTTTCATCCTGTTGAACACATTGCAGTCTAACTGTGTTTTCATGCCAAGTTTTCATTCGTCAGTTAAATACGTGTTCTGTTTCTCTCTGCCTTTTTTTCATCTTTTGTTTATTAGTTTGGTTAGTTTATTTTGTATGATATGAAGGGTTTTTTTTGTTCTAATTGTATTATATGTACGTTCAAACCGCACCAGAGATTGTAAACCGGTTAATATTGTTAACTTTTACCAACTGTGTGACTCCTTTTGGCCGTTCTTTTGTTTGCACTGAAAATGCTACTTTTTTATTTTGTTTGTTTCTTTTCGTTTCTTACTACTGATGGCATCTTAATGGACTGTGTGGTTTTTATATAATTTGGTGATTATTCATCAAAGCAAGGGCCCTTGTGGCATCGATTGCTATCGCAGACTGGCTTGTTTGTTTCTTTGTTTTTTGTTCCTGTTTTTTCCTTTTTGTGTTATTGTTTGTTTGTTGATTTTCCTCTCTCTCTCTCTCTCCTCCTTCTCCCCCCCCCCCCCTCTCTCTCTCCTGTATATATACACTACGCACAAAAAGTTAAGGATCACTTGCACAAAAATTCATAACTTTCAAAATAAGAAAGCCAATGCTGTGAAGTTTGGCAAACATTTAATTCCATGCTTTTAGTGATAACGATACACAATGCCTTCAATTTCGAGCAATCGTTTGGTGTGTACATTTGATCAAAGTGGGTACGTATCGAAATTTGATTTCCAAAGTCATTGAAAATCACAAGACAGGGCATTCTGATGTCTCCAAAAGTTCAGTAATGCGTGTAACCGCCATGGCTGTTCTGGCACTCGATGCAGCGGTCCTCATCGAGTTGACCAGGTTGGTGAAGATCCTCTGTGGAAGCGCCTGCCACTCAGCCTGCAGCATCTGGTAGAGGTGTTGGGCATCCCTGGGAGGGGGTGGTTGCTCCTCACTTTGCGATCCAGCTCATCCCAGAGGTTCTCAGTCGGGTTGAGATCGGGACTGCATGCTGGCCACTCCATTCTGTTGACTCCAGACTGCTGCAGGAAGTCGTTGACCACCCTTGCCCTGTGGGGGCGAGCGTTGTCATCCTGGTAGACAGCCGTCGGTCCCATCTGCTGCAGTGTAGGCACAGCCAGCGGTCGAAGGATCTCATCCCGGTATCGGAGGCCAGTCAGGTTACCCTGTACATGATACAAGGGTGTTCTGTGGTGAAGGCTGAAGGCCCCCCAGACCATTACAGAACCTCCACCAAAGGCCACCTTTTCTTGGACAGTGGTGTCAATAAAGCGTTGCCCTGGGCGCCTCCAGACCCTCAGTCGGCCGTCGTTGTGGTTCATGGTGAAGCGTGATTCATCACTGAACAGGACCTGGGACCATTGCTGACGTGTCCACCTCACGTGACGTCTGCAGAAGGCGCGGCGTGCTGCCCTATGGGCTGGAGTTAAGCGTGGCCGTACAGCTGGGCGACGAGAACGGAGGTTAAACCCATGAAGGCGGTTCCGTATGGTCTGCTGGCCGATGTTGATGTTAGTAGCCACCCTCAGCTGCCTTCGAATGATGCTGGAAGAAGCTGTTCTTGTCTGCAGGGCTTGTCGTTCAATGAGACGATCTTCACGTGGGTTTGTCTTCTTCGGTCGACCAGATCTGCGTCTTTCATGGACCCTCCCAGTGGCTGTGAAGCGTTGAATCAGTCTGACAATGACCGAGATGGACACCTGAAGTCGCCTGGCCACTTCTCGCTTGGGAACACCATCTTGGAACCATGCAACAGCTCGTCCCCTCTCAAACTCGCTCAATTTTCGTCGTGGAGGCATTGTCAGATCAGGCCTACTACTGGTGGAATGTCTTCTTATAAAGCCAAGCAAAAGACAGCATCTCACGCATAAACAGCAGTGCTTGCACGTGCATAATGGTTTTTCCATCTGCTTGTGCAATGTGTTCAGGCAGAACGGTCCAAAACAAGGTCCTTTTTCGCAAGTTTCCGCTTTTCCGTTTGCGGCAAAACTCAGTAGTAGAGAATCCCGTGCAATTTTCGCACTAACACAACATCGCCCACTTACAGCTGAACAAGAATTCATAACAATTTGGCTGGACTGAGAAATAAATAACAGTAGCGAACTGAGTTTATTACGCACCTGTTTTCTCACAGTGATCCTTAACTTTTTGTGCGTAGCTTATATTATACATATAATATAATTATATATACATATATATATTTAGATTATTTAAAAAAAAATATGCTCGTTTTTTTTCTCTCGTTCTCCTTTCGC
>CM060305.1:22833614-22846114 GCA_030674185.1 Monoplex corrugatus | reverse complement strand
GGTTTGATGTTTGCTAGAAAGCAAAAGCAAGGATTTGTTTTTGTTGTGGATGAGAGTTATCCTACAAGTATGTATGTCATTATACAATTATGTACGGATTCGGATTAATGGGATCGGGAATTTAGTAAGCTAGAATCGAAATAAACATTGCAGATTTTTGGGGGTTTGTTTTCCTTTTCTTTTGTTTTTTGTTGTGTTTTTTGTTTGTTTTGTTTTACAAAGATCTACCACAGCATTTTCAATGTTTTTTTCAGTGGGATATCTTGCTGTTGAACAAAATGTTATGTATGTTGGTTTTTTTTCATCAAGGTATCGGAGCCAGTTGATAAGAAATATGACTTATGTTAGTTACAGAGCCTGTCAACAGTAACTTAGGAAGAAAGATTAACCCTTTGACTCACACCCCCTATCCACCACTGCAAAAACTTAACTCTTTGATTCCCTCACCCTATCCACCAGCTTCCTGCAGAAAGTTGGTGGACAGGGTGAGTGGGTAAAAGGGTTAAGTTTGCGCTTTGCTAGCACGGTTGACAATGCAGGGTACTGGTACATGGGATGCGGGAGTCAAAGGGTTAATAGGGAAGCGCCGTGTATGCCATCTCCTCCTTTCCTTGGTTCTGCTTCCCTTACCCCTCTCCCCTCCCGCAGACCCGTATTTTTTTTTTTTTTCAATTCCATTCAGACGAATTTAACACACAGTTGGTTGACACGTATAATGTTATAAAATTGCTTTAATTTGATATGACCAGACCAGGCTAGCCACAAACCTGCGCCACGGCCGATACTCAGTATTCAACCCAAGAAAAAGACATCTGTAACTAAGCCTTGACAATGTTATTGTTATTTCTATGATCATAATTATTATTATTGTTTTGTCATCATTATCATTATCATTATTATATTATTATTATTATTATTATTTATTATTATTATTATCATTATTATCATTATCATTTTCATGATTATTATTAACATTATCGATAAACAGTATTATTGTGGTTATTGTTGCTGTTGCGACAGCTGCTGCCGCTGCTACCATTCCACATATTATTTGCAGTTTTCTACTGAACTGTAACTCATTTTCACAAAGTTGCCGATAATTTACAGATCGTACAATTTTTCATTTTACAAACCAGCGAAAAGGACAGTATGTGGAGTTCATTATGCTATCAGTTTTATTTCTCTGCTGTGACCATTTACTGAACATGTGCTTTAAAGTTTATAAATGCAGAACTTAGACAACAAAACTTCGAACATTTCGATCACACAGCTGGTCACCAAACTTAGCAACAAGCCTAGATCTCAACGAAAGTGTGAAACTTTGTAACTTAGATAAAATCCAGTATAATGTGCAATTATCATGCATTCACTTAAAATTTGGTACCGTCTGCTGGTGTTTTTTTTTTTTTTTTTGGGGGGGTGGTTTGAATATAAAGTTAACAAGAAACATCACGAGGGTGCGGATGGGACCCGGAGCACCAATGCCTCGCCGCTCTCGGGACACTCACGCACGTCCCAAGCTCCCGACGCCAATCGACATTTTTTTTTTTTTTTTTTTTTTTTTTTGCAAAAGGGTGGGTGGGAGTGGGAGGTGGGGGTGTCCATGCGTTGCATGACACAGTCGGTTCGGGCAGCCCGCCCTGCCACCAGCTCGCATAGATCTCAGCTACTCTCGACAGTTAACAGTCAGAAGCTCCTGACGTTATCTTACTTCAACTACAGGGACGGCCGCGAAAGTGGCCAGGGCATGTTGCTCCAGACACACAGCCCGTTTTGTATGTATGATTGCAGGCATTGAAAACAGCAAAAAGTAGGCACTAGTTTTTTGTTTTGTTTTTTAACATTGGAATTTGTTATCTCTTTAGAATCATGAAATGGAAATCATAGAACGGACAGCTATGCACCTTAACCCTTTGACTCCTGCACCCTGTCCACCAGCATCCTGCATTGTCAACCATGCTGGCAAAGCAAAAAGTTAACCCTTTGACTTCCTCACAGGAAGCTGGTGGATAGGGTGAGGGAGTCAAAGGGTTAACTTTTTGAACTTGGTGGATAGGGTGCAGGAGTCAAAGGGTTAAGTTTTTGCACTTGGTGGATAGGAGTCAAAGGGTTAAACTGATAAAAGTCCCCATTTTCACTGTTTGATCTCTGATCTCCTTCCTCGTCTTCTGATGCAACTCGGGACTGTATGACTAATCGCTGATTTGGTCAGAACAGGCTGCAGTCATTATCATTAAACGTCGTTGGACTTGTTCATTAGCGTCTGTTTCTATCAAGGTTTTGGAAAACTTGTTAAGTTATGAATGAATTCACATAATCACTGACTTAAGTAGTATTCGTTACAAGTGGTTGGAAACTTGTAAGTTTAATGAATGGCAAACATCTTAGTAGCCTACTTTCTATTACCAAGTAGGTTTGGGGAAACTTGTAAGTTATGAATGGACTGGCATAATCACAAACTTTAAGTTCTCTCTGTTACCAATAGTAGTAACAAAAGGTAAGTCCCCGGCACGAACATTCAGATACAGTAATATCACCTTCACCTGTCTTTTGTTCGTTGTCTATAATTATGGTCAGGCCCTGTCTGATGATGAACGTATCCGCATGCAGTTGGTGGGCACCATTTTCGTCTGATAAAGACAACCGTGTAGACCTTTGCTTTACGGTGCAATGAGACCATGGTTTGTAAGAAGGAACCTGCAGGACTGATACCTCTTCGGCTTCAGCCCTCTAGGTTTACTTGTCCCTAGGTCATGACCAAAAGAGCAATACTGTGAGTAGAGGGGACAGGGTTTTAGACAGTCCTTATCCGCCAATAGCTCCGTTATAGGGGACATAAGGTATTTTCTGTCTGAGGTCTTGCCAAGTGCCACCCTGCCTCGCCCTGATACTCGTCATCATCAATTATTCCAGGACTTCTTATTGGTGTAGGAAGAGAGTTCTTGAATGTTAAACAAAACCGATACTGTTGTTCGGTTGTGAGGCGTACGTGGACAGTCAACATGCAAAGTCAGAACAAGATTGAGGTTGCCGAAATGTGGTTTCTAAGAAGAATGTTGAGAGTTCCGTGGACAGCAAAGAAAACAAACGAGACAGTCTTGATGGAGGCAGACACAAGAAGATCATTGGTAAGGAAGATTAGGAAAAGACAAGCATCATCTATGTTATGAGGAAAGGGGAATTAGAGAACCTGGTCACAACAGGAAAGCTGGAGGGAAAGAGAACACCAGGTAGATCCAGGGAGAAAATATTGGACGGACTTGCAAGGTGGCTTAGGATAGAGAGGATGGAAGATGTGCTTGCGGCGACAAGGGATAGAGCATATGGAGGGCATGATCACCAACGCCGTGCGGCAAGGCACATGATGATGATGATGATGATGATGATGATCCCCCATCTACCATCCGCCACCTGCTACACGCTAGGCTGGAGATGTTGTTCTACTTCCAAATTGGAAGTAGTCTTTCTGGATTCATCAGACTAAACTTGAAAACCATTTGAAGAGTATGTTGCACTGCAACCTATTTCATGTACATGTATTATGTTGGTATAACTTCTGATGCCACCTCGAATTCTATTGCATTTGCTAAACGTCACTGTTTCATTTACACTGTTTTTCTCTCGATCGAGCTTCTATACTCGCCTTCTGACAAAAGTAAACTCGGCACGTTGCACTTGACATGATAATTACGTTCATGTCAAATTCACATGTACGTTTGTACCTCGCTAGTGCTACTTCAGAAATGGTAAACCAAACGCACATTTATCAGGGCAAGATGCTGTCAAATAATGTCCATGCTTCAGTCCCAAAGCATGCTATCAAAACCATATGAAACTCATAATCATCCGTCCTCATCTGACAGAGGTCATGTGCACTAATGACAAGGTGCATTTCTAAAGCACGCCAGTCTGGGAAACCTGACAGAGGTCACGTGCACTAATGACAAGGTGCCTTTCTAAAGCACGCCAGTCTAGGAGACCTGACAGAGGTCACGTGCACTAATAACAAGGTGTCTTTCTAAAGCACACCAGTCTAGGAGACCTGACGAGAGTCACGTGCATTAATAACAAGGTGCCTTTCTAAAGCACGTCAGTCTAGGAGACCTGACAGAGGTCACGTGCACTAATAACAAGGTGCTTTCTAAAGCACGCCAGTCAAGGAGACCTGACAGAGGTCACGTGCACTAATAACAAGGTGCCTTTCTAAAGCACGCCAGTCTAGGAGACCTGACAGAGGTCACGTGCACTAATAACAATATGCCTTTCTAAAGCCGCTAAGAGACCCGACAGAGGTCACTTGCACTAATAACAAGGTGCCTTTCCAAAGCACGTCAGTCCAGGTGATCAGAAAGATGCCATGCGCACTAAAACAACAAGGTGCCTTTTTACAACAGTCCAGGAGACCTCATAGAGGTCACGTCAACTAATAACAAGGTGCCTTTTTAAAGCACTCTGGTCCCAAGATTTATCAGAGGTCGTGTGCACGAATAACAAGGTGCCTTTTTGAACCATGCCAGTCCAGAAGATCTGATACAGGTCACGTGCACGAATACCAAGGTGCCTTTTTAAACCACGCCAGTCTCAGAGGCCTGATGGAGATCATGTGCACGAATAGCAAGGTGCCTTTTTGAACCATGCCAGTCCAGAAGATCTGATACAGGTCATGTGCACTACTAACAACGAGGTGCCTTCTTTAACCATGCCCGTCCAGAAGACCTGTTAAGAGGTCATGTACACGAATAACAGCTCGCCTTTTTAAACTGCGCCAGTTTAGAAGATGTGATAGAGTTCATGTTCACTAAAAACACAGGCTGGCTTTTAAACCACGTCCATCTAGAATATCTGTTAGACTTCATGTGTAGCCTACTAGTAACCATAAGCCTTTTCAAAGCGCGCCAGTCCACATAGAGTCTATGTGCACGAATAACAAGGCACTTAACCCCCTCCCCCAAAAAAGAAAGGGGGGGGGGGAGAAGGGCATGAGGCGAAAAAGACAAAGACATCACTGATCCACATCGTAAAAGATCAGATGCACACACGTCGTGGAACTAGTTTAGAAACGACCTCTTTCGAGCAATCAAAGATAACATCATAATTTTATTGAAAATTCTAAGCGTTTCTAAATTGTCTACTTGGATGACATGCCGTGGTATGCCGGACCTTCCAGTAAGCAACTCCTTATTCATCTCCATTCTCTAGCATGTTGGAACTAAGTCTTACTCTTTTCATCTATTATTTATGTTTTGTAATAACGTGATATCAATTGTGGCTGTTTTTGCCTGCTTTGTTGGTTTTTTTCTGAGTTTTTTTTTTCTTTCCTTAGTTTGCTTTGGTTCATTTTTGTTGTTATTGTTTTCTTTCACCTAATGTGCTAAGGATATGATCGTAGTGCTTTTAGCTTTTTTTCTTCATTTCTTTCTTGTTTCTTGTTGGTTTAAATTTCACAAGTTGCCCGCATTTGAGCTAATAGTGTGTCAATTGTTTTTGGGGAGGGCTAACACAAGCCTTGCTTGATGCCCTGCCCATGCTTTGCTGTATTTATGACTCTTCTATTCTTGAATGAAATTCTGTTTAAACCAAAGAAAACATCCCATCCAAAACTTTCTGGGGGGGGGGGGGGGGGGAGGAGTGAGAACATCTATGGATCAACACACACATTAAGAGTATCTTACGCCTCAAGAAGGAACTGTTACCAACAAGCCAAGAAATGCAGCTGTGAAAATTACAGAGATCTACAAAGAGAATGTAAAAAGACAAGATGCGCTGAATGAGGCTACATCAACAATGATACGCAAGAAGGTTTTGAAAACAACACCTCCAAACCCACGTCGCACCGCGTAAATTCATAACATGACAATGTTGGTAGTTGTCCATGACAGGACAAAGGAAATTCCCACAGTGACAGAAACTCAAGGCAGAAATACTCAATATGAAACGCTTCAACTTCTCGCTGCACTTTTTCCGTCCAGACAAAAAAAAAAAAAATATATATATATATATATATATATACCTATTACAGCTGTAAGGAATGGACCTTATTGTTTTGTTGTTTAAAGCCCAGCCGACTGTGTAGAGCCATTTCAGGGTTTTAACCGCTTCAAAACATGCAAAACTTCAACAAGAAAAAAAAAAGAATAGAAAATTTAGTACACATATCAATGCATTCGCACACATAATCTAATGACCACTCCGTCCAAATTATTGCATATGGGATTTTAAGAAACACATCTAAATACAAATTTAAGCATACCTAAGGACACCAATATGTATAGATATATATATAAAAAAAACAGGGATAAATTACCTAAAATTGCTTCTGCACATCTCACCTCCTAGAGCCAAAAAAGTGCACTTAATACATGTACCCAATTTTCAATCCTAAGAGAAAGTAGGTAAGACTTTATCGAACACATACAGGTGAATGGACCACTAAGGCAGAAAATGATGGGAAGAAATGACAAAAAGCAAAGGAGCAAGGCAGAAACAAAAAGATGACAGAAAAGAGGAAATTTCTAGAAGAGAATTTCCACAAGGTGGGGATACTCTTTATACTGAAAGAGCCCCCGGCATCCCCGCGGGGGAAGGAATAGACCTATTAAGAAACAAAACAAAAAAATGATGAGATGAAAGAAAAAGACACACAAAGACAGAAAAAATACGAGTGTGAAGAAATAAGGAACATTAAAAAAAAGTGTAGGTAAACAAAAGTTACATGTACATAGAAAGACAGAATAAATACGGTGGCGCTACATTGCGGCGACAATCTCTTTCCAAGACAACAGTTTAATTTTCAGATGGTAAATTCATTTCGACAACAATTAAAAAGACGTTGAAATAAACGTTGGAATACCATGCAACTGTTGTGGTTCCTGTGTCACTGAATTGCAACCCCAATTGTGGTCCCAGTTTTCGATTTTTTAAAAGATCTCTTTAAGGATTAAATCATTTTGGTAATTTCGTATTGTTCTATATCGGAGAGAGTCACCGCAAATAGATCGACTTGCAATACCATATTGATGTAGTGAAGCCATTCGTATGGCACAGGAAAAGAAATGGTCTTAGGATTGGACCTTGGCGTACGCTGAAGTGCACAACGCACATCAACACAATAAGTCCAAGGCGTAGTGATTCAAAACCATTCGTTATTTGAACGATTCTACAGTGATATTAGTCTCACATGTAATTTGAAATGAGAGGAGAAAATGTACAGGTTGACCCCATGGTCATAAGGTCATGAGGAATGCGACGATAGAGACCACAACTTTTCTGAAGCCGAGCATTATGAGGCGGTGCCTTTCTTCTCTACTTTTGAGTAACTCCAGGTATTTATTCACTGTCGGGTAGACTGGAGGCCGCATGAACAAAGTTTTCCGACTTTGACATCTGCGTAAAGTCGTAAGGCCTGTTCGTTAATTGTGTTTCTTTCGATCAGTTTCTTTTTTTTTGTGTGTGTGTGTTTCGTTGAAGCGCTAGGGTTTTCTTGTTGTTATTGTTTTGTTGTTGTTTTTCTTTTTTTCTTTATCTTCTTGTTCTTTTCCTTCTTCTTGTTGCTGTTGTTGATGTTGTTGTTTCTTCTTTTTCTTCTCCTTCTCCTCCTTCTCACGATGGATTTACTATATGAAATCTTGGCTGATCTCCTCTGGGAGTTTTTACTGCAGCGCAGCGCCCTCCATTAGTTTTCTGTGTACATGTATTCGCCGTGGGATCTGCGCAGAGTGTTTGTCGATTTATCGTCTCATTCGAGAGACAAGGAGTTATAGACCACTGCATAAGATCTAGTGGAGGATGAAAGGATCGGGAGAAAAACACTGTCCAATCTGTGATTAAAACCAGGATCTGGGGACGTACCAGGCAGGCGCTTTCACCCTTTGACTCCCACATCCCTATCCACCAACTGTAAAAACTAACTCTTGACTCCCTCACCCCATTCACCAGGAGTCAAAGGGTTACGTTTTTGCTTTGCTAGTATGGTTGACAATGCAGGATGCTGGTGTTAGGGTGCGGAAGTCAAAGGGTTAACCATTAGCCAGGATGGTTGACAATGCAGGACGGTGGTGGACAGGGTGTGGGAGTCAAAGGGTTAACCACTAGGCCACACACTCTTCGCAAGTCAGATTGGAAGGCAAGCGCTCCATCTCAGCGCCGAGCATGCCTCTCACAAGTAAATGCACTGGCATGACCGAACATGGCTCTATGCTGTATGTCACTTACATCCTACCAGCATTTTCAAACAACGCAAACAACAATTACCTTTAAAATAGGCCAGGTCATTCTGAACGTGTAGGCGAAGCAGAAAATTACTACACATAGACGCCATCTGGATGTCAGCAGACAGTGTAAGCGTGAGTGTGCCCAAAACGCGGTGCCTCAAATCCCGATTACGAGAATAAGCGGTTTGAGCGATGAGCTTGTTACTGTTATTGTTGTTTAAAGCCCAGCCGACTGCGAAGAGCCATATCAGGGCTATAACCGCTTCAAAACATACACAATACTTATTGTTTTTGTTATTATTACTGTTGTTTAATTAAAGCCCAGCCGACTGCGTAGAGCCATACCAGGGCTATAACCGCTTCAAAATATACACAATACTTCAACAAGGAAAAAAAAAGGAAAAAAAGATTATGTACAATATCAATGCATTCGCGCACATAATCTAAGGAGATGGCCCTGGCGTTGACCACTCTGTCCAATTTAACGCACAGGGGATTTAAAAAAATACACCTGAATACACATTTAAGCATACCTAAGGACATCATAACATATAAAAACGGGTCATAAATTACCTAAAATTGCTTGCGCGTATCTCACCTCCCTAGAACAATAAATGCACTCAATACATGTATCCAATTATCAACCCTAAGCAAAAATACGTAAAGACTTTATTGAACACATACAGGTGAGTGGACCACCAGCAAGGCAGAAAATGATAGGAAGAAATGACAGAAAGCGCACGAAAAAGGCAGAAAAAAGAGAGTGACAGAAATTATGAAATGTCAAGCACAGAATTTCCAGAAGGTGGGGATACTATTTATACTGAAAGAGTCCCCGGCATCCCACAGGGGGGAGCGATGAGCTTAAAGATACTCATACATGTACATTGTGAAGAACGCTGAGTAATCTACCATGTGGGGAAACAATAATGATAGGAGTTTGGAGTTTGTTCAAGAGGGATTCATCGTACTCGGACAATCCCATATGCTTTCCAACCAAAACTGCCAGCGATTATCTGGCACTAAGGCTACGTTCATACTGGCACTCACCACTGTAGTGCGGAAAAAAACGTGTACGCGTGAGAAAAGGTGTTCATACTTATCAGCACGCTCTCCGTCCTTGAGGAAGAAGGGAGGCCAGCGCTGCTTATTTTCGGGTAAACATGGAATTGACGGGGGCGACAGAAACTGATTTTGTGGTGGTGGTGGAAGAGAAGAAACACGAAGCATCGAACAATTCGCCGTTTTTCTGTGCATCCAATTAACAGATCATGAAAGGTGCATGGAAAGTATTATCATTTAATGCCTGAACTACTGTAGATAAACAAAAATTTGCAAAATATCCAGAATGTTCTAAAGGAAAGGTCGATTCCTGACTTCGGGAATCAGTTTCTCGTCTTCCATCTTGTGTTAAAAATGGCTGAAAATTTCAGTACAGTACAGTCTCTTGATCAGCGCACACGTACAGAAGCGTTTCAGTATGAACGCGCAGAGGATGGCCAGTGATAAAAAAGAAGGGTTGACCTCGAACTCACGACTTCTGTCCGCACGCACGACTGAAGTGTAGCAAGCACGCACGACTTTTTTGCGTGCGTGGTCGTGCGTGCGTGTCTGTGGCAGTATGAACATCTTCGCTCAGCAAGTGAAAATAGTTTTTTCCCACCCGCACGATTTTTGTCCGTCCGCACGACAGTCGTGAGTGCATATGAACGTACCCTAACTGAGCCTGCGCAAAACCCTATGCGCCGGAAAGGTCTTGAACTGAGGAGTGGAAAGGGTATGGAGGGGGGGGGGGGAGACATTTGAAACACTAAGAATGATGGAAACAATAAGATAGACAGCAAACGGGCCAATGTCCAATGTTGCGGGCTGGGACTGAACTCATGTCAGATTCAGAGTCCACGGCTCTATCTAAAGAACCAATCCGCCCGCGTGATAGGAATGTTTACGTTCAAGTCAGTCAATGCTTTGGGTCAGAATACTGCAGCGAACAATATCACTCCCAGATCACACAGCCTATCCCTCATTAAACGGCCTGGAATTATTGTGAACATTGAATAGTTTGGAAAAAAATTATAACTACAAGATGACAACATTTCTATGTCAGTGTGGTTGAGACGTTCGCCTGCCAATAACTAAACTCGAGGTTCCAGGGTTTGCTCCCCGTAGAGGCCTCGACTTTTCTCCTCACTTTAAAAAACCGGAAAATCGAACTGAACGTCTAGTCCTTCGGAAGCGGACGAAAAACGAGTCGGACCCGTGTGCCTTCTGGTTGCACACGCTAAAGATCCCACGGCAGTTGAAAAAATGTGAAGAGCAGGGCATTGCCCGTCTGCCTTGATATAAAACATTGAAGAGATACGTTGATTTCCCAGGTCCCACCCCTTGAAATCCAATAAGCCTTCTTGCCTTTCTGAAGTCTTGGTAAAAAAAAAGGTGAATATTAGCATGAACCTGAAGCGAGGGAGAGGAGATGGGTGCCACCCTCGTGGTGCTGGCACCAGGGAAAGTTGGTCTCTGCCACCTCACTCCCCTACGACCTCAGGGTTATGGAACTATCTAGGTAGGACCTCAGGACCTGGTCAGCTCTAGGGTTTATGCGCAGGCTTAAGGTGTGAGCCGTGATCATTCTGGATTTTCTCCATCACATGGCACCTGTGATGATAGTGCATATGGAATTCATTCCGAGCGCGGAGACGTCATCTTAAGAAATTGAAACTGAAACTGAAACATTGAGTACAGTGCATCGAGCACTGCGGTTCTCCACATCCAAACCCATCCCACGTCTTTTCAGAATTTCATGATTTGATAGACACAGCCAGAGACATCACAACCAATACTGAATAATTTGGAAATATGTAAACAATCTGTGTTAGACACCCGTTACTCGAACGTTGTGCAAATGAATATTTTCTGTGTTGGTATAACTCTGTGTGTTTTAATACATACAAATACAAAAATACAAACAGAAACGAGCATTTGTGACTTTATGTCGCACAAAGTCGCTTGTTACCTAACAGTGTTTACCACTAACAGCCGTAATACGAATTATGGGTGTCACGGGTCAGTGTTGGAATTTTTTTTCAAACTGTTACTGTAACTTTTCCTGAACATGTTCATCATCATCATCAGGTGCCCTGCCGCATGGCGTTGGCGACCATGGACTTCCAACCATCTCTATCTCTCGTTGCCCCCAGCATCTCCTCCACCTGGACATGTTACTGCCGGTAAATTCCTTCCTTGTTAGTACGCTATTTGAAATCACCTGCACAGCAATTTACAGATGTTCTCTTGAGAAGAATAAAAATGGACTGTTTTGAACAACCAGTGTCAGCTACATTTCTGTAATAGTCCCTCCCGTTCAAACCACTCGTGACTGGCAAGTGTGTACATTGTGATGAAAATGGGTCCCGTTTACTGAGGGGAAGTTACTATTGAAACTGTGCATTCGGTTTTCATTGTTGTTTGCTTGCTCCCAAACAACGAATCAGAAGGGAACCATCTGCCAAATCCTATATATCAGAAAGTAAAATCCCATTGGAAAGAACGTAAAAGATTATATTTACGCTCTGCAGTAAGCTAAAAAAAAAAATAAATAAATAAATATCCGATGACGAGCGACTCATTCTGTGGCGTTATGTTATATTTGGTTCCAATCTTTACCTGTAAACAGGTTTCTTTTCCTTTCACATTTTCTCCCTTTACATTCACTTTTGAAAACAAAATCTGCGCTAGTCAAAATTAGGGATTTGAGAGATGGACTGGGGTATAAATATACATATTCATGAGCATTGAATACTTCGAGCGAATTAAAAACGATAGGCGCGATTTTTTTAAATCAATTTTAGATTATGTTTACTTTAAACTGGCGCAGTGAGAGTATGCTTCTTAATCCTTTGACTTCCATACCCTATCCACCAACTTCAAAAACTTAACCCTTATATTCACTCACCCTATCCACTAGCTTCCTGCAGGGAGCTAGTGGATAGGGTGAGTGAGTGCAAGGATTACGTTTTTGCTTCGCTAGCAGGCTTGACAATGCATGATGCTGGTGGACAGGACGGGGATTCAAAGGGTTAAATTTCAACGTCATTCCTCGTGTTATCAGACCTGGTTGCTGTTCCCACCCACCCCCACCTTTGTATCTGTCTGTCTCTCTCCCTCATCACAGTCCCTAATCGTTAACAAGCTGGGACGATAATACAAAACAAACAACATCTCTCCCTCCCTCTCTCTCTCTCTCTCTCTCTCTCTCTCTCCTCCCTCCCTCTCTCTCTCTCCTCCAGCCTT
>CM060305.1:22801114-22826114 GCA_030674185.1 Monoplex corrugatus | reverse complement strand
GGTTGCAGTAAAAATCATAAGTAACATTCGTTACACAGATGACATCGTGCTAATCGCTGAAAATGAAAGAGACCTACAAAACCTTGTGAATATCATAGAAATGAAAGCAAATATAAAGGGCTGGAGCTAAATAGCAAGAAGACTGACGTCATGGTAATATATAAGTAACATGAAATCCCCTCATGCAAAATATCAGCAAGTGGCACATTTTTGAGACAGGTTGATAAGTTTAAATATCTGGGAATGGTCATCTCACTAGACGGCAGATGCACATCAGAAATAGCCAGTAGATTCAGCCAAGCCAAAACACCTTTCAAGAAGATGAAAAGCGTTCTTACCAACAAATGCCTATCACTTCACATCAGAAAGAGAGTTCTTGAATGTTATATGGAACCGATATTGTTATATCATTGTGAGGCGTGGACAGTCAACACGCCAAGCCAGAACAAGATTGAGGAAGCCGAAATGTGGTTTCTAAGAAGAATGTTGAGAGTTCCATGGACAGCAAAGAAAACAAACGAGACAGTCTTGATGGAAGCAGACACAAAAAGATCATTGATAAAGAAGATTTGATAAAGAAAATTAGGAAAAGACAAGCACCATTTATAGGTCATTTTATCAGGAAAGGGGAATTAGAGCACCTGGTCACAACAGAAAAGCTGGAGGGAAAGAGAACACCAGGTAGACCCAGGGAGAAAATATTGGACGGACTTGCAGGCTGAGGACAGAGAGGGTGCAACGACACGGAATGGGTTCATATGGAGGGCCATGATCGCCAACGCCTTGCGGCAGGGCACATGATGATGCTGATACCCATAACCGATTAATTGTGCATGTGTTATTCAGTATGATGCTGTTAGACTGGAGCATATTATGCAGGATTTCTTATATCAACCATTTTTAGCAGCCACTGCCTCCTGCGGTCATTAAATGACCATGATATTTGACTTTGCCTTGATGTTTTGATGTGTGTGTGTGTGTGTGTGTGTGTGTGTGTGTGTGTGTGTGTGTGTGTGTGTGTGTGTGTGTGTGTGTGTGTGTGTGTGTGTGTGTGAACATGCCTGTGTAGTAGTTAGGGGACAATTCGAAGTGTACCGTAGTAGAAAGGGGACGTGTTTGTAATTTGGAGACGTCCCCAAAATACACAAAATTAAAATTGGCTCAGAATCACAAAATAAGCTTAAAATAATGTACCGTTGCGTATAAAATATAAATTACGTAATTTAAAAAAAAAAGTCCCCTAATTACTACATATTTTGCTTGTAGTAATTTAGGGACGTCCCATTATTACTGCATCCCATGACCCTGTTCTCACACAGATTGAGTCACACAACTGTTCAGTCTTAGTCGGTTTAAAAGTGTACTTCTGGCTTCTTTACCGAGATTGATCTGTTGTTTTCGTTATAGTTTTCTGTCTATTGTTATTGCTGTGTAAGTGCTGTTTTTATTTTACCGTCTTCCTTTTAAAGAAAATAACAGATTTTGTTGTCTGGCACTGCCAATAATAGATCTATTGACTGAATAACTTACATTCCTGTTGAATTATTTCATGGTGTTTTGTTTCAATAGTTTAATACACTTAATTTTTTTTTTAATTAAATGCTGTGTGGCTTGATTTCAATTGTTAACTTATTTATTCATTCATTTATTCATTTATTTATTTATCTATTTACTTGTTTATTTATTTAATTATCTATTTATTTTTTGTACGTATGTTTGTTTGTTTGTTTGTTTACGTGTTTATGTATTACGTGTTTACGTGTTTATGTGCCCCCACTCCCCAAAATGTCAAGGTCGTCGCACGCCTCACAGGCTGAGTGACTGATCTCTGGTGTTGTTTTGTGTTTTTCGTTGGATTTCCTTCAGTTTGGTGCTTGGTTTTTGTCTATTGTGTTCGTCATGGAGCCGTCGACGTGGTGGTTTTTGTTTGAATCGTCCCCATTATTCAGATTCGTTGTGCTGTGTTTTTTTGTTTTCGTCAAGGCTGTGTATTCCATTTCTTCACTGTCAGCCATTTTTCGTTCCAACGTGCACAACAGGTCACAGTGACATTTCCTCCAACCTACTTCACCGCTTACGTGCAAAACGCAGCATGCAACCATCGCCAGCATGTCGGCAGCTGTTGTCCGGGTGAGCGCACTGCCTCGCCTTCTGTTTACTATTCTCGCGATGAACTGGTTGCGATTCCTGCTGCTTCATTGACCTTTGACCTTGTCTCTCGGCTGCGTGAATTGGAGATTGGGTTCTGTTTGCCAAGGAAACGAACGCGCCGAGGAGGAAGAAGAAAACAGAGGCACATTCAAACTGTTACATCTGTGCGCCCTGCTAGTTTGAAAACTGACTCTTCTCCATCTGTTTCCAGCTTCAGAGGGTGCATGCTGTGTGTGTGTGTGTGTGTGTGTGTGTGTGTGTGTGTGTGTGTGTGTGTGGGTGTTTTGTTGTCATGCATAGTTCTGTTTTCCTTTCCATATTTGTGTGTAGTGATGTGGTATGAGATGTGTTATTATGTGGTATTATGCGGTATGATGTGTTTTGTAGTATGAAGTGTGACATATCTGTCCATATGTCTTATGTTATATGTGTACACTATTTGTGGCTGTTCTGTGCGTCTATTATGTGAAGCGCCTTGTGCTCCCTCCTTGTGAGGGAGGAAGGCGCTCAACAAATGTCCAATATTATTATTATTATTAATATTCATTTATTTATTTATTGTATCAATCTGCCAGAATGACTCCATAAGTGCTTCTCCACAGACCTACATGTACCTAACATCACACAGACATGTAAATAGCCTTGTCGGACTGTCAAGGGCACTTGATATATACTGCTCCGAGTTTGGAGTTTGTTCATGAAGGATTCGTTGCACACTGACAATCCCTTATGCGCTCCACCGAATCTGCCATGTGCTGTCTGACAGACTATCTAAGACTGCGTAGAACTGTATGTGCTGACAAGGTCTTGAAATGGAGGGGGTGGCAGGGGGGGGGGAGGGTCAATGAAGGACAGCACCTATGAGACACTCGACTGACACCGCCAGAATGATTAAAACATAAAGATGGACAGTGAACTCACCATTTTTGTTTTATGTTGCGGGCTGGAATTGGACTCGAGACATCAGACCTTGAAATCCAGGGTTCAGATCCAACAGCCAGCCAGCCTGCTCAAAAATGAGAGATAGAAATTGCACACTAAACTACAATCACACACATGCACGCACACACACACATACACACACACACGCACGCGCACACACACACACATGCACGCACAGACTCACACACACGCACGCACACACACACACACACGTACGCGCGTACTCGCACGCACGCACATATGCACGCACACATGCACACACGCACGCCACACACACACACACACGCACGCACGAACACTCGTACACACTCACACACGCACTTGATACCGAATCCTTCACGTACGCAAACCCTGTGTGGTAGCAAGATCTTCACAACAGTACCGATGTAAAAGAAACAAAACAACAGAGAAAGAGCCAACCTACACGACCTTTAAGGCCTATTGGTTATCTTCGCGTCCAGTTTCATAGACAACAAATATCTACATTGGAGGCCAACCCATGGAGATTAGAGCGTTTACTTCTCCGAAATGGAGGTAGACTGGCATATTGAAATATACGCTTGCTCCTCCTCACGCTCCTCCGTTTGGTTCAGCCACACCGGGGAAATGGGAGGGACATGTGAGGGACGATTCCAATCGCAGGTTTCATTCCACTGATTCCCACCAAAGTTCTCTCCAATTGATTCCTCCCGAATTCCCCCTCCCCCTTTGTTTCCCCATCTGAATCCATCCCTTTGGTTCTCTTCCAAATCTCCACCCCACCGCCATTCCCCCTGAAGTTCATTTCCATTTGTACCCCTCCCAACCGCTTCCATTTTTCTCTGAGCGTCCCTCCTCAAATTTCCTTTGAGTGCCCCCACTCCCCAAGATCTAACCCAGAGTTCCGTCTTAAGTAAACCCCCTCCCCCTGCACGACTCCCCTTCATTGGTTATCTTCTCCTGAAGTTCCCTTTCCCAAGTTCCCTTGTCTATAAATTCATCCAGTGTTCCCTCCCCTTGCTCTCCTTGCCCTGTAATTCCTTCCCTTTGGTTCTCCTTGAAGTTCCTTCCAACTTATCCTCTCTTTCCACAGCAAAATTACATCCCATTTATCCCCCTTTTTCTCTCAAATTTCCACCCCATGGTTCCTCTCCCAAATTCCCCTCACTCCCCCCTCCCCCGACACACTACCCTTGTTTTCGTTCCTCTTAAAATCCTTCCCTCTGGGTCCACTTCCTTCCTATTTTGTACTCCGCCTTTTACTTCCTTTACAACCTCCATCTAGAGTTCTGTCCTATCGTATCCTCCACCCTGAGTTCCTCCCTTTTGTTTTCCTCATCCAGAATTCCCTTCCTTTGGTGCTCTCTGAAGTGTCCACTCCAAAGTTACAGTTTGCCTTTCCGTGTTACTTCCTGAAGTTCCCATCTATTTGTAACCCTCTCAAAACGAACAAACAAACAAACAAACAAACAAACAAAAAACAAAACAAAAACAAACACACACACACGCACACACACAAACTTACCTCATTGTTCCTTCCCATTTGGATATTTCTTCCCCTTCCTGAAGTTCCCTGGAAGAGCCTACTTCTCGTTGTCGTCCTTGTTCTTTGCGTTGTCGTCGTTGTTCTTCTTCTCGTTGTCGTAGTTGTCATCGTTGTTCTTCTCGTTGTGGCTGTCGTCGCTGCTCTTCTGGTTGTCGTCGTTGTTGTTCTTCTGGTTGTCGTTGTTCTTCTCGTCGTCGTCGTTGTTGTTCTTCTGGTTGTCATCGTTGTTGTTGTTCTCGTTGTCGTTGTTCTTCTCGTCGTCGTTGTTCTTCTCGTTGTCGTTGTTGTTCTTCTCGTTGTCGTTGTTGCTGTTCCTCTCGTTGTTGTTGTTCTTCTCATTGTCGTAGTTGTTATTGTTCTTATCGTTGTCGTCGTTACTGTATTTCTCGTTGTCGTAGTTGTCGTCGTTGTTGTCCTTCTTGTCATCGTAGTTGTTGTTGTCCTTCTCGTTGTCGTAGTTGTCGTCGTTGCTGTTCTCTTCGTTGTCGTTGTTGTTGTTCTCGTCGTCGTCGTCGTTGTTGTTCTCGTCGTCGTCGTTGTTGTTCTTCTCATCGTCGTCGTAGTTGTTCTTCTCGTCGTCGTCGTTTTTCTTCTTCTCCTCGTCGTCGTTGCTGTTCTTCTTGTTGTTCTCGTTGTTGTTCTCGTTGTTCTCGTTGTTGTTGTTCTTGTTGTTCTTCCCTTTGTCTTCGTTGTTTTTCTTCTCAGTTACTTCGTTGTTCTTCTCAGTGTCTTCGTTGTTGTTTTTCTCGTTATCGTCGTTATTGTTGTTGTTCTCGTTGTCATCGTTGTTGTTCTCGTTGTCGTCATTGTTATTCTTCTCGGTGTCACCGTTGTTGTTCTTCTCGTTATCGTCGTTATTGTTGTTGTTCTCGTTGTCATCGTTGTTGTTCTCATTGTCATCGTTGTTGTTCTTCTCGTTGTCGTCGTTGTTCTCGTTGACATCCTTGCTGTTGTTCTCTTTGTCGTCCTTGTTCTACTCGGTGTCATCCTTGTTGTTCTCACTGTCGTCCTTGTTCTTCTCGTTGTCGTTCTTGTTGTTTTTCTCGTTCTTGTTGTTGTTGTTCTCGTTGCTGTTGTTCTCGTTGTTGTTCTCGTTGACTCGTCTTTATTGTTCTCGTTGTTGTTGTTTTTGTCGTTGTTGTTCTCGTTGTTGTTGTTCTCATCGTTGTTGTTCTCATCGCTGTTGTTGTTCCCATCGTTGTTGTTGTTCTCGTTGTTGTTGTTCTCGTTGTTGTTGTTCTTGTTGTAGTTGTTCTCGTTGTTGTTGTCGTTGTCCTCGCTGTTGTTCTCGTTGCTGTTGTTCTCGCTGTCGTCTCCTTTCTGAAAAGTCACATAACCTTGCCGATGAATTCTATACTACTCTCCACCATCTTCTGGACACTCATGCTCCAGCCACAACCCGTCTTTTACCTGACCGCCCCCCTACCCCCTGGCTCGCTCATGAGATTGCCTGTGCAAAACGTGCCCGCCGCAGAGCAGAGCGCCGTTGGCGCAAATCCAAACACACTGTACACAGGCAACTTTTCCAAGCCTCTAAAACAAAAGTATCCACCCTCATTGCATCAGCAAAAACAAGCTATTTCCAAACCAAAATCCTGAATGCCTCTTCTTCAAAAGAATTCTTTACAACCATGAATCATCTCCTTGGCACACGAAAAGATTTACCTCTCCCAACAAAACATACAAATGAAGAACTCCCATCTGTATTCTCCAAGTATTTCACCACCAAAATACAAACGCTTCGTAACAGGCTTGACAGGACACCCTGTCAGCCATGCCCACCTGATCCTTCCTTCTCTGGCACATCTCTTACTACTTTTATCCCAGTCTCACAAGAAGAAATTTTCAACACAATCAGATCCATGTCGTTCAAAACCTGCGAACTGGATCCTCTTCCAGGTTCTCTCTACTCCGACTGTCTCCCTACTCTCCTCCCATTCATCACTGACATCATCAAACTTCTCTTCAAACTGGAACTGTCCCAGATTCTTTCAAGTCTGCTATTGTTCACCCTCTCCTCAAGAAACACAATTTAGACCCAAATGAACTGAAAAAATTACCGGCCTATCTCTAATATCTCTTTCTTGTCAAAACTCCTTGAAAAAGTCGTCCTCAACCAGCTGAACTCTCACCTGTCTGCCAACAATCTCCTCAATCCTTTCCAGTCAGCCTACCGCCAGTGCCATAGCACTGAAACTGCCCTACTACACATTCTCAACAATCTCCTCCTTGCAACTGATACTGGCAAAGTCTCTCTCCTCACACTCCTTGATCTGTCTGCAACCTTCGATACCATTGACCATGGTATTCTCCTTTCTAGACTTCATCATACTTTTGGCATCTCTGACATTGCTTCTCCTTTTTCACTTCGTATTTATCAAACAGAAAACAAACTGTTCTCATCAATGGCACTTACTCTCAACCTGCATACCTGACCTGTGGTGTTCCACAAGGATCTGTCCTTGGCCCTGTTCTTTTCACTCTTTACACCTCCCCCCTGTCCACCATCATCAACTCCCACTCTATACAACACCCCTTCTATGCTGATGACACCCAACTTCAAGACAGTGACTCACCTGATAATATACAGCGCCTGTTGACTCGCACCACTGAGTGTTACTCGGACATTAAGAACTGGATGACGTTCAACAAACTTCAGCTTAATGACGACAAGACAGAAGCTATCCTCATTGGCACCCGTCAGAATCTTTCTCAGCTGCCTCCTCTTTCTCTCCCATTATGTAACACATCAGTCCCAATTTCTGATTCAGCTAAAAACCTTGGTGTCTGCATTGACTCTACCCTCTCCATGAACAACTTTGTTTCTCAAACTGCCAGATCTTGCTACTATCATCTCCATCGTATAAGGCTGACCAGAAAGTATCTCTCTGTGGAAACAACTGCAAAACTCGTTCTCTCCTTCATAATGTCTCGCATTGACTATTGCAATTCACTCCTGTCTGGTCTTCCTGCCTCCACCATTCACATCCTACAGCGCATTCAAAACAATGCTGTACGCCTTGTACTCAAAAAGAAAAAAGCTGACCACATATCTTCTCTCCTTGCACAACTTCACTGGCTCCCTGTATCAAAGCGCATACAGTACAAACTAGACACCATGTGCTACAAAAGCCTCAATAACGCAGCCCCCGATTACCTGTCAAGCCTACTTGAGATCTATCTTCCCTCACGTACCCTCCGCTCTGCCTCCGATCCTCTGACTTTTCGCTTTCCACGCACTAAGCTCAATACCTATGGTCCACGAGCCTTCTCTGTTTCTGGTCCACTCTCCTGGAACAAACTTCCTCTCTCAGTCCGTCAGCAACCTACTTTTGTCTCCTTCAAGTCCGCTCTCAAAACTCACCTTTTCTCCTCCGCATAAAATCCAAACCTCATTCAACCCCCCCCCCCCCCCCCTCTGCAGCCTGTCTCCGCTCGGAGGGGAATCACATGGTTATAATATATAATTGTATATGCTATGCTCTCTATAATTTTCCATTGCTTTTATTGCTTTTATTCTTTCTCCCCATTTATAGCCATGCGTGTGTGTGTGTGTGTGTGTGTGTGTGTGTGTGTGTGTGTGTGTGTGTGTGTGTGTGTGCGTGTGTGTGTGCGTGCGTGCGTGCGTGTGTGTCTGCTTCAGCGCTTAGATTTGATTTTATCAAGATTTTGCGCTATATAAGTATTGTAATTATTATTATTATTATTTGTCTTCGTTGTTGTTCTATGTGTTCTCGTTGTTCTTCTGCTCGTTGTTGTTGTTCTTCTTCTCGCTATCATCATTGTTGTTCTTCTCGTTGTCGTCGTTGTTGTTCTTCTCGTTGTCGTCGTTGTTCTTCTCGTTGTCATCGTTGTTGTTATTCTCGTTGTCGTTGTTGCTGTTTTTCTCGTTTTCGTTCTTGTTGTTGTTTTTCTCTTTGTCGTTGTTGTTCTTCTCGTTGGGGTTGTTGTCATTGTTCTTCTCGTTGTGGTAGTTGTCGTCGTTGTTGTCCATCTCGTTGTTGTAGTTGTTGTAGTTGTTGTTCTTCTCGTTGTCGTAGTTGTCGCCGTTGTTGTTGTTCTCGTTATGGTAGTTCTTGTTGTTCTCGTTGTCGTCGTTGTTCTCATTGGCGTAGTTGTCGTCGTTGTTGTTGTTCTCGTTGTCGTCCTTGTTGTTATTCTCAATGTCGTTGTTGTTGTTGTTGTCGTCGTCGTTGCTCTCGTCGTTGTCGGCGTTGTTCTCGTCGTTGTCCTTGTTGTTCTTCTCGTCGTCGTCGTTGTTCTTCTTCTCCTCGTCGTCGTTGCTGTTCTTCTTGTTGTTCTCGTTGTTCTCGTTGTTGTTCTTCTCGTTGTTGTCGTCGTCGCTGCTCTTGTCGTTGTCGGCGTTGTTGTTCTCGTCGTTGTCCTTGTTGTTCTTCTCGTCGTCGTCGTTGTTGTTCTTCTCCTCGTCGTCGTTGCTGTTCCTCTTGTTGTTCTCGTTGTTCATCTCGTTGTTGTTCTTCTCGTTGTTATCGTTGTCATTGTTCTCGTTCTTGTTCTTTTCGTTGTCTTTGTTGTTATTCTTTTCAGTGTCTTCGTTGTTGTTCTTCTCAGTGTCTTCGTTTTTGTTCTTTTCAGTGTCTTCGTTGTTCTTCTTCTCGTTGTCGTCGTTGTTCTTCTTCTCGTTGTCGTCGTTGTTCTTCTCGTTGTCTTCCTTGTTGTTCTTTTCAGTGTCTTCGTTGTTGTTCTGTTCAGTGTCTTCGTTGTTGTTCTTCTCGTTGTCGTCCTTGTTCTTTGCGTTGTCGTCATTCTTCTTCTCGTTGTCGTAGTTGTCGTTGTTGTTCTTCTCGTTGTCATCGTTGTTGTTCTTCTCGTTGTCGTCGTTGTTCTCATTGACATCCTTGTTGTTGTTCTCTTTGTCGTCGTTGTTGTTCTCGTTTTTGTCGTTGTTGTTCTCGTTTTTGTCGTTGTTCTCGTTTTCGTCCTTGTTGTACTTCTCGTTGTCGTCTTTGTTGTTTTTCTCGTTCTCGTTGTGTTGTTCTCGTTGTTGTTCTCGTTGTTGTTATTCTTGTTGTCGTTCTCGTTGTTGTTATTCTTGTTGTCTCGTCGTTGTTGTTCTCGTTGTTGTTCTCGTTGCTGTTGTTCTCGTTGTTGTTGTTCTCGCTGTTCTCGCTGTAGTTGTTCTCGTTGTCATTGTCCTCGTTGTTGTTCTCGTTGCTGTTGTTCTCATTGTTATTGTTCTCGGTGTTCTCGTTGTTCTTGTTGTTCTTCTTATGCTCATTGTTGTTCTTCTCGTTGTCGGCCTTGTTCTTTGCGTTGTCGTCGTTCTTCTTCTCGTTGTAGTTGTCATTGTTCTTGTCGTTGTCATCGTTGTTGTTCTCTTTGTCGTCGTTTTTGTTCTCGTTGACGTCCTTGTTGTTCTCTTTGTTGTCGTTGTGTCGTCGTGTTGTTCTTCTCGTTTTCTGTTGTTGTTCTTCTTGTTGTCGTCCTTGTTGTTTTTCTCGTTATCGTTGTTATTGTTCTCGTTGTTGTTCTCGTTGTCTCGTCGTTGTTGTTCTCGTCGTTGTTGTTCTTCTTGTTGTTGTTCTCGTTGTTGTTGTCGTCGTTGTTGTTCTCGTTGTAGTTGTTCTCGTTGTTGTTGTCCTCGCTGTTGTTCTCGTTGCTGTTGTTCTCGCTGTTGTCTTCGTTGTTGTTTTCGGTGTTCTCGTTGTTCTTGTTGTTCTTCTTCTGCTCGTTGTTGTTGTTGTTGTTCTTCTTCTTCTCGTTGTCGTTGTTCTCGTCGTCGTCGTCGTTCTTCTCGTTGTCATCGTTTTAGTTCTTCTCGTTGTCGTCGTCGTTGTTCTTCTAGTTGTCGTCGTTGTTGTTTTTCTCGTTGTCGTCGTTGTTCTTCTCAGTGTCGTCATTGTTGTTCTTCTCGTTGTCGTCGTTGTTGCCCTTTTCGTTGTCGTCGTTGTTCTTCTTCTCGTTGTTGTCGTTGTTCTTCTCGTTGTCGTCGTCGTTCTTTCGTTATCGTCCTTGTTCTTCTTCTCGTTGTCGTCGTTGATTCTATTCTCGTTGTCGTCGTCGTTGTTCTTCACGTTGTCGTCGTTGTTCTTCTTCACGTTGTCGTCGTTGTTGTTCTTCTCGTTGTCGTTGTTGTTCTCACTGTCGTTGTTGTTGTTGTTCTCATTGTCGTTGTTGTCGTTGTTCTCATTGTCGTTGTTGTTGTTCTTCACGTTGTCGTCGTTGTTGTTCTTCACGTTGTCGTCGTTGTTGTTCTTCTCGTTGTCGTTGTTGTTCTCACTGTCGTTGTTGTTGTTGTTCTCATTGTCGTCGTTGTTGCTCTCATTGTCGTCGTTGTTCTTCTTCTCGTCGTTGTTGTTCTTCCCGTTGTCGTCGTTGTTGTTCTCATTGTCGTCGTTCGTCTTCTCGTTCTTGTTGCTCTTGTCGTTGTTCTCGCTGTTGTTTTCGTTGTTGTTCTCGTTGTTTTTCTCGTTTTTCTCATTGTTGTTTTTCTCGTTGTTGTCGTTCTCATTGTTGTTGTTCTCATTGTTGTCATTGTTGTTTTGTTGCTGCTGTTGTTCTCGTTGTTCTCGTTGTTGTGTTCTGATTGTTGTTGTCGTTGTTGTTGTGGTCGTTGTTGTTCTCGTTGTTGTTGTTGTTCTCGTTGTTGTTGTTCTCCTTGTTGTTGTTGTTATCCTTGTTGTTCTCGTTGTTGTTCTCGTTGTCTTTGTTCTCGTTGTTGTTGTTCTCGTTGTTGTTGTTCTCGTTGCTGTTGTCTCGTTGTTGTTTTCGTTTGTTGTTGTTGTTCTCGTTGTTATCGTTCTTCTTGTTGTTCTTCTTCTCTTTGTCGTCGTCGTTGTTCTTCTCGTTGTCCTTGGTGTTCTCGTTGTCGTCCTTGTTTTTCTGGTCGTTGTCGTCGTCGATTTTATTATCGTTGTCGTCGTCGTTGTTCTCATTGTCGTCGCCGTTGTTCTTCACGTTGTCGTCGTTGTTGTTCTTCTCGTTGTCGTCGTTGTTGTTCTCATTGTTGTCGTTGTTCTTCTCGTTCTTGTTGTTCTAGTTGTTGTTCTCGCTGTTGTTCTCGTTTTTTGTTATTGTCGTTGTTCTCGTTGTTGTTTTTCTCGTTGCTGTTGTTCTCGTTGTTGTTGTTCTCGTTGTAGTCATTGTTGTTGTTTCGTTGCTGTTGTTGTTCTCGTTGTTGTTGTTCTCGTTGTTGTGTTCTCGTTGATGTTGTTGTTGTTGTTGTTGTTGTTGTTGTTGTCATTGTTGTTCTCGTTGTTGTTGTCGTTGTTTTTGTCGTTGTTGTTCTCGTTGTTGTTCTCGTTGCTGTTCTAGTTGTTGTTGTTCTCGTTGTTGTTCCCATTGTTGTTGTTCTCGTTGTGTTGTTGTTCTCGTTGTTGTTGTTTTCGTTATTGGTCTCGTTGTTGGTGTTCTCGTTGTTTTTGTTCTCGTTCTTGTTGTTCTCGTTGTTGCTGTTCTCGTTGTTATCGTTCTTGTTGTTGTTCTTCTCGTTGTCATCGTCGTTGTTCTTCTCGTTGTCGTCGTTGTTCTTCTCATTCTTGTTGTTCTCGTTGTTGTTCTTGGCTGTTGTTCTCGTTTTTTTGTTGGTTTTTTGTTGTTGTTGTTGTTGTCGTTGTTCTCGTTGTTGGTTTTTTCTCGTTGTTGCTGTTCTCGTTGTTGTTGTTCTCGTTGTTTTCATTGTTGTTGGATTCGTTGCTGTTGTTGTTCTCGTTGCTGTTGTTGTTCTCGTTGTTGTTCTCGTTGTTGTTGTTCTCGTTGATGTTGTTCCCGTTGTTGTTGTTCTCGTTGTGTTCTTGTTCTCGTTGTTGTTGTTTTCGTTATTGGTCTCGTTGTTGGTGTTCTCGTTGTTTTTGTTCTCGTTCTTGTTGTTCTCGTTGTTCTCGCTGTTGTTCTCGTTGTCCTCGCTGTTGTTTTTCTCGTTTTTCTCGTTTTTCTCGTTGTTGTTGTTCTCGTTGTTGTCATTGTTGTTGCTTTTGTTGCTGTTGTTGTTGTTCTCGTTGTTGTTTTTTCGTTGTTGTTGTTGTTGTCGTTGTTGTTGTTGTTCTCGTTGTTGTTCTCGTTGTTCTCGTTGTTGGTGTTCTCGTTGTTTGTTCTCGTTGTTGTTGTTCTCGTTGTTGTTGTTCTCGTTAATGTTCTCGTTATTGTTGTTGTTCTCGTTGTTGTTCTCGTTGTTGGTGTTCTCGTTGTTGTTTTTGTTTTCGTTCTTGTTGTTCTCGTTGTTGTTGTTCTCGTCGTTTTCGTTGCTGTGGTTGTTCTTGGTGTATCGTTCTTCTCGTTGTTATTGTTCTCGTTGTCGTCCTTGTTTCTCTTCTCGTTGTCGTCGTTGCCGATTTCATTCTACATTGTCGTCGTCGTTTTCTCCTTGTCGTCGTTGTTGTCCTTCACGTTGTCGTCGTTGTTGATGTTCTTGTCGTTGTCGTCGTTGTTCTTCTTCTCTCTGTTCTTGTTCTCGCTGTTGTTCTCGTTGTTGTTGTCATTGTTTTTTCTCGTTGTCGTTGTTGTTGTTCTCGTTATTGTTGTTCTCGTTGTTGTTCTCGTTATTGTTGTTCTCGTTGTTGTTATTCTCGTTGTCGTTGTTCTCGTTGTTGTGACTGTTGTTGTTTTTGTTGCTGTTGTTGTTCTCGTTGTTGTTGTTGTTCTTGTTGTTGTTTTCTTCTTGTAGTTGTTGTTGTTGTTCTCGTTGTTGTTGTTTTCGTTGTTGTTGTTCTAGTTATTGTTCTCGTTGTTGTTGTTGTTCTCGTTGTTGTTCTCGTCGTTGTTGTTATTCTCGTTGTTGTTCTCGTTGTTGGTGTTCTCGTTGTTGTTTTTGTTCTCGTTGTTGTTGTTCTCGTTCTTGTTGTTTTCTTTGTTGTTGTTCTCATTGTTATCGTTCTTCTCGTTGTTCTTCTCGTTGTCGTCGTCGTTGTTCTTCTCGTTGTCGTCGTCGTTGTTCTTCTCGTTGTCGTTCTTGTTCTTCTTCTCGTTGACGTCCTTGTTCTTCTCGTTGTCGTCGTTGTTCTTTTCGTTGTCGTCGTTGTTTTTCTTCTCGATGTCGTCGTCGTTGTTCTTCTCATTGTCGTCGTTGTTCTTTTCGTTGTCGTCGTTGTTCTCGTTGTCGTCATGGTTGTTGTTGTCGTCGTTCTCGTTGTTCTTGTTGTCGTTGTTGTTGTTCTCGTTGTTGTTGTTCTCGTTGTTGTTGTTCTCATTGTTGTTCTCGTTGCTGTTCTCGTTGTTGTTGTTGTTCTCGTTGTTATTGCTGTTGTTGTTGTTGTTGTTGTTGTTGTTCTCGTCGTCGTCTTTGTTCTCGTCGTCGTTCTCGTTGTTGTTGTTCTCGTTGTTGTTCTCGTTTTTGTTGTTCTCGTTGTTGTTGTTCTCATTGTTGTTGTTCTCATTGTTTTTGTTGTTCTCGTTGTTGCTGTTCTCGTTGTTGTTCTTGTTGTTGTTCTCGTCGTCGTCGTTGTTATGTTTTTGTTCAACTTTTTAAAATGTATCTTTTCTTGTTCATGTTCGCAGTCTTGGTGCTGTAAGGCTTCGTTTTTGTTTTTGTTGCTCTTGTTGTTGTTTTGCTGTTTTCGTTTGTGTTTGTCTTGTATTAGTTCTGCTTTGTATTTTCTTCTTCCTGTTCCTGTTGGTGTTGTGGTGTTGTGACACTGGCATTTGTTGAAAATGTTATAATGTTAATGTAGGCCTACTCCATGATGTGAGATTTTGCTCTTCTACCCTTGTTCTTTCTTCTTGATCTTTGTTTTATCCTCCTTTTCTTGACATTTATTTTTTTTAGGGGGGGGGGGGAGGGCTAGAAGGAGGCTTGCTTTTTGTGTACTTTGGTTTGCTCTGTGCTTACGTGTATGTTTCGGTTATTTTCAATTGTGGGGTCAAGTTTGTTTTTCTTGCCCTTCTTACCTTTTGTCTTCATCTGTTTTCCAGTTCTTTCGTTTGTCTTGTCCCATGTTTTTTCCCCTGTCTTCTTGTTCCATTTACTTACTTCTTTGTTTTTTTTCTGTTCTTGTCTTTCTTTTGCATTTCCGCCACATTTTTCTTCTCATATTCTTTTTGTTTCTTTGTTTCCCTTTTTTTGTTTTTTTTGTTTCGTGATTTTGTTTGTTATCGTGTTCTTAGGTTCTTGTTTCAGTTGTTGCCATGTCTTAGTTCTCCTGATTTATTTGTTTCCTCCGTGTTTTCTTGATCATACATTTTTTTTTCTTTTGTGTTCTTATTCTATTTTGTTGGTAGTTTATTAAGCATGGTCTACTTGTCTTTCTGTTGTTTTCGCGTTTAATTTTGTCGCCTAGTTGATGTTCGTTCTGCCTTCGGCCTCAATGCTTTATTTTGCTTTTGTTTTTGTTTTCCTTTCCTAGCTTCTTTGATCCTCCTCTTATTGATATGATTGTTCTTGATGTACTTCTTATTCTATTTTCCTTTTACTCTTTTTCTTCATGCTGTTCTTGGCGTTTTGCTGGTGGTGTTGTTGTGGCTGTTGTTATCATTGATGTCCTTTTTCTGTTTATTGTCATTCTGCTTCTCATCGTTTCTGCTCTTGCTGTTCTCCTGGTTTGCTTGTTGCCACCGTTTTTGTTTCCATTTCTGTTTCTCCATGTTGTTCCTGTTCTGGCTGTTGTTTTCAACTGCGTAATGATAATCATGGGTTTTCTTCATATTCCGTATTGGTCGTCTTTTCTACTTGTTTTGTGCGTTTCTCTATTTGTTTGTTTGCGTGTTTTTGTTTTAATTTTGGTTTTGTGTTGTTTTCTTGTATAGTGCAAACTTTGTGATCGTTCAGTTTTATGTCGTATCGTGTGATTGTTCCTTTTCTTCTTGCTCAGTTTTATGTCGTATCTGTTGTTGTTGTTCTTGTGTTTTGTTGTTATTTTTCCCTGTTCTATTTTTCTTGTTGTCCTTTTTTATTGCCTTTCTGTATCTTCTTTTCCCCCAACCTGAGTTGTTTCTGGAGCACATTGCGCCATCTATTGCGATCGGCTGTTGTCTTCCCAGCTCTCTGTGTTGATGTCGAAAGCTTTCATATCGCGCTTGCAGACGACTTTTGGGGGCGGCCAACAGATCTCTTGTCGGAGGTTAGTTCACCGTAAAGGTTATCCTTTGGGATACGGCCATCCTTCCGGCGCACATGGCCAAGCCAGAGCAGCCTGCGTTGTCTGAACAGTGTGTGCATGGTGAGGAGACCAGCGCACGCTAGGACCTGGGCGTTTGGTAATTTGTCGCTACACACATACCTAGACAGCAACTTAACGCACGCGCGCTTTAAGAACAGGCACACGCACGCACACACACACACGCACACACACGCACGCAACACACACACACACACACATACACACACACACACACACACACACACACACACAAACACACACTCACTCACTCACATGCACACGCACACATACACACAAACATGCGCGCACACGCACATACATACACACACACGCGCACACCTACGCACACACACACACACGCACACACACATGCGCATGCGCGCGCTCGCAAACACACACACACACGCGCGCGCGCGCGCGCCGCACACACGTTCTGTTCAGTTACCTTCGTCGAATACATGCAGGACCTTTAGTGGTGTGGCTGTGTGGCTTGTCAGCCACGTTAACAAAGGCAGACGTCAGTTTTCGTCCTTTGCTGTAAAGCAGAAAAGTCCTGGAACTCATCAGTACCGACCGTTCTGGGGATGTCTGGAATGGTGTCCAGCTTAGACGTTGTTCATGAAGTTTCTTTAGTCATCTGTTAATAAGGAGAAGGTATCAAATGTATTCCTATTGTCTTTGCGTGTGGTGGTAGTGATGGAGGTGGTGGTGGTGATGTTGGTGGTTGGTGATGGTGGTGGTGGTGGTGGTATTGGTGGTTGGTGATGGTGGTGGTGGTTGGAGGTGGTGGGTGATGGTGGTGGTGATGATGGTGGTGGTGGTTAGTGGTGGTGGTGGTTGGTGTTTGGTAGATGGTGATGGTGATTTCCTCGAACGCTGATTTCATATTTACATTTATGAATGGAGAAAATTTCATGTAAAATGTGTTGTCCGTTATGCTTGTGTATATGTACAAGGTCTGTACAGACACACATCAATGCATTTTGTTGTGTGCGTATATTTGCAGAAGTGTGAAGCAGGACTCCTGCCAAAGATGAAGTTGAAAGAGGACATGCAGTGTCTTCATCTGAGGGAGACACGATGGATGGGTAGACAACACCATCCAGCATCGTCTCAGCAAGACCATCAACATGCTCAGAATGCTGAACAACGTGTGGAGATTCCCCCAAATCATCATGTGCCCTGCCGCATGGCGTTGACGATCATGATCCTCCATACGAATCTATCTTTTGTCATTGCAAGTTCATCTCCCACCCTCTTTCTTCATCCACTCCACAAGTCTGTCCAGTATTTTCCCCCTAGGTTGAATTGAAAAGGCGCACCGTTCTACGGTAACAATCATGGTTCACGATATTCTGATCATGTGTTCGTTGTGCTTAGTATTAGAAAGGCGCACTGTTTCAGATACTGATATACCTGATGGACTGAACTCCTAACTGGGCTGGATTGTGGTGTTTTGTTGTTCACAATGAATTTCAAGGTTTCCCGTGTGACAAACGGGCCGCTCCTTCCGGGGAAAGAAAATCGCCGAAGTGATCTGTCACATTTTTATAGTGTATTTTTTGTTTATTCATTAACCATATTTTTCTACAGAATTTTAACAGATGCAATGCTTTTATTACCATATGGTCTTCAAGCTTGTCATAATGGCAGATGTGATGCGTCTAGTGTGTCGGCTTCGGCCTGCACCGCTGGTTTGCACTGCTGTGCGAAAAGAAGAGCAATGTGTAAGTCTCTTCCTGTCAGTACATAGCCTCTCCATCAGCAAGCCCTACGCTGTGCCTCCTCGTGGCGACAGGCGATAATTGAGCACCTCACGACCTCAGGCTGAATCTCGTAGGACTCGGAGGAGGTCTGGCCCCCAGACGTGAGGCATGCAGGTCCACCGGCGTGTGGACACGCCCTGGTGCCCACGAACCAGATCCCCAAGCTATGGGTAAATAGCTCCACTGCCTTGTGGACATCTCGGGAGAGAGTAAGGCTAAGGGAGTTAACCCTAAAAAAAAACCGATGGAAGGCAAGGTGAAACCACCATCGTAGATTTTCCCCAGGAAAACCATGGACAGGAGAAAGAGAAAGAAGAAAGTTAACGACGTCAATAGGTGCTCCTTCGCAGCACCTCCGTCCGGTAGGGACTGTCATGCGGCGCAGGTGACACCAGACCGTCAGCCAGCTACTGCGACCAAAATTAAATTCAACACAAAAATAGCAACATGGAACATCAGAACAATGCTGCAGAAAGGTAAATTAGACATCAAAATGGAGATGGAAAGGCTTAACATCATATTTTAGGACTGGGGGAAGTGAGATGGAAGGGGGCAGGCATGATAACATCAGGAGAATATACAGTGATATACTCTGGTGGTAATTCACACAAACTGAAGTCATGGTGATCAGTAAAAAACATGAAATCTCCTCATGCAAAATAACAGCAAATGGCACAACCTTGACACAGGTTAATAAGTTCAAGTACTTGGGAACGGTCATTTCATCAGACGGCAGATGCACATCGGAAATACCTGGCAGAATCGGCCAAGCCAAAACAGCATTCAAGAAGATGACAAGCATTCTTACAAACAAATGCCTATCAATTAACATCATTTGAATGTTATATAGAACCAATACTGTTGTACGGATGCGAGGCGTGGACAGTCAGCAAGCAAAGCCAGAGCAGGATCGAGGCAGCCGAGATGTGGTTTCTAAGAAGAATGTTGAGAGTTCCATGGACAGCAAAGAAAACAAACGAGACAGTCTTGATGGAGGCAGACACAAGTAGATCACTCATAAGGAAGATTAGGAAAAGACAAGCAACATTTAGAGGCCATTTTATGAGGAAGGGGGATTTGGAGCACCTGGTCACAACGGGAAAGGTGGAGGGAAAGAGAGCACCAGGTAGACCCAGGGAGAAAATGCTGGACGGACTTGCAGAGTGGCTGGGGATGAGGAGGGTGGGGAAGATGCTGGGGGCAACAAGAGATAGAGATGGTTGGAAGTCCATGGTCGCCACCGCCACGCGGCAGAGCACCTGATGATGATGATGATGATCTTCAACGTGCGCTAGATGTACTCGTATACTGTGTACGGCACTTACGTCTATTATCTCATCTTAAAGACTAGCAATCAGACCACCACTCAAGGTCTAATGGAAAGGGGAGGGCAGACACATACGATCAGTAATGGAATCTGGGTTTCTTGTATCCTAGGTTGATCAGATTTATTGTTACTGTCATTTTATTTAATTTAAATCCCTACCGGCTGCCTACAGCCATATCAGGGCTACAACCGTTTCAAAACATTATACAATACTTCAACAGGTAAAAAAGAAGAAAATTAAGTACACATAACGCATTCGTGCACATAATCTAAGGAGATGCCCCTGGTATTGACCACTCCGCCCAATTTATCGCACAATGGGTTTAAAAATCATACATGAATACAAACTTAAACATAATTAAGGACACTAAAACATATATAAAAACGGGCCTAAATTAACTTAAATTGCTTCTGCATATGTCACTTCCCTAGAGCCAAAAATGTACTTAATGCATGCACCCAGTTATCAATCGTAAGAGAGAATGCGTAAGAGTTTATCGAACACATACAGGTGAATGGACCAGCAAGGCAGTAAATGATAGGAAGAAATGACAGAAAGCAAAGGAACTTGCAGAAACAGAGTGACAGAAAAGAGGACATTTCTACCATAAAATTTCCAGAAGGTGGGGATATTATTTACACTGAAAGAATCTCCGGCATCCCCACGAGAGAGAGAGGAGTGATCAGCGTTATAAAGTTTGGAGTTTCAAGATGAATTTATTGCACCCAGACAATTCCATATACGCTCCATCAGAATCTGGCAGCAATTACCTGATCCTATTCCTTGAACCTGCGCAAACCCCATACGTGACGGTTAGTTCTTTAAACGGGGAGGAGGGAGGTTATTGTTATTGTTATTGTTATTGTTGTTGAAAGCCCAGCCGACTTCGTACAGCCATATCAGGGCTATAACCGCTTCAAAACTTCAACAGGAAAAAAAAAAAGGAAAAGAAAATTAAGTACACTCCGTCCAATTTATCGCACAGGGGACTTAAAAACACGTGAATACAAATATAAGCATACCTAAGGACACAAAATCATATAGAAAAACAGACATAAATTATCGAAAATTGCTTCTGCATTTCCCACCTCCATAGAGCAAAAAATGCACTTAATACATGTACCCAATTATTAATCCTAAGAAAAAGTATGTAAGACTTCATCGAACACATACATACATCTTTGTTATCCATGGACAGCAAAGAAAACAAACGAGACAGTCTTGATGGAGGCAGACACAGGTAGATCATTCATAAGGAATATCAGGAAAAGGCAGGCAACATTTATAGGCCATTTTATGAGGAAAGGGGATTTGGAGCACTTGGTCACAGCGGGAAAGCTGGAGGGAAAGATAGCACCAGGTAGACCCAGGGAGAAAATACTAGACAGACTTACAGAGTGGCTGAAGACAAGGAGGGTGGAAGAGATGCTTGAGGCAACAAGAGATAGAGACAGATGGAAGTCCATGATCGCCAACGCCATGCGGCAAGACACCTGATGATGATGATGATGATACATACATCCTCTTACAGCGTGGAATGGAAAGTGAGCTTTTCCTGGAACAGAGATAAAGGAAAGTGAAGAAAAGAGACAACTGAAGAACAAACAAGTTTGCCAAACCGTCTGTGTGTATTTGTGGGCTGTTTGATTTTTATCCAGATATGTCTAAGTTTGTCATGATATGTATATATGAGTGTCTCCTCTTTGCTGGTGATGATGTTGTTGTTGCTGTGTTGTTGTTGCTGTTGTTGTAGCTGTTGTTGTAGCTGCTGTTGTCGGCCATCATGCTGTGCCGATATGGGTGTGTATGTATGAATGTATGTGTATATGTTCTGTGTGCGGGCATGTCGATATATGCGTGTATTTACTGTTATTTGTTATTTTCATCTCTTACCTGTTTATTCATCTACATACTCCTTTATTTTGTATTTATTTATTCACCTACTTACTTCTTATTCACTTACTTGCTTGCTTGCTTACTTGCTTGCTTACCTACTTACTTACCTGTCTGTGACTAAGAAAATATTGGCTTCACCTAGTTGATAGATGGCTGAGCATTTGGGCATTCACTGGGGGGGGGGGGGGGGTGATCTGTCATGTGAGACGAGTTTATACAGAACAGCTAGTTGGGTTGTGATTCAGACCTTTAATTTTTTATTTATTTACTTTATATATATGTTCCTTTTTTGAAGGTAAGATACACACATACACATGTCATTTACATGTAACCAAGATTATTCCAGTGGTAGGTCGATAAAATACCAGTAAAACATAGACTAGGTGAAACAGTCTAGGTAGGGCCTCAGGATCTGGCCAGCTCAGGGGTTTGTGTGCAGGCTTAAGGCATGTGCCACCGTCACCATACACGTAGCACCTGTGACTTTAGTGCATATGGAATTCGTTCCGAGCGCGGAGACGTCATGTTGAGAAACTGAAACCGAAACTGAAACGAACACATACAGGTGAATGGACCACTGAGGCAGAACATGATAGGTAGAAATGACAGAGAGCAAAGGAACAAGGCAGAAACAGAGTGACAGAAAAGAGGACATTTCTAGCACAGAATTTCCAGAAGGTGGGGATAATATTTATACTGAAAGAGCCCCTGGCATCTCCACAGTTGGGGGGGAGGGGGCGAGGAGGTAGGTAGTAGGTCTCCTTGAGAAACAATTAGTTAGCGCCATAAATGTTACTGAAACATGATGAGCAATGAACAGGCCAGTTTTTAATTTGTCCATCAGGATTGAACTCGAGACACTAGATATTGAGTCGACGGACCTATGAACAGAGCCAACAGCCTGTGTAAAAATCAGACATCAGGGTTATCACGTACTACGAAAGAAGACATACATCTTTCAGGTTCAGGTTCATATTGTTTATAGCCCAGCCGACTACTAGAGCCACATCAGGGCTAACACCACATTAAAAACGACACCCAGGTAAAATAAAAAGACAACAGTTAAAAAGTCATGCCCGCCATTAACCTTGCAAGTCTAAAATACGTTTAAAGAAAGATACTTACCCTGTCCAAAGTTCACAGAGCTGACGTATTGGCTGATTTGATTTCCACTTTGGGCCTTTTCAACCACCCGTTGACACTTTTAAATGGTCCAGTGAATAAATACTAATGAATAAATAAATAAGTAAGTAAAAAACAGCACTGGTTTCTTTTCACTGCTGGCACTAGTCATTGCAGAACTCAAATGTGATTAAAGTTTGAAAGTCCAACTGCTCAGAAATTCAAACTCTCCGTATGATATGAATTCACGTGACGGACTAGCAATTCTACGTGCAGATTGTGCATCTGTAGCACGTTTGTGTGTGCGTGCGTGTACGTGTGTGTGTGTGTGTGTGTGTGTGTGTGTGTGTGTGTGTGTGTGTGTGTGTGTGTGTTATGTGTATGTGTGTGTGTGTTGGTGAGTGTGTGTGTGTGTGTGTGTGTGTGTGTGAGAGAGAGAGAAAGAGAGAGAGAGAGAGAGAGAGAGAGAGAGAGAGAGAGAGAGAGTGTGTGTGTGTGTGTGTTCGTTCCTTGATTTAACGTCTTTTCACTATAAGTGATATTAAACGGGTTGGGTGTGTGTGTGTGCGTGTACATGTGTGTGTTATATGACTTACATTAACTCACTCTGTGTATGTGTGTGTGTGTGTGTGTGTGTGTGTGTGTGTGTGTGTGTGAGGTGTATGTATATGCGTATGCGTATGCGTGCACGTGTGTGTTTATATTTGATTTCTACAGATATCAGTAAAGGTCACTTAAGCGTTACTTTGTGATTGAGATTATGTTTCGGTCTTGCAACAGATACGTACTGTGCGAAAACAAGTTCGCTACTGAAAAGAAAAGTAATATTGGTACCATTTTCGTTATGAAACAATATCACACATGTTAACAAGAGCACATGACACTGTCACAACCAAGTGTTGTTACCTGTTTCTCAGTATGACTTCACAGGGATTCTAGTTGCTAAGAACTGTGTGTTTTCTGCAAACAACCCAGTCACGAGTTCCAGTGTTGATTCAGTTTGTAATACATCCAGTAGAAGTGGACTTCTCGTGAAAGTAGGAATTTTCACTTCAGCCCCTTGCATGGCAACTAGTTCAAATATATCCAAACCTGTCGGCCAAAACATGAATCATTTGACATAATGTACCAAACTCATCCCTATCAGATAGTAGTGGTAAGGCTGTCAGTTTATTTCGGCTAGTCTCAGTTCCATCATCAGTCTGAATGTGTGTTCAGTGATTTACATGCCCTGTTCCTTCATCAGAGACTGAAAACAAGATGTAACTCGAATACGCAAATACATCCACATCTCAAAACACTTTGCCTGCTACTGTCTTTGACAAACGACCAAAACAGGCCAATGTGGTTGTTTTTGTTGTTTTGTTGTTGTTGTCATTGTCGTTGCTGTTCTTGATGATGACAACGACGATGATGATGAAGGACAGCAGAGAGCAAAGCTTGCAAATATGCCGGTAATCCTTACAAAGTGTCTAAAACCACAATGATGTGCGAGAAGTGCAGAGTGTATTCATGTTGCAACAATCGTAAAGGATATAATGGCTACCTGGCTGAACCTGTCTTTCAGTGACAAAAAAACTACTTACTGCGTACAATCGTAAAGGATGTTTCAATGTTTCCCACACGCTTGTGAATCATATATGACATGTAGTAGGAAAAGACAAGCAACATGTATAGGCCATATTATGAGGAAAAGGGAATTAGAGCACCTGATAACAACAGGCAAGCTGGAGGGAAAGAAATCATCAGGTAGACCCAGGGAGAAAATATTGGACGGACTTGTAGAGTGGCTGAGGACAGAGAGGGTGGAAGATCTACTTGCAGCGACAAGGGATAGATGCATATGGAGGGCCATGATCGCATATGCCATGCGGTAGGGCACATGGTGATGATGATGATGAAGTCCAGTCCACGTAACTGCCTTGGTCATCAGGACTGTCAGTGAAAAACCAAAGCTTTCTAAGACGTAGCCCCCGTCGGCATAGCTCAAGGGTTATTTGGACCTCGAGCCCCCTGACCATGGCAAGGTGGAGGTCCCATCCGGGTGGAGCAGCTACACTTTCATCAAACATTGATCCATCAGTGAATATTGTATGGGATGACGGAAATTTCTGACACAGTTCTGCATACAACGACATGTACACAGGTTAACTGGTACGGTCTCTACAGAACGAAGCAAGATCAAAACAGATCTTAAGTGTTTTCAAAGTCCATGGTGGGCTGTCTGGACATTTGGAGAAGTCTAAAACAACTGCTAAATATATATCTGCCCTTTACATATAAGGCGGATACAAAGAGATGAGGTGTATTTACTTACCTGTAAACTTGTTCCAGTATGAAGATGAAGTGGCTGGTCTGCAAGTAGGTGGAACTCCTGAGGCAATGCGGTGCTGTAAATGTGCAGCGTATACGAGACTTCATTAATGTAGTCTTGGCTCTGATCATCTGGTATTACAGGATAAAAGTGCCCTTCATTTTAGCTGCTTGGAACGTGCGAACTCTCCTAGATGGAAGAGGCCAACCGACCAAGAAATAAAACCGCCTTGGTAACACGAAAAGCTCCAAAGATACAAAATTGACATTGCTGCCCTTAGCGAGACAAGATTTTTAGACAAGGGTCACTTTAGCGATGTTGGATCAAGATATACTATATACTGGTCAGGTCGCAAAGCTAAAAAAAAAGGCAGGTGGTGGCTTCGCAATTAAGACCGCTGCTTTCGTCTCTCAACTGGTGTCACAGCCCCAGGGTATCAATGACAGAATCATGACTATGAGACTCCCTTTATGAACAATGCATCTGCTACTTTGCTAAGTGTCTATGCCCCCACCATGACAAACCAAGATGAAAACAAAGAAGCCTTGTACCAACAGGTTGATGAAGTTGTACGCAGCGTATTTGCAGTGGGGGATTCCAACGCAAGAATTGGCTCAAATCATACAGCATTGGCTGGCATTATTGGTCATCGTGGTATCTGTCATGAGAACTCAAATGGCAAACTTCTGCTTTCACTATGCTCCCAGCACAATCTCTCAATCACAAATACGTTCTTCCAACTGAACGATGCTTACAAAACCACTGGATGCATCCAAGATCGAAGCACTGGCATCTTGAACAGGTTGAATACCCATCTTCTTGATGAGACAGTACCAGAAAGCCAGTGTGGTTTTCGCTGCAAGACGGATCCAAGAGAAATGTAAGGAACAAAATATGGACCTCTA
>CM060305.1:22781114-22786114 GCA_030674185.1 Monoplex corrugatus | reverse complement strand
ACACACACACACACACACACACCACCATACACACAAACATACACACACAAATACACACACACAACACACAATCACACACACCCCCACACACACACACCACACACACACACATAGACACACACACACACACACACACACACACACACACACGTCTCTACATATCAATCATTTTAAATAAATATTGAAACAACTCTCACGGATTCGTAGCCGGTTGTTGTAATCCAAGTTCTCTTCATTCTTCTGTATCAGTTGCTCGTGAATATATATACAGGACCCGTCTTTCTTGTACGTGGTGTCGGCAGCGATATCTGAAATCATTATTACAATTATCAGACAAACCATCATCATCATCATCATCATCATCATCATCATCATCATCATCATCATCATCATCATCACCATCACACATCACACATCATCATCATACCATCATCATCATCATCATCATCATCACCACCACCACCACCACACCACATCCACACCACCACACATCATCTCATCGTCCATCATCATCATCATCATCATCATCATCATCATCATCATCATCATCATCATCACCACCACCACCACCATCATCATCATCGTCATCATCATCATCGTCGTCGTCGTCGTCAGTGCCTGCAAGTTCTATGGTCATTCACAAGTAGGCCAACTAAATTTAAGTTTCGTTTCTGTTCACATGTGTGTAGTACCGGTTTAAGTCACTACCAATGAGCCAGCCCAGATGTGCCTCAACAGACCATGATCTCTGCCCTGTTTCTGATATCCTGACTTATGTGCGTGTATAAGTTTAAATACCTGGGAACGATCATTTCACCAGACGGCAGATGCAATCAGAAATAGCCAGCAGAATCGGCCAAGCCAAAACAGCATTCAAGAAGATGAAAAGCATTCATACCAACAAATGCCTATCAATTAACATCAGAAAGAGAGGTCTTGAATGTTATATAGAACCAATACTGTCGTACGGTTGTGAGGCGTGGACAGTCAACAAGCAAAGCCAGAACAAGATTGAGGCAGCCGAGATGTTGTTTCTAAGAAGAACGTTGAGAGTTCCATGGACAGCAAAGAAAACAAACGAGACAGTCTTGATGGAGGCAGACACAAGTAGATCATTCATAAGGAAGATTAGGAAAAGACAGGCAAAATGTATGGGCCATTTTAAGAGGAAAAGGGAATTGGAGCACCTGGTCACAACGGGAAAGCTGGAGGGAAAGAGAGCATCAGGTAGACCCAGGGAGAAGATACTAGACGGACTTGCAGAGTGGCTGAAGACAAGGAGGGTGGAAGAGATGCTTGAGGCAACAAGAGATAGAGACAGATGGAAGTCCATGATCGCCAACGCCATGCGGCAAGGCACCTGATGATGATGATGATGATACCATTTAAACAAAGTCAGCCAGTCTTGCTATTTGGTACGGGTGTCCACGGTTCCGACATTGCAAAGAGGATGAGGAAACTGTTTCTTTTCAGCATCTTTCTCTTTTCAACAAAGCCTTCTCGTTTCAGGCAATTTGGATGAGGCCATGGAATTCCTGCTTCATGATATGATCGGTCAAATACCGGGATTTATAAACCAGCAAAATGTTTATGGTTTCCCTGACCTGGTATTGAGATTGGATTCTTGTTAGTGTCTCTGCGTTTTTTAATAGGCTACACCTCATTTCATCGGTGCTGAATCTGATGCCTGGTTCTGTACTTTATTGAGGGTCTGCAGCTTGGTCTTGATTGAGGCTGACCACGTAGTGGAACCATGTTTGAGGCAGGACCTAATGGTTCCTTAGTAAGCTGTCTAAAGTATTTTTTTCCGTTTGCTCTCTAAGTGTCCACCAATTTTCCGAGGATTCCTAGTTTGTATTCGGCCTTTGCTTAAAAATCACCACCACTAAAACTGCTACCACTGCAAGACTCGAAAATCATACGGGTTATTGTAAGGGAAACTCCATCCAAGGCCATAACTTATAATCAAGTATAGAGCAACAGCTCTAACTTATTTTTAGGTTGGCCTACACACAAAAGTTCTCCTTACGTTCAGGTGGATTGATTCATGAAACTGTGTTTACTTTCAAGCGGTTTGAATCGCGAAAGATTCGCCCTACTTTATGTGGCTTGACTCACAAGAGCTCTGCGTAACTTTCATGTACTTGACTCACAAGAGTTCTGCTCTACTTTCAAGCGGCTAGACTAAAAAGAGCTGTGCTCTATTTTCAGGTAGTTTGATTCCTGGGAGTTTTGTCCAATTTTTGGTAGCTTGACTCACAAGAACTCTGCAAGTGATTTGACTCACAAGAGTTTTGCTCCACTTTCAGTTGCCTTACTTTCAGGTAGTTTGAATCTCAAGAGTTCTGCCCTATTTTCATTGGCTTGATTTATAAGAGCTCTGCCGTGTTTTCAGATGGCTTGACTCGTGACACTGTTTTACTTTCAAGTGGTTTGACTCAAAAGATCTCTGTCTTAGTTTCAAGTGGCTTGTTTCACAAGAGTTCTGCCTTACTTTCAAGTAGTTTGACTCACAGATACTGTGCTCTACTTTTACGTGGTTTGACTCCCAAGAGGTCTGCCACGACTCCAAATGGCTTGACTCCAATGGAATCTGCCCTACTTTAAGTAGCTTAACTCACAGAAGCTCTACTCTACTTTTGCGTGGTTTGACTTTCAAGAGTTCTGTTCTACTTTCAGGTGACTTGACTCAAAAGAGCTGTGGCCTATTTTCAGATAGCTTGACTCATGGTACTTTAGTCCAACCATTGGGTACACTGACTCATAAGAGCTCTGCTTTACTCTCAGATGATTAAACTCAAGAGAACTCTGCCCTACTTTCAGGTGCCTTGACTCACAAGAACTTTTCCTTACGTTCAGGTGGCTTCAATCTCAGGGGCACTGTCCTATTTGCAGGTGGCTTGATTAATGAGCTCTGCCCTGTTTTCAGTTGACTCTCAAGAGTTCTGCCTTATTTTCAGTTATCTTGACTTACAACGGGAAAGCTGGAGGGAAAGAGAGCACCAGGTAGACCCAGGGAGAGAATGCAGGACGGACTTGCAGAGTGGCTGGGGATGAAGAGGGTGGGGGAGATGCTAGGGGCAATGAGAGATAGAGATGGTCGGAAGTCCATGGTCGCCAATGCCATGCGGCAGGGCACCTGATGATGATGATGATGATGACTTACAAGGGCTCTGCCCTATTTTCAGGTAGCTTGACTCGTGAGACTGCTTTACTTTCAAGTGTCTTGACTCAAAAGAGCTCTGTCCTATTTTCAGGTAATATGATTCACGAGACCTCTGTCCAAATTTCATGTAGATTCACAAGAACCCTGCTCTACGTTTTCATGGCTTGACTCCCAAGAGGCCCGCGTTATTTTAAGTAGCTTAAGTCACAAGAGCTCTGCTCCTCTACTTTAACGTGGTTTGATTTTCAAGAGATCTACTCTACTCTCAGGTGGCTTGGCTCAAAATAGCTATGCCCTATTTTCAGGTAGCTTGAGTCCCAAAAGTTCTGTTCTACTTTCAGGTAGATTGACTCACAAGAGCGATTCATTGCTTTCAGGTGACCTGACAAACAAGATCTCTGACCTATTTTCAGGTGCCCTGACTCATAAGACTGCTTTTTACTTTTCAAGTAGTAGTTTGACTCAAGTCAGCTCTGCTAGACTTTGATATGGCTTGACTCCCAAGAGCGCTAATTTACTTTGAGGCAACTTGACTCAAAAGAGCTCTGCTTTACATTCGAGTGGCTTGACTCTCAAGAGCTCTCTGCCTTACTTTCAAGTGATTTTGACCCACACATCGCTCCCACCCACAATCAGGTTGCCTGACTCACAACACTCTGACTTACTCACGGGTTCCCTGATTCACAAGACCTTTAACTAACTCACAGGTTGCCTGATTCACAAGACTCTTAACTTATTCACAGGTTGCCTGATTCACAAGACTTTTAACTTACTCACAGGTTCCCTGATTCACAAGACTCTTAACTTACTCACAGGTTGCCTGATTCACAAGACTCTTAACTTACTCACAGGTTGCCTGATTCACAAGACTCTTAACTTATTCACAGGTGGCCTGATTCACAAGACTTTAACTTACTCACAGGTTGCCTGATTCACAAGACTCTTAACTTATTCACAGGTGGCCTGATTCACAAGACTCTTAACTTATTCACAGGTGGCCTGATTCATAAGACTTTAACTTACTCAAAGGTTCCCTGATTCACAAGACTTTAACTTACTCACAGGTTGCCTGATTCACAAGACTTTTAACTTATTCACAGGTGGCCTGATTCACAAGAGCCTGACCTACTTTCTAGAGTTTTGACTCGCGAGAACCCTGCCCTTGTTTCAAATGGCGTGGCTCACTAAAAGCAAAAAATGGATGGCACGAAGGAGATCCTGAGCTGATTGCCTACACGCTACGAAAACCATGAGAGGGGAGGTGGGGTGGGTGGGTGGTGGAGGTTGAAGTGGGGGTAGGATCGGTGGAGCAGAGTGACGGCCCCTAAATTACTTTTTGCCGCCTTCATGGGATGTGTCAGAGTCATGGGTCAGGCTGGTGCTTGTTCGTGCTAGGGAAATGTTTGGACTGTTTTGAGTCAGTGCTGTTGGAATGAATACGGATGTAATGGTGTGGTAGCTGTGGTTGTGAGCTTGCATAGACAGGATGTCGCTTTACATCAGTTGGTGTGCCCAGAAAAAACGGCCCAGAAAAAACAATAAGCTCTTAGTGTTTGTAATGGAGTACATATTTATGTGTTCCATAAAGCAGGTTTTAACAACAACAACAACAACAACAACAACAACAACAAATCTTGTTTTCCACATATCTTGTAGGCCTACTATATGACAAATATTTAAGAATTCTCTTTCTGTTGTTTCTTTTTTTCTTTTTTTTTTTCTTTTTTTTTCTCTCTCTCTACTCCTTTGGGTAATAGAATATTAGTTCCGATCTGGTATACTTGTGCCCAAAAGCGTAGTTGTGAACACACACACACACACACACACACACACA
>CM060305.1:22776114-22778614 GCA_030674185.1 Monoplex corrugatus | reverse complement strand
GACACACAATAGACTTCAGCTTAATGACGACAAGACAGAAGCTATCCTCATTGGCACCCGTCAGAAACTTTCCCAGCTGCCTCCTCTTTCTCTCCCATTATGTAACACATCAGTCCCAATTTCTGATTCAGCTAAAAACCTTGGTGTCTGCATTGACTCTACCCTGTCCATGAACAACTTTGTTTCTCAAACTGCCAGATCTTGCTACTATCATCTCCATCGTATAAGCCTGATCAGGAAGTATCTCTCTGTGGAAACAACTGCAAAACTCGTTCTCTCCTTCATAATGTCTCGCATTGACTATTGCAATTCACTCCTGTCTGGTCTTCCTGCCTCCACCATTCACATCCTACAGCGCATTCAAAACAATGCTGTACGCCTTGTACTCAAAAAGAAAAAAGCTGACCACATATCTCCTCTCCTGGCACAACTTCACTGGCTCCCTGTATCAAAGCGCATACAGTACAAACTAGACACCATGTGCTACAAAAGCCTCAATAACGCAGCCCCCGATTACCTGTCAAGCCTACTTGAGATCTATGTTCCCTCACATACCCTCCGCTCTGCCTCCGATCCTCTGACTTTTCGCTTTCCACGCACTAAGCTCAATACCTATGGTCCACGAACCTTCTCTGTTTCTGGTCCACTCTCCTGGAACAAACTTCCTCTCTTAGTCCGTCAGCAACCTACTTTTGCCTCCTTCAAGTCCGCCCTCAAAACTCACCTTTTCTCCTCTGCATAAAATCCTAACCTCACTCAACCCCCCTCTGCAGCCTGTCTCCGCTCGGAGGGGAATCACTTTGTTTTAATATATAATTGTATATGATGTGCTCTCTGTGGTTTTGCATTGCTTTTATTCTTGCTTTTATTGCTTTTATTCTTTCTCCCCATTTGTGGCCATGCGTGTGTGTGTGTGTGTGTGTGTGTGTGTGTGTGTGTGTGTGTGTGTGTGTGTGTGTGTGTGGTGTGTGTGTGTGTGTGTGTGTGTGTGTGTATGTGCGCGTGTGTGTGCGTGCGTGCGTGCGTGTGTGTCTTTTCGGCGCTTGGATTTGATTTTGTCGAGATTTTGCGCTATATAAATATTGTAATTATTATGTATGCATGTGCGTACGTATGTATGTATGTATGTATGTATGTATGTATGTATGTATGTATGTATGTATGTATGTATGTATGTATACGCTTAGATTTATGTATGTATGTATGTATGCATGTATACGCTCAGCTTAGATTTATGTATGTAAGTATGTATGCATGTATGTATGCATGTATACGCTCATATGTATGTAGGTATGTATGCATGTATACGCTCAGCGCTTAGATTTGATTTTATCAAGATTTTGCGCTATATAAATAAAATATATTATCATTATTATTATGTGTGTGTGTGTGTGTGTGTGTGTGTGTGTGTGTGTGTGTGCATGCGTGTGTGTGTGTGTGTGTGTGTGTGTGTGTGCGCGCATATGTGTGTGTGTGTGCATGTGTGTGTGTGTGTGCCCGTGTGCGTGTGTGTGCGTGTGTGTGTGTATGTCTGTCTGTATCAGTGTGTCTGCGTTGTGTCTGTTTCAGTGCGCGCGCACTTGCGTGTATGTACATATATTTGCGTGCACGATATCGAAACGCAAGCATCTGATCATCAATCGTCATGATACAGATCGATGAAAACCAGAGGAAAGCACTTCATGCAATTATCACTGACCTGATCACTTTACATTTAATTAACACACGGTTGAAAAAAACTGTCGCTTTTGGTTTGTGGGCTGCTGTGAGATACCTTGATGCCACAGTATAGACCTAGTGTCACTACATTTTCACACCGACGTACAGTTTTGTTTACACATCCAAGGAGCTGTTGCCCATAAATATAGCGTATGACGAATACTTTATAGCCACTGGTCCCTTTATGAGTAGTAGCCGCTGGCAGCCCACAAGACCTTCGACCATCGTCTCATCCAAAACAGTTATGCCCCCCCCCCCCCCCCAAACCCACCACACCCCTCACCCCTGCCCCGACTTCTCCAGATACCAGTCAGATTTTAAGAACAATGTGTAGGAAGAGAGAGAGGATGAAACATTCTTGCCTGATCCAGAATTTGACCTCCCTAGACCCATTGCGTCCTAATCAAGCAGTCTTAAGTGTTCCACGGTTTCTGATGGTGCTCATAGACGAATGTGTAGTTCAGAATGTATTAGGCTACCTCCAGCTTGATGACTACCTTCAGCAGAGCTCTGTGACAGGAATCAACGAGTTTTTTATGGTGTTGGTTCAAAAAGGGTACCAGACAGTATTTTCTACCTGATCGTTTCGGTGTCTGATTCGGTTTTGTTTTCGTTTTGCTGGTGTATGAATTGTTGTTGTTGTTTGTTTGTTTGTTTGTTTGTTTGTTTGTTTGTTTTTTGTTTTCGTTTTGTTTGTTGTTGTTTTCTTTTTGTAACCTGGTCGTGGATAAAGGGTGTGATTCCACATACCTCCTTTTTTTTTTTTTTTTTTTTTTTTTTG
>CM060305.1:22756114-22763614 GCA_030674185.1 Monoplex corrugatus | reverse complement strand
ATCAATCGATTCATCGGCTCTGCCATCAGCCATCGCCTGACTCTTCTGTTTTCTCTCTTGCTCCCCTAGCCCTCAGTTTACGTGTGAAGCCTGCCTGATTAGCCTAGTCGATCAGAAATGCTTTGCATCCCGATTGTGGCGTGAAGAAAAACTGTTTTGAGGTGCTGTGCTGTGGAAAGTCAAAACGATTTTGTTACCAGACAATTTGAATATGATGCCTCAGCCTGTCTCTTAATCATATCATGCCTTCTAATGCTATTTCCATTTGTGCTACTACTACTATTACTGCTGCTGCTGCTCATGCTACTGCTACCACTATTGCTACTACTACTACTACTACTACTACTACTACTGTTACTCTACTACAATGACTACTGTTGTTGTTCGTTCGTCGTGATCGACGATGACCAAGGAGCATCACGATTCATGTGTCCGGCTGTGACTGATGAGGCCGATTCGTGCGCGGAAGGCTCGGCCGCAGATGAGACACATGTGTTCTGCTGGATTGTGGACTTCGGATTACTACTACTACTATAACTACTACTACTATCACTTCAACTACCACTACTGCTACTTACTAGACTACTCTACTATACTGCTACTACACTGCTGCTGCTGCTAGTACTACTACAACTACTCTACTCTACTACACTCTACTAATACTATACCACTGCGGCTGTTTCTACTACTACTACCATTACAATGAAGACTACCAATGATGTGAAAAGAAATGGACAGGAGAGATGGTGAGAGGATAATGTGGATAGAAGTCATCTATGTTTGTGCAAGATTGTGCATCTGCATTCATATTCCCTCAACATTTATCTGCTGCTGACTGCTTCGTTTCTGCACTTCGTTCTTGTGCTCCCAGTGGTTTCTTTTTGTCTCTTGTCTGTCTGTACATCTGTCTGTGTCTGATGCTTTCTGTCTCTGTTTGCCTGTGTTCAGCCATGTGTCGGTTAATTTGAGTTTTTTGGGTGGAACGCGTATGGAACTGTTCGAGTACAACAAATCTCTCTTGACCAACTCCAAACATAATGTGTGAGTGTGTAGTTACTACTGCATTCATCATTTACCAGGTTCAGGAAACAAGCCGGTCACCGTGGTGACTAGTGGCTACCGCAACGGACTACTGACTAGAAGGTTTTGGGTTCGAATCTCCATCAGTCCCTTCAAAAAATCACTGTGGGATTTTTCAGCTCTAACCGGCTCCTATCCAGAGTTGGGCGTGCCAGGGGCTCATCGGAAAGACTGGGACCATGCAGTCGAGTCGCATCCACGTCACGGATGCGTCATTGGGGGTGTTGCTCAAATCTTCTGAGCAGCACAGCAGTTGTCTGTTATCTCTCGGGCCTGGTTGACGCCAGGATATATTATGATAAGTAAGTGTAGAGTACAACCTTGTCAGGCAGTCTCAAACCTAGAAGGAACTTCAAAGCATCATGATTTCATCCTCATCGACATTATCATTATCATCGAATTGTAAAAACTGTGCCAGTTTCTGTGGCCATTAAGTTGGTGTAGAAAATGGGACGAAAAAAAAACATGAAAACGTGAGCACAAAGGTAACCGCCGTAAGTACGATGATCCTAAAAAAAAAGTCAGGAAACACACATGATCTGATGTTATTATCTCATCCCAGCAACAACCAACCCCTGACACCAGTTGGGTTTAACACTTTGGCATGTCAGCTGGCTGTTTGACCTACTTCCCTGCAGACGTGCCAGCTGCCACTGACTACTTTCCTTGGAAACGTGCATTTTTAGGCCACTTGAATTAATTTTCACAGGCGCCCCAAATGACTAACATCAACATGTAGGGTATGGTTAGAAAAGTACTTTATCCTCTTTTGGGATATCCTAAGTATAAGGTTTGTTCAGACATGCTTTGAGTTATTTGTGCAATGAAATATCATGGTTGAGGAGCATTTCAGACAAGCATTTCATCCATTTAGCAGAACAAAACAGAAAAAAACAGACACCAATTCTCCATGACTTCTTTCATCTGATCAGAAGCTCAGAAAAGTACACACACACACACAAATTCCACAATCCTTAGTGAACAGCGACATCGCGCATTCGCAGGGCGCTCCATTTTGCCTTTGTTTAAGTGAAGCACGCGGTTCGGGTGACGTTTCTCGCGCCCGAAAAATTCTTCAAATAGACTTTTTACTCGGGAAATCACTCTCATAGTATTTAGAAATGGTTACTTGATGCTATAATAGAGGTTTTTCCCTTAGACCGTAACTGGCTTACGTAGGAATTTTCTAATGCAAGACGCTAGAATCCAAGCGTTACGTTGTCAGCGGCGAGCTTGCTGAACGCTATACATGTACACCTAGCGTTCCGGCGCCTGCGGTTCTCCGCGAGAACGCTAGCGGGCTAGCGTTACGATCTGAAAAAGTTAATAATAAAGATTGGACATGTTGACCTTGAAGGCTGATATCCTGTCTGATCCTGGAACCGACCCTCTCTATCCCAGATGGGTGGCTTAAGCACTAGGCAATCTTTGATAACACTCATAGATATACGTTCACTCCAGAATGCATTACGCTAATTCCAACTTGATACCCAGCAGATGCACTGGGCTGTATGAAACTTAAGTGGTATTGGTTCCAGCTGGTCCTCATCATTCTGATATTCAGATGCATCGGGCTGTGCAGAAATTAACTGGCATCGGTTCCAGCTGTCCTTCATCATGCTGGTATATGTTCGGATTGGTATCAACGATATGCATAATCGATCTACATTGATAGTTTTGGTCATTTCTGTATTGGACAAGTGATGCGCATTCCCCAGTATGACTGTTCAGACTTCTCACCACTATTCCTGTAGCTAGTGCTACTACTACTACTACTACTCATACTGCAACAACTACAAACACTACACTACACGAAGTAATCAACGTCACCAACGTCACCAACTCACCAACATCACCACTACTGGTTTCCATGGATAGTATGGACAGAGGGACACGGACTAATGAATTGTTTAAGATCTGCAAAATTCAAATCGTACATTTGCATCCATACACTATTATGTCCTTTTTGTCAAATATTCACTATGTGCTAGTTTTGCTTTACTTGGCTAGATATCTCTGATAATTGTTATGTGGTCAATGACGATATTCTGTCCTTTCCTTGAAAAACAGACAGACAAACGAACGACCAACAGAAATCCCCCCAAAACATATGTATGCGCAGAAACAATCAAACCTCAGCCCCCACCCCCCACCCCTTCAAAATGAGGATATTCAAACTATTGCAAGACGAGTGTGTATATGCATGTGTGTGCGTTTTTGTTTGTTTGTTTGTTTGTGTGTGTGTGTGTGTGTGTGTTTGTGTGTGTGTATGTGTAAGAGAGAGAAAAGAGATAGGGAGAGAAAGAGAGTATGCATGTGTTTGCGTGCGCTGGAGCGTGCGCACGCGTGTGTGTTTCTGTGTGTATGCGTGTGTTTCGTTCTTTCTACAGCCAACTCGGAAGACAGGGCAATGCTTCTTCGTCTTTACTTCGTCGCTGTCTGATTCTCAACTGACTGGTGTCAGAATCGGGATTACGAACTCCAACAAAAATCCAGAATATTGAAGACTAAAGTTGAACCATGGAAGATGAACAAGATGAGAGAAAAGCCAGTCGACGACATGCCAAGATTCCCTTGCCTCCTAAACTTGATGTGAATGGAGGAAACCTGCAGAGCAGCTGGAGGAAATTCAAGAGGCTTTGGGACAGCTATGAAATTGTGACAACACAGACAGAAGAAGACTCAACATACAGAACAGCAGTTTTTCTTTCTTGCATCGGGCTGGATGCTATGGACATCTATGAAGGATTGGCATTTGCTAATGAAGCTGAAAGAAATGAATTGACACTGTTCTCAGAAATTCGAAGAATACTGTGTGGGTTCAACCAATGAAACTTACGAAGCATTCAGATTCAACTGCAGACATCAAGCAGCAGGAGAATCTATCCGAACAGTTTGTAGCAGAACTGCGGAGATGATCAAGACCTGTAACTATGGTACACTGGAAGACAGACTGTTGAGAGATCAAATCGTACTGGGTGTACATGACGAGACTCTGCGATCAAAATTACTGGAAGTGCGACAGCTGACATTGACTGCATGTATTGATATGTGCAGAGCGCATGAATCAAGTCAACATCAAACCGTCCAAATGATGAGAAAAACGCAGGACACGCAGGAAGTCCAAGCTTTCAAAGAGAAGACAGCAAAGCAGTATGGCGAAGGAAACAAACCAGAGTACAGAGAAAAATGCGGATATTGTGGTGGAAAGCACCCAAGAGCAAAAGAGAAATGTCCAGCATTTGGATGAAAATGCAAAGCTTGTGGAGGAAATAATCACTTTGCTTCATGCTGCAGAACACCCAAGAAAAATCAAAAGAAAACAAGAGTTCAGCACTTGAAGAAGAAGAGACTGACACTGAAAGCGATAATGAAATCCTCGGGATCGAAGACAAAACCAGAAAAAAGGAGAAAATACGACCAAAAATGCTGATAAATGAATGCCGGTAACATTTCTTCTTGACACAGGTGCAACAACAAACGTGATGTCTGAGAGCCTGTACAGAGAAGTCACAGGAGATGAAAGAAAGTCTGACCTGCAAGAGACGAAGAAGAAGCTGGTGATGTTCAACGGAACAGAAATGAAGCCTGTGGGGGAGATAGTGCTGCGAGTGAAAAACCCCAAGAACAGAAGGAAATACAAAGTCAACTTCGCGATCACCAAAACGGACTGTAAGCCAGTACTGGGACTGAAAGCTGTACAGCACATGCAATTGTTGACGATCAATGAAGAGAACATTGCAACGATAGCGGCGACTCAGAAAGATTTCTTTGAGATTGATTGGTTACAAACAAGAGAATCCAAAGAGGTCATCATCTATCTGAAGAGACACTTGCAAGACACGGAATACCAGAACGCCTGACAACAGACTGTGGAACTCAATTCACATCAAACCAGTTTGGAAAGTTCATAAAAACATATGGGTTTGAACACGTAACAAGCTCACCACACTACCCTCAGTCCAATGGAAAAGCAGAGAGAGCGGTGAAGGCTGCAAAGACGTGCATGAAGAAAGCAGAACACAACAATCAAGATCCCTTCCTCGCTTTACTTGAGCTGAGAAACATCCCGACAGAGACTGTAAACAGTTCGCCAGCTCAGAGACTGTTCGGCAGAAGAACACGAACACAAGTGCCGACGTCAAAGACATTACTCCAACCTACAGTTGTACCAATCAAGAAAGAACTTGAGAAAAGGAAACTGAAGCAAGCGCACTACTACAACAGAAGCGCAGTAGAGCTGACAGAACTGAGTCCGGAACAGATTGTGAAATTCCAACCTCCAGGATCCAAAAAGTGGATCAGCGCCAAAGTAGACCAACAGGTGAACATCCGGTCATACAATATTCGCACAGAGGACGGACGTCAGTACAGAAGGAATCGTCGTCAGCTACGAGACACAACAGAAACGGAGCTTCAGCAGACAATCAACCCTCAACGACTTGTCCAGAGAAGGATGATTTCTGGAAGATATCAGGAAAGCGACACATCGGGCAAGCAACAGCAAATCGATACCCTCAAAACAGATGCTGGAAGATAAAAAGAAAACTGGAACTGGAACAGATGTCAGGACGCCAGCATCGTCTGTCCGTGAGAACTCATCTGATCAGTCACCAGTCATCAAAATGTCTGAGACAACCAGCATCAAGGAGCCAGACGAAGTTATCAAACAAACAAGGACAGGACAACCCGAACCAGTTAGTTCTCCTACAGAACAAGATCTGGAAGACAAAGCAGAAGGCCAGATTTCCTGAAATATGAATGAAACTGAAGACTCTACCACAATCAGATAAACTGAAAGCATTGCGAAATATGGACATGATGATGATGGATAGTATAATGATCAGAGATAAAATGAGGTGAATGAATGATTGGGCCCTGTGCGTGAGAATGAGTGTTTGTTAAGTTAATGTTGTGATAAAGGTAGGAAACACATTTGATTTCGTATGGACTGAAAGACAGGAAAAATGATTTATTGATTTTGTTTCCTTAAAGAAAGGGAGATGTGACGTGTGTTGACAGTAAACAGCGTGCGGATAACAGCACGGCATGATATTCGTTTAAAATAACTGATTGCTGTTCACTGTCAAATGTATATATACTGTAATCAGTTGAGAATCAGACAGCGACGAGTAAAGACGTAGAAGCATTGCCCTGTCTTCCGAGTTGGCTGTAGAAAGAACGAAACAGCGTGTGTGTGTGGTGGTGTGTGTGGTGTGTGTGTGTGTGTGTGTGTGTGTGTGTGTGTGTGTGTGTGTGTGGTGCGCGCGCGCGCGCGCTCGTGTGTGTGTGTGTGCAAGTATGAAGAAGTGCATTGATGCACGCGTCAGAAAAGACAGAGTTTAGGTTTGAAGGTTTATCTTTTTGTTTATTTGTTTATATGAGTCTTTTGCACATTTGCTTGCTTTGTTTCAATGGTTCTGCAGATCAGTTCAAAAGAAGCTATATTTATCTGAAATTATCAAGACTATCCTCGGTTGAAAATGTATCTGGGATTTGTATTTTCAAATGTGTTTTTGTCAAAGAAATTATATTGTTTCTCCCAGATATGTTTTAAATCTTATCGTAGAAGTTCTCAACAAAATCATAGGGCAGACATATAAAACACACACACACACACACACACACACACACACACACACACACACACACACACACACACACACACACACACACACACACACACACACACACACACACACACAAATAAATGAACAAGATTCATTAATATCCGAATTCCATTTGGTCTGTATATACGACAGATGAACAGGCAGTGTGCGGCGCTATTTTTCCATGATGTCTGTCTTCTCATGTAGAACACGCTTGGTGCAAACGGTAAGCCGATTCAGACACAAGCTGTGGCGAGATTCATTATCTGCACCGTCGTCCTGGCTTTCTCCTGGAACTCCATAATGCTCTCACAGATACAATACCACGAGACGAAAAAAAGAAAATGGGAGGAAAAGAAAATTGGTTTGCACATATACTCTTGATAACAACTTTTGCAGACATCGAGAGTAGGGCGAATCATCGATCAATTCACCCGGCTCTAGCGCTAGCCATCGCCTGATTTGATCTCTCCCTTTCGCCTCAACCCCCCCCCCCAACCCCAACCCCTCCCCGTCCCCCTCACTCCCAGCTCGCGTGCGATGCCTGTCTGATCAGCTTACTGGATCAGAAATGCTTTCCACCCAAACTGTGGCGTGAAGAAACTGTTTTGAGTGCTGTGCTCTGGGATGTCAAAGCAATTTTCTTATTAAGGTATTTTGAAGTGGTGGCTGAGTCTCTCTTTTCTCCCCACTGAAATCGCTTTTACACTTAATCCTTCTCCTTATACATATACTTTATACCCTCACCACGTATACGGTTTTCTTCCTTCTTTCTTTCTTTGCCTGTGTTCCCTAGCATCTCTTCTCTCTC
>CM060305.1:22731114-22736114 GCA_030674185.1 Monoplex corrugatus | reverse complement strand
AACGTGCGAAGAGACAGACCGGAGCCCTGGAGATGGGAAAAGGGTTTACTCAGGAAAATTGCGTCCACTGTCCAGACCTGACCCAGAATCCTGATTTATCCCTCCTATCACCCCAGCTCCCCAATGGATTTAATCTTGTCTGCATTCAACGCTCTTACAGTTGTACAACAAACATCACACACGGGTATGTGGCTTTATGGAACATGAGACGTGTAGAGGAATGCTTTACTGCTAGTTGACTGATATAAAGTGAAAGAAAGACAGGCAGAAAGAAAGAAAGAAAGAAAGAAAAGAAAGAAAGTAAGAAAGAAAGGCAGGTAAGAGAGAAAAAAAATGAGAAAGACAATGACAAATATATTGTATTCCAATGATAAACCTTATTGCATAATCACACTGTTTTACTGACAGGCCACTGAGAGAGAGGGAGAGAGAAAGAGACAGAGAGAGAGAGAGTGTGTGTGTGTTTGTGTGTAAGAGAGACAGAGAGAGAGAGAGAGAGAAAGAGAGAAAGAGAGAGAACGAGAGTATGTGTGTGTGTGTGTGTGTGTGTGTGTGTGTGTGTGTGTGTGTGTGTGTGTGTGTGTGTGTGTGTGTGTGTGTGTGTGTAAGAGAAAGATACAGACAGACAGACAGACAGACAGACAGACAGGAGGAGGAGAGAAGACGGGAGAGATGATAATTATATAAATACGTCTACAAACTTCATGACATACATTATAGAAACAGACACAGAAAATGAGAACAAGAAACAAAAAGGAATATATCATTCATGAAAATGTATACACAAAGAATCAATATTTTCTAGCTACTTAATTTTTGTCTACACGCACACACAGAGAAACATGGATGCTATGGCCGTTATAAATCAAAAGGGGTTTTCTTCAGGAAAAAATGGGAGACTCTCAAGAAGACATAAAAAGAGCCATAAAAAGCGGTGAGGGAAAGGAATACAGAAAAAAAATGAACCAAACCAAATAACAAAGAAGTAGAAAAAGAAAGACAACAAAAATAAAATAATAGATACACTTGCAGGGACACAATTATACTCTGACAGAGGTGTCCTCAAGAAAAGATTATTGCCACGGCAAGTCTAATGTAACATCATAGGCGATTCTTACACTACAGATTTATATCGATAAAACAAACAAACAAACAAACAAACAAACAAACAAACACAGAAGAAGAAGAATGAAAGGAAAGGAAAAGAAAAGTGTCTGGATAATGACTCACGAAAGAGTGAAAAGGAGAAGCAATAGCTTTCTAAAGCCGATCGAGATAGGAAAAGGATTTACACAGGAAAATTGTGTCTGATGTCCCCCCACCTTGACTTGGATCCTGATTCATCCCACTTATCAGCCCAGCTCTTCAACAGATTCGATGTAGTTTACATTAAAAGCTCTTACTCTTGTCCTGCAAACTCACAACACAGTATGAGGCCTGTTTGATAGAACATGAGATGTGTGAAACACTGCTTTATTATTGGCTCAGTGAGAATGAGGGAGATAGATAGATAGATAGATGGATGGATAGATAGATAGATAGATAGATAGACAGATAGATAGATGGATAGATATATAGACAGATAGATAGATAGATAGATAGGTAGATAGATAGATAGATAGATAGAAAGATAGATAGATAGATAGATAGATAGATAGATAGATAGATAGAAAATGGATATGGAAACATAGATAGATAGAAAAATGGATGGATGGATAGATGGATAGATAGACAGATAGATAGACAGACAGACAGAAAGCAGACAAGACAGAGATTATAGAGTGAAAGAATGAAGGTACGAGAAAAATAATGAATATATACAAGCAGACACACCGATTTAGACATACAAATAGGAAAAGAAAAATATTATACGAAAACAAAAATCAGTCAAGAAAGCACATCCACAGAATCAATGTTTTCTTGCTACCAAACGTTTTTGTCTACATGGACACAGAAAATCGTAGATGCACGGTCAGTATTAACCAGATGCATTCATGGAAATAAACCAGAGAAACCTTCAAGAAGACAGAAGTACAGTGAAAAATTAAATAAAAAAGGAAAAAACAGGAAAGCAAAAAACGAGAGAAAAAACACGAAACAAACAAAAATGAAAAAGTTACGATTAACCAAACCGATAGCCAGACAGACTGATAGGTACACACTCACAGACTGACAAATATATTTTTTATGAAAAATCACCGCTATGGTGCACTCCCACAGACGGACAAAGATTTTTTTTTAGGAAAAGATCATAGCTATGGTAAGTCCAATGTATCATCACAGGTGATACTTACACCACAGACGTGACATCCAGACAAAGAACAGAAGGAAAATAAAGGAAACGTGCCTTGGATGTGACACACGAAAGTGTTGGAAAGAGAGGCAGTGGTTTTCTAAGGCAGGTAGAGATGGAAACATGATTTACTCAGGAAAATTATGTCTGGTGTCCAGCCCTGACCTGGAATCCTAACTTACGAGTATTCCATCCATCAGCCCAGCCTGCTGATGGATTTAATAATAATAATAATAATAATAATATATTTTATTTATATAGCGCAAAATCTTGATAAAATCAAATCTAAGCGCTGAGCGTATACATGCATACATACCTACATACATATGAGCGTATACATGCATACATACATGCTTACATACTTACATACATAAATCTAAGCTGAGCGTATACATGCATACATACATACATACATAAATCTAAGCGTATACATACATACATACATACATACATACGTACGCACATGCATACATAATAATTACAATATTTATATAGCGCAAATCTCGACAAAATCAAATCCAAGCGCCGAAAAGACACACACGCACACACGCACGCACGCACGCGCACGCACACACACACACACACACACACACACACACACACACACACACACACACACACACACATGCATGGCCACAAATGGGGAGGAAAGAATAAAAGCAATAAAAGCAAGAATAAAACCAATGGAAAACCACAGAGAGCACATCATATACAATTATATATTAAAACAAAGTGATTCCCCTCCGAGCGGAGACAGGCTGCAGAGGGGGGTTGAGTGAGGTTAGGATTTTATGCAGAGGAGAAAAGGTGAGTTTTGAGAGCGGACTTGAAGGAGGCAAAAGTAGGTTGCTGACGGACTGAGAGAGGAAGTTTGTTCCAGGAGAGTGGACCAGAAACAGAGAAGGCTCGTGGACCATAGGTATTGAGCTTAGTGCGTGGAAAGCGAAAAGTCAGAGGATCGGAGGCAGAGCGGAGGGTACGTGAGGGAACATAGATCTCAAGTAGGCTTGACAGGTAATCGGGGGCTGCGTTATTGAGGCTTTTGTAGCACATGGTGTCTAGTTTGTACTGTATGCGCTTTGATACAGGGAGCCAGTGAAGTTGTGCCAGGAGAGGAGATATGTGGTCAGCTTTTTTCTTTTTGAGTACAAGGCGTACAGCATTGTTTTGAATGCGCTGTAGGATGTGAATGGTGGAGGCAGGAAGACCAGACAGGAGTGAATTGCAATAGTCAATGCGAGACATTATGAAGGAGAGAACGAGTTTTGCAGTTGTTTCGAAAGAGAGATACTTCCTAAAAGGGCTTATACGATGGAGATGATAGTAGCAAGATCTGGCAGTTTGAGAAACAAAGTTGTTCATGGACAGGGTAGAGTCAATGCAGACACCAAGGTTTTTAGCTGAATCAGAAATTGGGACTGATGTGTTACATAATGGGAGAGAAAGAGGAGGCAGCTGGGAAAGTTTCTGACGGGTGCCAATGAGGATAGCTTCTGTCTTGTCATCATTAAGCTGAAGTCTATTGTGTGTCATCCAGTTCTTAATGTCCGAGTAACACTCAGTGGTGCGAGTCAACAGGCGCTGTATATTATCAGGTGAGTCACTATCTTGAAGTTGGGTGTCATCAGCATAGAAGTGGTGTTTTATAGAGTGGGAGTTGATGATGGTGGACAGGGGGGAGGTATAAAGAGTGAAAAGAACAGGGCCAAGGACAGATCCTTGTGGAACACCACAGGTCAGGTATGCAGGTTGAGAGTAAGTGCCATTGATGAGAACAGTTTGTTTTCTGTTTGATAAATACGAAGTGAAAAAGGAGAGAGCAATGTCAGAGATGCCAAAAGTATGATGAAGTCTAGAAAGGAGAATACCATGGTCAATGGTATCGAAGGCTGCAGACAGATCAAGGAGTGTGAGGAGAGAGACTTTGCCAGTATCAGTTGCAAGGAGGAGATTGTTGAGAATGTGTAGTAGGGCAGTTTCAGTGCTATGGCACTGGCGGTAGGCTGACTGGAAAGGATTGAGGAGATTGTTGGCAGACAGGTGAGAGTTCAGCTGGTTGAGGACGACCTTTTCAAGGAGTTTTGACAAGAAAGAGAGATTAGAGATAGGCCTGTAATTTTTCAGTTCATTTGGGTCTAAATTGTGTTTCTTGAGGAGAGGGTGAACAATAGTAGACTTGAAAGAATCTGGGACAGTTCCAGTTTGAAAAGAAGTGTTGATGATGTCAGTGATGAATGGGAGGAGAGTAGGGAGACAATCGGAGTAGAGAGAACCTGGAAGAGGATCCAGTTCGCAGGTTTTGAACGACATGGATCTGATTGTGTTGAAAATTTCTTCTTGTGAGACTGGGGTAAAAGTAGTGAGAGGTGTGCCAGAGAAGGAAGGGTCAGGTGGGCATGTGTTCAGTGGTGCTTTTACTTTTGTCCTGCAAACACCGCATGAGACATGTATAACACTACTTACATTGCCAGTGGACTGAGACTGAACAGAAAAAAAGAAATAAAGAAAGAAAGAAAGACAGAAATAAAGTATAATAAACAGAATGATATTGTAATAATGGAAGAAGTTATTCACTTAGAAAACTGTTTTGTAGGTGGCCACTGAAAAAGACAGAAAGTAAGAGGGAGAGAAGGGGGGGGGGGGGGGTTAGAGATTTGGGTCAGAAGGGACAACAGGATAGGTTTATGTATATGTATATACATAAACA
>CM060305.1:22716114-22723614 GCA_030674185.1 Monoplex corrugatus | reverse complement strand
TTTGGAAAAAAGAAAACAATCACAATGGTAATTCTAATGTAACAACGCAGGCGATTCTCATTCCACAGGAAAAAACAAACAAACAAACAAACAAACACACAAACAAACAAACAAACAGACAAACAAACAAACGAAATATAACTAAACAAAAACAAGGGATAGAAAAGAAACACGTCTGGAGTGTAAGCTGGAAGGAGAGGAGGCAGCTTACTAAAGTCGTTAGAGATTGGAAAAAGGATTTACTCAGGAAAAATGTGTCTGCTGTCAAGGTCTGACCTCCAATCCTGCTTGATCCCATCTATCAGCCCAGCCCCCTCTAAGGGATTTGATCTCGCTTCCATTCAGTGGTGCTGTTATTTTTGTCATGCAAACATGGCGCCATGGTATGTGACATGATGGAACAGGAGACGCGTGGATCGCTGCTTAGTTGCTGGATTATTAGTGTTGTTGAGAAAGAAAACTGAATGGGGAACACTGAACGGCTTACTGGATAAACAGTTGGATCATAAGTTTGGTGTGTGAGTTCATTGTTGTTGTTGTTGGTGGTGTTTTTTTGTTGTTTTTTTTTTTTGCTATAGTTCACGTATCAATAACACATTCATTCCAAATGTAAGAAAATAATTAATCTATTCATTTCACTGTGAAGTAAGCTTTGCTTTTAAGTCTTTCACTATATAGTTTTCGAGCTGATATAACTATCTGACAGTCATAAGCATGAACCGTACTTAATACAGACAATGATAGGCGGTTGTTATACAGGGGGGTGCAAAAGTAGGTAATACAGTAAGTATCACATCATTATTATAATGCTTAATTCATTAAAATTATTAGCAGATTTAGTTTGTTGTTTGTTTGTTTGTTTGTTTGTTTGTTTGTTTGTTGTTTGTTTTTGGGGGGGGGGGGTATTTGGCCTTGTTTTCGAAATGTTCAGTGTCATTAATTATATCTTATCGTAACTAATAATATGTATGTGCTTTTATCCTAACTTTTAATTTTTTTTAATTTTTTGCAGGTAAAGCGGAAATTTAATTTAGAGCTAAGCGGCAATATAATTTAACCACGGCTGGTGATTTGACAGACGAGGAGCGCAAATGGATTTTAAAACAATACTGGAAGACAGATGGACTTCTTTTTGGGGGGATATGTACATGTAAAGGAAAGGGTTTTCGACGCAAGCTGCGCACTGTTAATGACATGATTCAGTTCATCTTGCAGGCTTGTCAAGAAATTGATGCTGATAAAGATCTTTGTGCTAGAGTGTGCATGAGTGTCAGCTCTCGATTAGAGGAGTGTGTGAATACCGACGGCAAGCAGTTTGAGTATCTGAGGGATTAAGGCTGTGCTTGTTATTACATGTATATGCAATATTCATTTGTTTGTATAATAAATGCAATGAGTATTGCACGTGTTTTCTTTTTTCATAACTGTACACCTACTTTTGCACCCCCATGTATATTTTTCGCTAAGTGGTGTTTTCCATGCAGTGTACATACTATGCTTGTTACCAATATAGCATGCATTTCAGCTTCTCTCTCATTTTACATACTTTACGTATCTTATCAGTTTCGATTTTTTTTCACGAATTGCAGTTTACATGCTTTGGTCTGAGAAACTTCCGAAATCATTCGCTTCAAAGAATTCTTCGCTTTCGCATCTTTTACATGTTGTTGAAGGAGCTGTATATGTACTGGTGACTTGGTTGTCGCATATAGGGCAAATCTGTCATTACTGTTGATACTGTTAATCTTGTCTTTCATGTAAGTAATGACCAATCATTGCTTACATGAAAGAAGATTAACAGTATCAATGACTAATGACCAAAGCAAAGATCATCAGTAGATCACATCATAAGGAAGATTAGGAAAAGACAGGCAACATTTATAGGCCGTTTTATGAGGAAGGGAGATTTGGAGCACCTAGTCAAAAACGGGAAAGCTGGAGGGAAAGAGAGCACCAGGCTAGACCCAGGGAAAGAATGCTGGACGGACTTGCAGATTGGCTGGGGATGAGGAGGGTGGGGGAGATGCTAGGGGCAACGAGAGATAGAGATGGTTGGAAGTCCATGGTCGCCAACGCCATGCGCAGGCACTGTGATGATGATGAATGACCAATCGGTCCTTGCAATTTGTTTTAAATAATCATTCATCTCTTACCCCTCCCCTTCATTACCCCACACAACATCAAACACAGTATTACAGTAAGTAGCACATAGAAGAAATCATGCTTTCATAGTTGGTTCATAAGAAAACAATGACATTTTGTGGGCCCTTGTGGAAGGAATTGACATGTTATCTCTACAATTTTCAATCATCTTTTTATTTGATTTACGAATAAATGATAACATTTGATATACTTTGTGTACATACTCATAACTAAGAGAGAGGTGTTTTCCCTGTCTCACCGTATTCCATCAGAAATTCTTCTGATAACATGTAGATACTTCTTTAATGCGAAGGAATGATCTCGTTCAATAATTGTAAAATCAACTCTAAGATCCCACACTTCAAGCCTCATGGTTCAACCCTGGTTGTATTTGAACATCACACAATTCGAAAGCAGATCCTATGAGATCTGTCTGTGTCCACAATAGTTTGAAAACAATATTCTCCCTAACAGGATCTGCCCTTTTAGTAGAAGAAAACACGGGAATACCTAGGTATTTATAAACTTTCCGTTTGATAACTTTCCTTTTGTTAAAAACGTAATTACAGGCCACTGAAAAATACAGCATACATTTCTAAGTTGATTGATAACCTCAATTTGGGTGCTATTTTTTTTAAAAATCAACTGATTTTGCAATCCAATACATGTGTGACACAGGAATGGTATCATCAGCAAAGATAAATATGGACATTTCAACAAAATCATCATTTACTGACTACCGTTCGTACCACGTTGAATACCTAACTTAGCTATTAACACAAGGAAAACAGACAACAAAAAAACAGAAACGCACGCACACATACTCAAACATACACACGCATACACACACCACGACACACACACACATAGACACACACACACACACACACACACCACACACAAACACACACACACACACAACAACACACACACACACACACACACACACAGACACCACACACACAACACACACACAACACACACACACACAACACAACACACAACACACACACACCCCCACACCTTAAAGGCAAATGAAAGCGAATGTAGAGAGCGGAAAAAAATTGTTCAGTGCCAAAACCAAAAGCAGAAGGCGATCAGGCAGACCACAGCTACGGTCCTGCAACAGGCCTCAAGCTCCGGAATGGTTCCAGTCTAGGTCGTTGCCAGCACCTGACGGATCCACGTTGAAGGGAAGATGCTGTCACTACCACAGTTTCTTTCCACGCATAAATTACCTGAGGTCAATAGAATGTGAAGGAGAAAGAGGATATGGTGGTGGTTCGGGTGGTGTTGGGATGGTGGTGGTGGTGGTGGTGGTTGGTGGTGGTTGTAGTGGTGGTGGTGGTGGTATGTGTGCTCTTCTCTGCCTCTCTCTGTGTCTCTGTCTATCTCTGTCTCTTTGTCTCTCTGTTTGTTTGTCTGTCTCTCTCTGTCTCTGTCTGTCTGTATCTCTTCCCTCTATCTTTTGTGTGTGTGACGTGTGTGTGGTATTGTTGTTGTTGCTGTTGTTGATGTTGTGTGTTGTGTTGTGTTGGAGGGGAAAAGGAGAGAGAGAGAGAGAGAGAGAGAGATAGAGACATACAAACATACAGACAACAGACAGACAGACAGAGACAAGACGCACAGAGAACAGAGACACAGAGACAGAGAAAGAGAAAGAAAGGAGAGAGACAGACAGACAGAGGCAGAGACAGACAGACAGACAGAGACAGACAGACAGACAAATACATGAAACAGGTTCATGTCTGTAACCAGGGGAAAGGCACACATTCCAACCGTCTGACCGAAGCAAAGTGAGGATAGAGTTCACAACTCTAACACACACACACACAACACACACACACACACACACACACACACACACACACACACACACACACAACACACACACACACTATACAAACGCACACACACATACGCACGCACACACACACACACACACACAACAAACACACACACAAAAAAACACATACACTCACACACACACACAACACAACACCCCACACACACACACCACACACACACACACAACACACAACACACACACACACACACACACACACACACACACACACACACAAACACACAACACACACATAACACATACACACAGTGAAAAAAAAGAAGAGAGACAGACAGACAGAGAAGAGAGAGAGACAACACACACACACAACACAACACTCACACACACACACCACACACACACACACACACACACCACACACACACACACACACAACACAAAAACACACAACACACACACACACACACACACACACACACACAACACACACACACACACAACACACAACACTCACACATACACACAACACATACACACAACACACACACACACACACACACACACACACACACACACACACACACACACACAACACAACACACACAACACACACACCTCGAGTATCTACCACCCTATCCTGTGACAGACACAAGTCAGAACTACTCTACGAAGGAGTGAGGAAACAGGATTACCCAGTGTACAAATTGCAGTCTGTCACCTTCTACCCCAATCAGCCTGGGAGGCCGGAGGTAGACCTACTAGACAGATTGATACAGACGACTGCTCTCCTAACGTATTCCTCATCCTCCAAATCCATCATCATACCCCTTCAACTCCCGCACCTTACTACCCCGAACTTTTATAGTTCAGCTTCCCCACCACCACCCCCCACCACCTTTGCTATCTCTGATGGAGATTATTGTATAGTGAACAGTTTGGGAGGTGTGTCTTGTATAAATTATGGGTGTGTGTGTGTGTGTGTGCGTGTTTTGTGTGTGTGTGTGTGTGTGTGTGTGTGTGTGTGTGTGTTGTGTGTGTGTGTGTGTGTTGTGTGTGTGTGTGTGTTGTGTGTGTGTGCGTGTGTGTGTATGTGTGTGTGTGTGTGTGTGTGGTGTGTGTGTTGTGTGTGTGTGTGTGTGTGTGTGTGTGTGTGTGTGTGTGTGTGTGTGTGTGTGTGTGTGTGTGTGTGGTGTGTGTCAGCGTCTTGCGGGGTAGAGGGGAATGAGCCTCTAATTTGTTGAGCTTCTTAAGGAAGTACAGAAACTGATATTCACTAATCAACAAGGACAAGAATAACAACAGCATAACAACAACAATAATAATAATAACAACAACAACAACAACAATAGGAACATAATAATAACAACAACAACAACCAACACAATAACAACAACAACAATAATACAGAAGCAATACAATCCTTCAATTGAATAGATCCTGAAGATCTTGCCAGGGCAGAGCGTTTGTTTGTGTGTGTGTGTGTGTGTGTGTGTGTGTGTGTGTGTGTGTGTGTGTGTGTGTGTGTGTGTGTGTCTGTCTGTCTGTCTGTCTGTTTGTCTCTGTGTGTCCGTTGTGTGTGTGTGTGTGTGTGTGTGTGTGTGTGTGTGTGTGTGTGTGTGTGTGTCTGTGTGTGTGTGTCGTGTGTGTGTGCCCGTGTGTGTGTGTGTGTGTGTTGTTGTTATTATGTGTGTGCGTTGGTATGTATGTACGTTAGTTTGTATGTGTGTGTGTGTTTGTGTGTATATATGTGTGTATGTGTGTGTGCGTGCGTGCGTGTGTGTGTGTGTCTGTGTGTATGTGTCTGTGTATATGTGTATGTATATGTGCATGTGTGTATATGTGTGTGGGTATATGTGTATGTGTGTGTTTATGTGTGTGTGTGTATGTGTATATGTGTATGTGTATGTGTATATATATATATAGTGTATGTGTATGTGTATATATATATATATATATATATATATATATATTATATTTATGTGTGTGTGTGTGTGTGTGTGTGTGTGTGTGTAAATGTGTTTGTGTAACTCTGCTGTTTGCCCCTATTCCCCTCTACCTACAAACCCGTCGGTCTCTGCCTGTTCTGTCTCCCCCGAAAGAGAAGAGAGAACAGAGAGAAACAGAGAGACAGAGAGAGAGAAGAGAGAGGAGAGAGAGAAGAGAGAGACAGAGACAGACAGACAGACAGACAGACAGAGAGAAAGTAGAGGACAGAGAGAGACACAGAGAGAGACAGAGAGACAGACAGACAGAGACAGAGAGAACAGGCAGAGAGACAGAACACACAGAGACACAACACACACACACACACACACACACACACACACACACACACACACACAACAGAGACAGAGGCAAGAGAGAGAGAGACAGACAGAAGAGAGAGAAAGAGAGAGAAGAAGAAGAAGGAGGAGGAGGAGGAGGAGGAGGGGGAATAAAATAGTTATGGGATTGAAAGAAATTACAACAAAAAATATCAAGAATGATTGATAGTATCCCTTTGGACTACGCACAGAGTATGAGACTAATGACAGACAATGAATACTAAAAAAACTAACAGATTGCTAGGTATCTTTATCTATCAGTTGATTATGATTTATTGTTGAGTGATATTTGATAATTGAATAATCAGACCAGACTGATTAGTTGAGTGACAAAGTGGTTTATCATTTGATGGATCGTATGATTGATTGACTGACTGACTGACAGACTGACTGGCTGACTGACTGACTGACTGCTGAATGATTAACTGGTTGATGTTAAGTAACAAAGGATGACTTATTAAGTTGAGACTGTCTTAATACTTAAAATATACGACTTTGTCTTAAAAGTTACAATATACCTCTTCACTCTCATTAAAAAAGTGATTGAGGACTGAAAACAATGTAGATTTAACTTCACATTATAACAGGACCAAACAAATGAACACTGTTGTTAAGTAAAACAAAAACAAAACAGAATTAATAAAACACAATATGAAATGCACATACAAACAGACAAGTATACAAAGAGGCAGCGAATAAACATTCCTCCGATCAAAATACACTTTTTTGCAAATGATTTACTTTTTGAAGGAGATAAGATCAAAAATACACTCAATGTAAAAAACAATACCTGCATTTAAACTGAAAATAAAAGAAAAGATGAAAGAGCAGAGGAAGCTCTGTGCAAGGAGCAAAAAAAAACAAAACAAAACTATTACAGAATGTACCTTAACTCAGGGATTGAATTTGCATACATTTTAACTGGCCATCTTTCTTTTTTCCCACTTCCCTACCTCACCCCCCCCCCTCTGTGTGTGTGTGTCTCTGTCTGTCTCTGTCTCTGTCTATCTGTCTGTATGTCTGTCTGGCTGTCTCTCTCTTTCTCTGTGTCTGTCTGGCTGTCTGTCTTGATGTCTCTCTCTCTCTGTCTCTCCGTCTTTTTGTTTCTCTGCCTCTGTCTCTCGGATTCTCTCTCTCTGTGTCTCTGTCTGTATGCCTGTCTGTCTGTCTGCCTCTCTCTTTCTCTGTCCCCTCTGTGTGCCTCTCTCTCTCTCTCTCCCCTCCTCT
>CM060305.1:22701114-22703614 GCA_030674185.1 Monoplex corrugatus | reverse complement strand
ACATACACCATCTACCAAAATGAGGCAGGAGGTAGACCTAGACAAATTGATGCAGACGACTACCCTTCAAAAATACCCCCTCATTTCACAACACCCTTAACCCCCCCCCCCACCCCTCCACTTTTCGTAGGTCCCTGTTTCCTACCCATCTATATCACGTCCCTACCCCTTGAATTTAATCTCCAGTGACAGTAGTGAGTGCATGAAACTGTGTCACACATAATTTGCTTACAATCATTTTTTCGCCCTTCCTGGTCGCGAAATGTTTCGTCTTTGTCTTTTTGTGTGTGTGTTTTTGTTTTACGTTCTTGGGTTATATGGGAATGGCATTAGGTATAGGAGAGAAAAACAACGAGAGACAGAGAAAGTGAGTGAGAGAGAGACAGAGAGACAGAGAGACAGAGAGAGAGAGGCAGACAGACAGACAGACATAGAGACAGAGAAGGAGACACAGAGAGAGAGAGGGGGAGAGAGAGACAGAGAGACAGAGAGACAGAGAGACAGAGACAGAGACGGAGACAGAGACAGAGACACAGACACAGACAGACAGACAGATACAGAGACAGAAAGACAGAGAAACAGATAGAGGGACAGAGAAAGACAGAGACAGAGAACAGAAGGAAAGCCAGAGAAGACACATGAGCGCGCGCGCGCGAGCACACACACACACACACACACACACACACACACACACACACACACACACACACACACACACACACACACACAACACACACACAGACCCTCTGTCTGTCTGTATGTCTGTATGTCTGTCTCTGTCTCTCTCTCGCTTCTGTCTGTCTGTCTGTCTGTCTCGTCTCTCTCTGTCTCTCTCTCTCTCTCTCTCTCTCTCTCTCTCTCTCTCTCTCTCCTCTCTCTCTCTCTCTCTCTCACTCTCACCTATGCACACACCCACGCGCGCGCGTCATTGAGGTGTTATTCAAATCTCCAGACCAACAGGTGCTGGCCTCTCCATCTCATTGACCTGATCATCAGTACACCAAGATATGTTATAACAGTCGGCTTAGAATGCAGCTCTGCCATGTAGTCTCAACCAAAAATGGAACTCCATCATGCATCATGATTATCATCCCCATTGTCGTCAGCATCATCATCATATCATCATAGCACCGCGAGGACTTGTCCAATAGTCCTTGGCCACCAATATGGCATAGGAAAGGGAATGGTAATAACTAAACAAAGCAATGAATAAATGAATAGATAAACCGATATGTAAATAAACAATAATAAATTAAAATATTAAACGAATATATAAATAGACAATCAACTGCAACGAGAGATGAATGAATGAATGACCGAATGAATAAATGAATGAACGAACGAACAAACGAATGAATGAATGAATGAATGAATGAATGAATGAATGAATGAATGAATGAATGAATGAATAAAAGGTAAATATGTACCCGCATAGATGAAACATAAATTAATAGAAAAACAAATGCACGAATAGATAACCAGTTTTCAAATAAATATATACACAAAGCCTTCTCCTGTACGAAAAACAACAACAACTTATTTTTGTATTTGTTCTTCGACTTATCACTTTGTGTCCCATTATCTCAAACTCTACCTTTGTAACAATCAATACAGATTATGAAATAAATCATTAATGCAATGAAGACAAGCCTGAACAAACAGAAGTGCAGATGATTGCTGGGGAAGTCTTGAAAATGTGAAGATAGGAACCAGAAGAAACCATGAAAAATGCAGTTTATAAATCAAGGATTGATTCTGCACATCAGACATAATAAATCTCTCTCTCTCTCTCTCTCTCTCTCCTCTCTCTCTCTCTCTCTCTCTCTCTCTCTCTCTCTCTCTCTCCTCTCCTTCTCTCTCTCTCTGCCTCTCTGTCTCCTGTCTGTCTGTCTGTCTGCCTGCCTGTCTGTTTGTCTGTCTCTATCTCTCTCTCTCTCTTAGTCACCCTGTCTCTCTGTCTTCTCCCTCCCTATGTCTCTGTCTGTCTGTCTCTGTCTGTCTGTCTCTATCTCTGGCTCTGGCTCTTTCTGTCTCTGTCTGTCTGTCTGTCTGTCTGTCTGTCTCTCTCTCTCTCTCTCTCTCTCTCAGTCACCCTGTTTCTCTGTCTTCTCCCTACCTATGTCTCTGTCTGTCTCTGTGTCTCTGTCTCTGTCTCTCTCTGTTTCTCTGTCTCTGTCTGTCTTTGTCTCTGTCTCTCTATCTCTGTCTGTCTGTCTATCTGTCTCTCTCTCTCAGTCACCCTTTTCTCTGTCTTCTCCCTACCTATGTCTCTGTCTGTCTCTGTGTCTCTGTCTCTGTCTCTCTCTGTTTCTCTGTCTCTGTCTGTCTTTGTCTCTGTCTCTCTATCTCTGTCTGTCTGTCTCTCTCTACTCTCTCTCTCAGTCACCCTGTTTCTCTGTCTTTTCCCTACCTATCTCTCTGTCTGTTTCTGTCTCTCTGTCTCTCTGTCTGTCTCTATCTCTGTCTCTCTGTCTGTCTGTCTGTCGTCTGTCTGTCTCTC
>CM060305.1:22688614-22691114 GCA_030674185.1 Monoplex corrugatus | reverse complement strand
ATACCTATGGCTACATTTAATACATGTATACTTACATACACATATACATTCGAAAAAGACACTTTAAAAGTGCTCTATAGTTCGCTGATTTCTAATATCTGAGTCTACCCCCGCCTCAAAACAAAACAAAAATAATATGATACGATCAATCTTACATTGTAGAATGCATTTGTCTCCCCTGTTTGCTTGTTACCATAATGATATTTTTTTCTACTTTCTCCAGTTTAACGAAACATCAAGGGATGTACTGGTGCTGTTTTCCATATTTTTTTTTTGTTTTTGTTGTTGTTGTTGTCTTTTGTGATCGCTTAGAACAAAGGCCACGTGTCCCAAAAATGTGCGCTTGTCTTATTTTGTGTATTAACCCTATGATTTCGAACCCTATCCACCAACTGCAAAAAAAAACCACTTAACTCTTTGACTCCCTCGCCCTATCCACCAGCTTCTTAGGTAAGACAGTCAAAGGTGAAGTATTCGCTTTGCTAACATTTTTTGACAATGCAAGGTGCTGGTGGACAGGGTACGGGAGTCAAATGGTTAAGTATACACTCCCATCGTGTGTTTAGGGTGTGTGTGTGTGAAATGGTTCCGCATAGCATATTTTTAGGACAAATATAAGCCACGAAAATGACATGCTACCCAATATACTAAACAACAGATGCACTGATCATATCACTGACGGACATGTGCACTAAGCCATGAAGCACACACTAGACCATAATTATGATGATCTGCAGGTTTCGGTTAGGTATACTGGAAATCAACCTACGTTGGTTTAAGCATGAAATAAAATCCAACACTCTTAATCTTGCTAAATCAACCCTCCGGTAAACTGTTGAGCGAGGAGATTTACGTAAAAACCAAAACAACAACGATGACAATGATATCGACGACAACAACAACAACAACGACAATAACAACAACAACGGCAATAATAATAACAACAACAACAACGACAATAACAACAAAAACGGCAATAATAATAATAATAATAACAACAACAGCAACAACAACAAAGACAACAACGACGAAAACAACAACAGTAACAACAATCAACTAACCAACCAAGCATACAAACTGATGGATTAACAACAGAGAAACCATTTGCAAAGACCCAGGCATTGGCAAACAAACGACAGAGCTGGAGGAATCTGGTGAACGTTCTTTGGTGCGGCGCCCTAAAGACTTAAACGGATGAAGAGAGACGAAGAAAAATAAGAGATCAACACCATTACACGTTAGCACAATGCTAAATTTGACACATTCGCTGATAGCTTATGTCATTAAAACGGTTCAGACGTTGTGTATGTATCTTCACTCAAATAAAAGTAAAAACATGTTTATAAAGAAAGTAAAAGAAATATGTCAAACCAGAGTTATGAGCTCGCAGCATTTTGTTTTTCGCTTTCCCGTGTGAAATTCATGCTGTCAGTTAAAAGAAACAGGATCTCTTAGTTCATCATCATCAGGTGCCCTGCTGCATGGCGTTGGCGATCATGGACTTCCATCTGTCTCTATCTCTCGTTGCCCCTAGCATCTCCCCCACCCTCCTCGTCCCCAGCCACTCTGCAAGTCCGTCCGGCATTTTCTCTCTGGGTCTACCTGGTGCTCTCTTTCCCTCCAGCTTTCACGTTGTGACCAGGTGCTCCAAATCCACCTTCCTCATAAAATGGCCTATAAATGTTGCCTGTCTTTTCCTAATCTTCCTCATGAGTGATCTACTTGTGTCTGCCTCCATCAAGACTGGTTCTACTAGTTCATGATTGAAAAAACAAACAAAGTTTCAGTTTAACGTTTTGGCAATTTCTAAAACATGCTCTTATAAACTCTGCTTACATTTGAACAAAAAACAAAAAAAAAAGAAACACAAACAGTTGGAGGAAGAACACTTACAGAGGAATACAGACATGACAGAGAAGCAGACAAACAGAAAGACGAGCAGGAAGAAAGAGAAGCGAAAGACAAAAAAGGAAGAGATGAAGCCACTTCATCTTAAGCATTTGGCACAACCGTTAGGTGTTGTCATTGAATTATCGGGCATCACTGCCCAGCGAAATTGGAATCCCCAACTCACTGGATGCTGCTCCAAGAAATTAGATTCTTCTCTCGCCGCCACATGTTGTTCGTATGCAAACAACACCCGCTGACCTTGCTGTTGCACATGCCTTCTTCCCTCGCTATCACCACCCCACCCCACCTAACTCCACCCTCTTTTTTTCCCCTGCAGGTCTCATACACAGACACACACACAGACACACACGCACACACATGCACGCGGCGCGAATATACATACGTGCACACGCGCGCACACACACACACACATACATACGTACATACATACATACATACATACATACATACATACATACATACGCACACACACACACGCGAACACACACACACGCGAACACACACACACACACAAACGCACACACACACACACACACACCACACACACACACACACACACACACACACACACACACACACATATATATAT
>CM060305.1:22678614-22681114 GCA_030674185.1 Monoplex corrugatus | reverse complement strand
CGGAATCACAGTGTGGTTTTCGAGCAGAGAGATCCACGGTAGACATGGTCTTCTCCCTTCGCCAAATCCAGGAGAAGTGCAGAGAGCAGCGGATGCCCCTGTATGTGGCATTCATTGACCTCACCAAGGCCTTTGACCTAGTCAGCAGAGATGGCCTTTTCAGGGCTCTCCGAAAAATCGGCTGCCCCCCAAACTGCACAGCTTAATTGAGTCCTTCCACTCAAACATGAAAGGGACGGTGCAGTTCAACGGAATCCTCTCCAAGCCCTTCGACGTACGCAGCGGTGTGAAACAAGGCTGCGTCCTGGCCCCAACCCTCTTTGGAATCTTCTTCGCTCTCCTCCTGAGGCATGCGTTCAGCACAGCGCAAGAAGGGATCCACCTGCGGATCAGATCAGATGGCAGGCTCTTCAACCTCGCCCGCCTCAGAGCAAGGACAAAGGTCCATGAAGCCCTCATCAGAGACATGCTATTTGCCGACGATGCCGCAGTTGTGACCCATACTCAGCGGGACTTGCAGTCACTAATGGACCGCTTCTCCCAGGCCTGCAAAGATTTTGGTCTGACCATCAGTCTTAAGAAGACAAACGTCCTGGGCCAAGACACGCCATCTCCACCAGCCATCACCATTGATGACTACGAGCTTGAAGCCATCCATCAATTCACATATCTTGGGTTCACCGTCACCGATAACCTCTCCCTTGACACAGAGGTCGACAAGAGGATCGGGAAGGAAGCCACAACACTAGCCCGCCTCACACAAAGGGTGTGGACAAATCCCAAGCTGACCACAAAGACAAAGATGGCTGTATACAACGCCTGTGTCCTCAGCACCTTGCTGTATGGCAGCGAGGCGTGGACCACGCATGCTCATCAGGAGAAAAGGCTCAATACCTTCCACCTGAGAAGCCTACGGCGCATACTTGGCATTTCCTGGCAAGACAAGGTGACCAACACCGAAGTCCTAACCTGCGCTGGCCTCCCAACCATGCATGCCATGCTGAGACAGCGTCGGCTGCGCTGGTTGGGCCACGTTCGCCGCATGGAAGATGGTCGCATCCCAAAAGATATCCTTTATGGTGAGCTTGCCACAGGGCAGAGAAACATTGGCCGCCCACAACTGAGATACAAAGACGTTTGCAAGCGTGACATGAAGGCGCTTGAGATCAACACTGAGTCCTGGGAGGACCTCGCAGACAACCGCAACAGCTGGAGAACTACTCTCAAGAAACAGCTGCGGATTGGTGAGGACAAACTGTCAGCTGCTGCAGCAGAAAAGCGAGTTCGCAGAAAAGGGATGACAGCCAACAGACCAGCATCAGCATACACATGCGACCGCTGCGACAGAGACTGCCTCTCTCGCATTGGTCTCTACAGTCACAGGCGACGCTGCTTGGACCAAGCAGACAGCCCATCTAGACATTAGAACGGATGTACTTTGTCCATGGTCAGTCATGACCGAGGGAGGCCTACTACTACTACGATATTTTGTGATCTACGACAAAATGTATTTAGATCTAGATGTTAGAAATTTAGATTGTGGTGATCGCTGCCTTGGAGATGTTGATATTTTCATAACAACGATCATCGCAATGATTCCTAATCTTAACTATTTATAAATTCCATTTATTTATCGATAAAATACTATACATTTACCTGAAATGTTGCCTCCAAAAAGGATACGATTTAAAGTCGCTCCTTTTCGCTAAATTACTTGGTGGTTACCAGATCAACGAAGCGGAAATAACGACTATCAGCGATGACGTCATTATTATGGGTGACACTTCCTAAAATAAACAAGGGAACTCCATTTTAAGGCTATCTTCGTTTCCTCATTATCACAATTGCTTCTCTGACTTCATCTGCCGATGTTTCTTTATTTACCAGTTTTTATGTTTCTTCTCGTTTTTTGTTGTTGTTTGTTTGTTTTTTGGTTTGTTGTTGTTTGTTTTTTGTACATCAGTGAGTTGTTGTTTTTCTACATCAGCGTGCTCTTTAGTTGTTGATGTAATGATTTGAAAGACATTTTTTTCAAATGTTTAAATCAACCGTCATTGTTTATGTCGTATACCACAAAATTGTTAACTCATTCCGAAATCGGAGTGAATTTGTAGTATAAATGGCTAATCATTCTACTTTTCTTTCTTTATTTATTTTCTTAAGTGCATCTTTCGCTCATTACGAAACAGATATCCTTTTCATATTTTAACATAAAGAAATCGATGATTTCCATTTCAGTTCTTCTGAAGTGATTGACGGATTTTTTGGTTTCTTGGCATTTTTTTGTAAGTTTTTATTTGTTTGTTTGTTTGATTGTTTTTGTTTGCTTGTTTGCTTCTTTGATTTTGCTTTCTCACATTCATCATCAAATCATCCGAATCTTTGCTTTTTGTTACCATCCTTCTAAATTAGGATAAAATACGTTTGCTTCTTTCAGACTTTGAACAAATATACAGCAGTATTCAAATTACTGTCGAGTGTATTGAACGCTGTTGGAAGC
>CM060305.1:22663614-22666114 GCA_030674185.1 Monoplex corrugatus | reverse complement strand
GTTTATCTAAATCATAACTGCGGCTCTGTGAGACTGCGCCTTTGGTTCGAAGGAACCTACGCCCGTCTTCCTCAACTACAAGGATTTTGCAGATTCTTCCAAACTGAGACAGCAACGGTTTTTAAGGTCGACACACAATCACAACATCCACGTTCATTAGACTATCCATACTGGATCTGTGGCTGTTTATGGCCATAGCTTTAACCCAGGCATTCGAATAATTATCTAATCTACAATACCACCATCAGCAAGTCAAGGCCGATGACATCAGACATGATCCTAAGTTACGCAGCAATCAGCTGTGCCGTTGTTGAGACTTATATTTGTCACATTTAACCCTTTGACTCCCGCACCCAATCCATCAACTGCAGAAACTTTACCCTTTGATTCCCTCATCCTATCCACCAGCTTCTGCAGGATAGGGTGAGGTAATTAAAAGGTTAGGCCTTTGCTTTACTGGCATGGTTCGCAATGCAGGATCTGGTGGACAGTAATACGGGGTCAAAGTTAAATTAATCTGTCATAAAACTGACACTTATTCATGCAAAGCGCTAAACAAAGCGAACGGCAGCTAAATCTTTCAAGCACATACAGACTTGTCTTAGTTGCACAACCTGTTCAAATCACTATATAAGATCCAGTCAAATCCCATTCCTCTTCTCGTTGCTGTTACATTTGAATACCATCCTTCGAGTTAAAGTTGGCTGACGACTTTGAAGCACAGAGGCCAGAGGCCCCCATATACTTTCCTACCTCAAGGGTTAGTTCTACTTCGGCCACATCTCACTCAGCATTTGGCTGACGACTTTGAAGCACAGAGGCCAGAGGCCCATAATAGTTTCTCCTCAAGGGTTAGTCTACTTCGGCCACATCTCACTCAGCATTTGGCTGACGACTTTGAAGCACAGAGGCCAGAGGCCCATAATAGTTTCTCCTCAAGGGTTAGTCTACTTCGGCCACTCTCCTCACTCAGCAACCGGAGATTCCTGCAGACCTGTGGTTTGTGTCCTTATGTCTCTCCAGATGGACGATCAGGGGATGGAACAGCTTTCTTTTTTCTTAAGGTGATTGTTCTATCCGGTGTGGCCAGTTCTCACATGGAAGATAACCCAATGTTCTGATCTTGTCAGTTGATGGTAGCTACTTTTGCTCCTTAGGCATTTGTAAACAGAGACGTGGTGATGGCTTTCATCTCTGTGAGGGAGATTTCATTCTCTTCTTTATCTTTTGCTTCTAGCTTTGCCATTTTTGTCTGCCTTTTCATTTTCTTCAATACTTGCAAAGTTAAGGAATCCACTGCAACACTTGTCTTAAGGCCCACGAGTTTGTGCAGTGCCATTCCCAATTGTGGTTGTCCCAATACAATTTGGGCTCCCACTGTCCGCTGCCTGTATCTGTATCACCTAAGATTGTGAAGCAATATCTTCGATCTTTGGACATGTTTAACCCCTTTGATTTCTGCACCCTGTCGACCGGTATCCAGCATTGTCAATCCTGCTAGCGAAACAAAACTTTAACCCTTTTTACTCCCATACCCTATCTACCAGCTTCCAGCATGAAGCTGGTGGATAGGGTGTGGGAATCAAAGGGTTAAGTTAAGTTTCCTGCTGTTGGTGGAAAGGGTGCAGGAAACAAAGGGTTAAAGTACCACACCACGGCAATCCGACAGCTTAGAAAGACACCAATACCCATCATTGTTGTTGTAAATAGAGGACTAGAGTACTCGTTATATCATTTAGGGATTCACAGTCCACTAGATATTTGGATCATACGAGCCATCATTGGCGAGACTTCACAGAGACGACATTGTTGTTTATGTAACCCCACCCGTCGTCTAAAACCCGTGTTTGTTATAATGGCGGAGTACGTTTTACATGTATAGGCACAGGTAGTTAAAAGTTGACCCAAATATGAGCCAAATACCAGTCGTCACGGTGTAGTGGTTAACGCAACGGACTACCGACTGGAAGGTTGTAGGTTCGAATCCCATCAGTCCCTTCAAGGTTGTGGGTTCGAATTCCCATCAGTCCCTTCGAAAATACATCACTGTGGGATTTTTCGGCTCTAACCGGCTTCTACCCAGTTGGGCGTGCTATGGGCTTACTGAGAAGGCTGGGACCACACAGTCGACTCTCAATCCACTTCACGGATGCGTCACTGAGGGTGTTGCTCAAATCTTCTGACCAGCACCGCAGGTGTCTGAATCTCTCGGGCCTGGTTGACGCCAGGATATGTTATGATAGTAAGCGTAGAGTACAGCCCTGTCACGCAGTCTCAATCCTAGATGGAACTCCATATAGCATCATAAGTATCATCCTCATCGACATCATCATCATTGCGTTGCAAAAAAACAAAACAAAACAAAACAAAAAACCCTGTGTTAAAATGGCGTAGAAAATGGGACAAAAAAAAAAAAAAAAAGGTCAGCACAAAGGTAACCTCCCTGAGTGCGATGATCCTTAAAAACGTATGTGGTCAATGAGGTGAGTGGTGGTAGAGT
>CM060305.1:22641114-22643614 GCA_030674185.1 Monoplex corrugatus | reverse complement strand
GATGGGACGGCCATTTTCGGCTATCTTCATCAAACTTAGTGAAGTGATAGATAAAGTGGTTCTGCACTACATACTAGCTATTTCGCGAGCTGATTCCAACGGTATGCGATATGCTGAGGCCCTGTACGGTTTCATGGCCTAAATTAAAGCTCAAACACACGCATTTTCACGGAAAAAATCTGCACATTCTCGATGGGTTATCACTTTAAAATGGTATTTTAACACTCTTTCAGCCCAAATTTCACTTTAATCTTTGCCACAATTGATAGATTAATGGTCAGACAATGTGTAGGAACAAAAATCTCAAATCACCCAGATCGACCCTCACCACCTTTTCAGGCCCGTATCTCAGTTCACACGTTGCGACTTGTGACCCCGTTCGCAAGAACCAGTCACATTTACTCTTATCAAAATACGTGAATGGGGAAATGATAAAACAAAATTCTGTGCACCTCAAAATGAAAAAAAAATCCTAGTACACAGAAGTTCACACATGAATCAGTCACACCTGAAACAGCACCTCAGCCGAACAAACGAAAAGGCCTCAATGAGTTTCGACTGTGAATCAAAAACGAAGGCCTGTAGTTTCGCCTCACTGATCTTGCTCACCTTTCTGGGGTTCTAGCACAAACTCGGCCTATACCACGTCATGTGATTTTTGTCGGAACAGGGAACAGTTTTGCTGTAATAAACGATCGAAACAAATCACGGTAGATGCCATATATAAGGTTTTACAATTTTACGCAACTTAAAAGAGTGTATTGTTTGAAATCATCATCTTTATTTTCCTGTCTAATTAAATTGAGTCGGTTCTAATTTCGATCAGAACTTAAATCAGTCAGAATGTTTGATGGTGTAAGTAATCGTTACTGAAGTATCCATGATTTTGTTCATGTTGCTGTGATGGAAATAAAAGTATAAAGTAGCTGTGACCACCATTCATTTTCTTGAACATCTAGAAACACACATGAAATCTCACACACGGACACAAAGACACAGACACAGATAACCAAATACACGCATGCGCGCACGCACACACGCACACACGCACACACGCACACCCACCCACCACCCCACCCTCCACACACGCATGCACAGCAGAGCATATACACACACACACATACACACACACACACACACACACACACACACACACACACACACACACACACACACACACACACACACTCACCACACAACACACACAGAGGCACGCTCGCACAAAGCCAGCTAAACATGTCTTCCATCGCATATAATGGCCTTCAACAAGTAGATAATGCGTTCAGATAAAAATGTACTCCTAGAAACGCCGATAACTGGCAACGTTTGTTGTTGTTGTTGTTGTTGTTGTTGTTGTCGTCGTCGTTGTCGTCGTTGTCGTTGTCGTTGTTGTTGGCGGTGGTGGTGATGGTTGTGGTTGTGGTGATGGTGATGATGGCGGCGGCGGCAGCAGCGTCGGTGGTCTTTTATTTGTATATTTGTTGTTTATTGCCATGTTTTGTTTGTTTGTTTGTTTGTTTGTTTGTTTTTGTTTGCGTTTTCTCGGACACGTGTAAGCACAATGTTTTGCTAGCGGTATTGCTGCACAGTTGGCTTATTCCGTCTTCGTTTGATGTGTATGCCCTTTGTTTTCCTGTTTCCACTAGCCATCGGCCACTGACATGACTTACAGGATCTTGTCTGATGTTTTCCTGTTTCCACTAACCATGTAACACTGACATGACTCACAGGATGTTGCCTGATGTTTTACTGTTTCCACCAGCCATTGGCCACTGACATGACTTACAGGATCTTGTCTGATGTTTTCCTGTTTCCACTAGTCATCGGCCACTGACATGACTTACAGGATCTTGTCTGATGTTTTCCTGTTTCCAGTAGCCATCGGCCACGGAAATGACTTACATGATCTTGTACTGCTTGGCTGATATTTTGCGTGCGTACATACACACGAATAGGAGCTAGGCTTTTATTGATTTGTACCTGGGACAAGATGTCTATTCTATACCCATTAGGTTGTAGGTACCAAGGATCGAACAGAGACCTTCGGATTGGATGTTTGACGTCTTAACCACTTGACTATCGCGTCAGTGGAAACCGTGTGAAAAAAAGGAGGCATCGTCAATGAGCAAAGTGGATCCGATGAACACAGTAGTCAAAGAGTTAAACGTCTGATTTCCAATAGAAAGGTCCTGTGTTCAATCCGCCCAGGCAATTCCCGCCCGGTGGGTAAAGGGTTAAATTTTTTCCGATTTTTTCTGTGTGTCAATGTGTGTGGAGACCAGCCAATGCCTAAACTCCATTCGTGTGTATATAAGAATGCAGAATAATTATCATATACGCACGTTAAAGATCCAGTAAACCATATCAGTGACTGGCTTATGGAAACAGGAAAACATCCCAGCATTATCACATACGCACGTTAAAGATCCAGTAAACCATATCAGTGACTGGCTTATGGAAACAGGAAAACATCCCAGCATTATCACATACGCACGTTAAA
>CM060305.1:22626114-22628614 GCA_030674185.1 Monoplex corrugatus | reverse complement strand
ATAATAATAATGATAATAATAAAAAAAAAAAGTAATGATAATAATAATGATAATGATAATAATAACAATAATATAATAATAGTAATAATACTATAATAATAATAATAATAATAACAATAATAATAATGATAATAATAATAATAATAATAATAATCACGATGATGATAATAATAATAATAATAATAATGATAATAACAATGATGATGATAACAGTAATAATAACCATCATCATCATCATCATAACCATGATAATAATATAATAATAGCAGCACCAACAACAATGATTATCATAATCATCATCACCGTCATCGTCATCGTCATCGTCATCATCATTATCATCAACATCAACATCAACATCATCGTCATCAAGGTACGTTAAAGATAGGCATAGCCAAGTAAGGGTCGGGTTCTGGCTCTAATGCTAGAGAAGTCCAATTCGACCTTTCTGTACCCGTTCCCGTTCTCTGTCGCTCACAACCAGAACCTTTACCAAATCCTCGCAAAACACATCAAAGCACCATCGTTACCACAGCCCTCCGCGTCCCCATAGCTTTTGTGAGCTGTGAAGAAGGTAAACATGAGGGAAACGATTGGGAAGAGCTGTTTTTTGCTGCTGTTCAAACGTTAGATAAAAGCAAATACTCTTGCGACCTCAGCAGTTCAGCAGTTCAGCAAGAAGACAGTGTGGCCTTTTGGTTAAAGCACCTCCTTAGGACTCTCTCTTCTTATTTGTTTATTTAGTTATCAGTTTTTTTCCTCGGAGGTGTACGATAGACAGGAAAAGCTACGATACAGGAGACATACTTAAACACATGTTGATAGGCAGCGGGAGGTTGTGTGCTATGTATGTGTTATGTGTTATGTGTTATGTATTGATTATGGAGGGGGGGGGGGTTCTTGTGAAGTAAGACAATTTGATATTTAGCTGCTGGTTGTGTCTGTATTCAACCATCCTTTCTCTTAAAGATGAGATACACAGATACACGTGTATTTACGATGTAGCCAACATTGTTCCAGTGACAAACTGATAAAACTATTCGAATGAGATACAGAACTCATACGCTAGATATTACCCAAGGACCTGGCCAGCTCGTGGGTTTACGTGCAGGCATAAGCTTGTGCCATGGTCATCTTAGATCTCTTCCATCACATGGCACTAGTAACATCGGTGCAGATAAAATTCATTGCGAGCACGGAGACGTCATCTTGAGAAACTGAAACTGAAACTGAAACTGAAACTGAAACTGAAACTGAAACTGAAACTGAAACCTACTTAGGACGTTAGAAAACCATGTTCGAACCATAGATCAGACGGCGAGTTTTTATCCCTTCTATTAGAACTTTAGTGATGATGTAGTGCTAGTCTGTACTTGCAAGTGATAAACCGAGATTATGTGTGCTACACGCGAATGGCACAACCTTGACACAGGTTGATAAGTTCAAATACCTGGGAACGGTCATTTCATCAGACGGCAGATGCACATCGGAAATAACTGGCAGAAAACAGCATTCAAGAAGATGACAAGCATTCTTACCAACAAATGCCCATCAATTAACATCAGAAAGAAAGTCCTTGAATGTTATATAGAACCAATACTGTCGTACGGATGCGAGGCGTGGACAGTCAGCAAGCAAAGCCGGAGCAAGATTGAGACAGCCGAGATGTGGTTTCTCAGAAGAATGTTGAGAATCCCATGGACAGCAAAGAAAACAAACGAGACAATCTTGATGGAGGCAGACACAAGTAGATCACTCATAAGGAAGATTAGGAAAAGACAGGCAACATTTGTAGGCCATTTTATGAGGAAGGGGGATTTGGAGCACCTGGTCACAACGGGAAAGCTGGAGGGAAAGAGAGCACCAGGTAGACCCAGGGAGAGACTGCTGGACGGACTTGCAGAGTGGCTGGGGATGAGAGGCTGGGGGAGATGCTAGGAGCAACGAGAGATAGAATTGGTTGGAAATCCATGGTCGCCAACGCCATGCGGCAGGGGACCTGATGATGATGATGACACGCATTTTGCACACGATGAAGATGCCACAGCAACAAAGAATATCTCCCTGCAAATCTGGAAAAGGAATGTTTTGCAGGTAAACAGAAACACATGTTTACGAAGGAAAAAAACAGTGTCGCTGCCCTGTGGCGACGCACTACAAAGAGTAGAACAGCCCAAAATGTACAACATAAAGCCACTGTACAAAGAAGAAAGTAATGGTAATAATTACAACATGCAATCAACACAACACATTATTTTCTCTTCGCCACATCTTAGGACTTTTCACTTGTTACGCTTTCTCTCTTTACATAGCCGAAGCCAATCCATCTTGCCCTATTGATTTTTACCTTGTCTACTTTGGTGAGCAAACATTATTTCCCATTTAATTTGAATAACTAGAATGCCAAGGGCATTCAAGTTATGTAAAGTATCATCCATTCTTCTTTTCAATACGACTCGACTGGTTTGATACTGACAAAATAAGCCACTGCTTACTACTTCTT
>CM060305.1:22611114-22616114 GCA_030674185.1 Monoplex corrugatus | reverse complement strand
AAAACAGTGTCGCTGCCCTGTGGCGACGCACTACAAAGAGTAGAACAGCCCAAAATGTACAACATAAAGCCACTGTACAAAGAAGAAAGTAATGGTAATAATTACAACATGCAATCAACACAACACATTATTTTCTCTTCGCCACATCTTAGGACTTTTCACTTGTTACGCTTTCTCTCTTTACATAGCCGAAGCCAATCCATCTTGCCCTATTGATTTTTACCTTGTCTACTTTGGTGAGCAAACATTATTTCCCATTTAATTTGAATAACTAGAATGCCAAGGGCATTCAAGTTATGTAAAGTATCATCCATTCTTCTTTTCAATACGACTCGACTGGTTTGATACTGACAAAATAAGCCACTGCTTACTACTTCTTCCAGGAAAGACGAGATCAACGGTGTCAATGAGCTGGCTCCTTACCCTGGATCTCTGCAACTTGCCTCTAGATGCACACTGAACTCACCACAAAGGGGAGAGAACAATGAATCCATTGGTGCGGAGCTAGTGACGACTGGAAATCCACACCAGAATAGGATTGTAGAAAAAAATATAATTCCTATTGTCAGTGGAAGACAGTTCTCAATCATGTCGTCATGAAGATTCAGAAGACGAAAAGCGGCTGTATGGAGACTGACGAATGAGCAACAGTGGACTGTACAAGAAATAACGCACCGGAAAGCAAGGCAAGGAGCCAGATCACAAGTGCCTAGGTTAGAGAACGGTCACACAAAAACTGTATGCACAGTCCGGGATTAAAACAAATCGAAGGTTTTACCAAGAACCAAAGGAAAATGAAGACAGACAAAAATCAAGAAAAATTGGATGCCAAGAGAAACCTGAAGTGACAGACAAGAAATCAAGAAAGAAATGGATGCACAAAGAATCCTGAAGCCATTCCAGCAAATCCGGCAATACACGAAGGGGAAAGTGCACTCAAACACACAAAACACACACACAACACAACACCAACACACAAACACACACAACACATAACACACACACAACACACAACACAAACACACACACTACACAAACACACACACAAACACAACACACACAACACACACAACACCACACAAACACAACACACAAACACACACAAACACAACACACACTCGCAAAACACACACACAAACACACACACACACACACACACACACACACACACAACACACACACACACACACACAACACCAACACACAACACACCAACACACACACACACACACACACACACACACACACACTCACAAACACACACACACACAAACACATACACACACTCACATAAACACACACACACACACACACACAACACACACACACACACACACACACACACACACACACACACACACACACACACACTGGGTGGAGTGGTCATACTTAAATCCAAATAAGTCTTTCTTCACTTCTCCCCTGAAACTTTCCCTGCCATCCTTTTTCCTGATCATCCCGATTTTTCCCACAATCTATTCCACAGTGTCCCAAGAGGATTGAGACTGTTGGGAAAGGTTTTGGAAGAGATGGAATACGACGAGAGAGAGAGAGAGAGAGAGAGAGAGAGAGAGAGAGAGAGAGAGAGAGAGAGTAGACAGACAGACACAGACAGACAGACAGACAGACAGAGAGAGAAGAGACAGAGAGAGAAGAGAGAGAGAGAGGTGAAACCAACCAGAGGACCGGCGCCTCTAAAACCTATAGCACAGATGGCAGATAACATCACAGAAAGCTGCACAAATTCAACAACAGAGAGTGACATCTCCTCGCTGCTTTTGATGCCCCGTGGGGCTTTTTCACTTGTTTCACGTTCCCTCTCCACCCGTCCCGTGCCAATCACTCTCACCCCATTGATTTTGGCCCTGTCTGATCCCTTGCCTGCCTTTATGGTGAGCAAAGCTGATTGATACTTCTCTTGGTTTGCCTATCTAATGGTGGTTTGGTTTTTCTTATCACTGATGTATGTACGTGGTACAGGCTAATATTACTGTATACTACTACTATAGCTGATGCTTCCACTTTTGTTAAGTGAGAATAGGCAGATGTTCAAGAGTAGTGTTTAGATTTTCTTATAAATAATTAATAAATAATAATAATTACAATATTTATATAGCGCAAAATCTTGATAAAATCAAATCTAAGCGCTGAAGCAGACACACACGCAGGCACGCACGCCCGCACACACACGCACGCACACACACAGACACACACACACACGCACACACACACACACACACACCCACACACACGCATGGCTATAAATGGGGAGAAAGAATAAAAGCAATAAAAGCAAGAATAAAAGCAATGGAAAATTATAGAGAGCATAGCATACAATTATATATTATAACCATGTGATTCCCTCCGAGCGGAGACAGGCTGCAGAGGGGAGGGTTGAGTGAGGTTAGGATTTTATGCAGGAGAGAAAAGGTGAGTTTTGAGAGCGGACTTGAAGGAGACAAAAGTAGGTTGCTGACGGACTGAGAGAGGAGTTTGTTCCAGGAGAGTGGACCAGAAACAGAGAAGGCTCGTGGACCATAGATGTATGTTTCTGGTACAAGCTACTATTATCTTTTCTACATTTGCAAGCGAGAATATACAGATGTTGAAGAGGGAGCTCAAACCATGACATACTTGCGCTCCAACCAAATCTGGGTGATCCTGAAAAGGAAAAAAAACAACATCATCATCATCATGTCAAGCTTGCTCGGCTATCCATGAACGTTTCTTAATCCTTCTCTGTCAGACATTGCAGTAGGTAGTTCATCATACTGACAGCCCGTATCATCGATCAGTTGGTCGATGAAGGTCTTCTTTGGACGTCCTGGTCTTTGTTTGCCGTGACTGATTCTCCATAGTAGAACATCCCCCGCCAGTTCTTCTTTGCTACGCCAGTAGTGTCCCGCGAAGCGTAGTCTTTGTTGACGTATTGATTTGCTGATTGGTGGGATCTTGCCATATAACTCTTTGTTAGTTGGATGTTCTCTCCAGGATTTGTTCAGGGCTGCATGCAACATTTGTGTGTATGCTCCATCAATCTTCCTCTCCAATGCCGTTGTAAGGGTCCAAGAGATTGAGCCATATGTAAGAACAGACTCCACTGCTGCCCGGAAGAAGTTCATTTTCAGGTTGTCTGATAGATTGGACAAAATCTGGAAAAACAAGAATAAACCCCAAAATATATTTGAGTTGGGAGGGTCTAGAAATTTGAACGGGTAAGAGAACCTTTGAAACACAGAGTGACACCACCAGAATGATTGAAGCATTAAAATAGGCTGTGAGCACCAAATCGTTATATTCAGCCTGGCTGGCATTGAGTTCTACGTATCAGATCTTGAGTACTCAGCTCTATCAAAGAACCAGCCTGCATTAATATGTGATCTGCCTAAAGCTGAGCCCAGGAACCTGGCTTTATAAGCATGATGCTTTGACCAGCTGAGCTGATGGGCTACTGTATGCACACGAATAAGGATTGAAAAATGTAATCATACATCAATGTCCAAGGGTTTTTTTTTCCTGTACCAAGCCCCTCCAGCTCTGCTCTGTCTCTGTCTCTGTCTCTGTCTGTCTGTCTCTCTGTCTCTGTCTCTGTCTGTCTGTCTCTCTCTCTTTTCTCTGTCCTTCCCTCTCTCTCTCTCTACACACACACACACACACACACACACACAACACACGCACCTACACACACACTCACATTACACAAACATAAACCACATAATCTGTCTCTCTTTATTTCTCTCTCTATCTATCTATCTATCTATATCTATCTATCTATCTATCTATATCACTCTCTATAATTCACTCTATATATATAACACTCTCTGTCTATGTCTATCACTCTGTCTGTCTGTTTGTCTGTCTGTTTGTTTGTCTGCTCTCCCTCTTTCTCTCACCCCCCCCTCTCTCTCTCACTCTCCGTCACCAAATCCTGCAAACATCATCACCTTACTTCCCTTTATCCCCACGAGTCTGGAAAAGCTGATGAGAAGACAAACATGAGAGGATAGAAAAGAGCTGAGAGGCTTTCGAGCCGAGTAAATGTTCAGTGTCCCTAACGGCTACAGTACAAATGCCTGATAACATCGTAGAAAATCTGCACAGGTTCACCAACAGAGGCTGACTTCTCCTTGCAGCATCTGATGCTCTTCAAGGGGTTCAGCAGCTTCCTTCTCTACACTCAGTCGGGACCAGTGACATCCCTTGGCTGACTTTTATCCTGTCTGAACCCTGGTCTTTCTATGAGCAAATCAAGATATGCTCATTTTTTCTAACATGGTTTGAATATTTAAAGCCATTGTTGTTTGAATAATGTTTTAATATCCTAGCCAACAAATCTATCTGTATTTTTTGTTCTTAGTTCTTAATGTGATTTTCATAGTTGGATTTGTATTATCAGGATTATTACTGCTGCTGCTCTTCCTATATTAAATAAGATCGAAGTATAATCATATCTTAGTTAGTTAGTCTTGATGGAGGCAGACACAAGTAGATCACTCATAAGGAAGAGTAGGAAAAGACAAGCGACATTTATAGGCCATTTTATGAGGAAGGGGTTTTTTGGAGTACCTGGTCACAACGGGGAAGCTGGAGGGAAAGAGGGCACCAGGTAGACCCAGGGAGAGAATGCTGGACGGACTTGCATAGTGGCTGGGGATGAGGAGGGTGGGGGAGATGCTGGGGACAACGAGAGATAGAGATGGTTGGAAGTCCATGGTCGCCAACGCCATGCGGCAGGGCACCTGATGACGATGATGATAATCATATCACTGTGCACAGGAACTGTTCTGCGAGCACCCTGCCCCACAGCTCCATACTCTCTCTCACACCAAATCCTCCCAACGCCACATCCTATTTTCCTTTATCCTCATGAATCTGGGGCTGATGAGATAAAACACAACAACAAAAAATGAGTGATTAGGATACTTGACGGACTTGCAGAGTGGCTGGGATGAGGAGGGTGGGGGGATGCTAGGGGCAACGAGAGATAGAGATGGTTGGAA
>CM060305.1:22601114-22603614 GCA_030674185.1 Monoplex corrugatus | reverse complement strand
ACAGACAGTCAAACAGACAGACAGACAGACAGGCAGACAGATGTAAAGAGAAAATTAGATGTAAATTGTAGTTTTCCAGAAGACCGATGCAAAGGCAAACAGTTTGAAGTATTTTTTTCCTGAGGTCAAAAGAAACCTGTTAGCATCCAATACCACCAAACATCCACCATCCACCACCCACCCATTCACCAGCCTACCTCCTTGTCTTCAATCTCCATCCCAAGAGAAATGATAAGTGATTGGGGGTATGATGGTTAAAAACTTGCAAAAAAAGACAAACAAACAAAATGACCTTGTGCCTGTAACACCAAAGTACAGACGCCCAGTAACATCAGAGCAAGACTGCAGAGGTCCAGCAACAGAGAGTGCTTTCTGTCTGTTGTTGCCATTCCTTAGGGCTCTCTGTTTGTTTCACTTTCCCTCTCTACCCAACCTGGCCATGGTCAAATTTACGCTATTGATTTAAGCTCTGTCCGATCTTTGCCTTTCTTGTGAGCAAACATTATTTTTCAATGGTTGGAATGTCTAATCGCAATGCTGTTAGGGGTTTTATAAAAAAAAATGGGTGAAGATTGTCTTCTTGTGGTTTATAATATTTTCATCTAACATGATGTTTACTGAATGAAGAGCTTGCAGTGTTGTGAATTCTATCCACCTATGTATCTATGTATCTATGTATCTATCTATCTATCTATCTATCTATCTATCTATCTATCTAATCTATCTATCTATTTATCTATCTATCTATCTATCTATCTATCTTAATGGAAAGGGAGAAAGAGACAGAGACAGATACAGAGACATAAGAAACAAACAGACAGACAGACAGACAGACAGAAAAAGAAAATGATATGTGAATGTTAGCTTCACACAAGAACTAAGCAAAGGCAAACATTCTGAAATAAAATCTATTCTGAAGTCAAAAGAAACCTGCCAGCATCCAACGCACCCCAAAACATCCACTCACCCATCCACCACCCTAACTACTTTTCCTTCAATCTCCATCCCAGGAGAAATGACAAGTGGGTGGGGGTACGAAGGTTGAAAACTTGCAAAACCCCTTGTGCCTGTAACACCAAATCTCAGACGCCCGATAACATCAGAGCAAGACTGCAGAGGTCCAGCAACAGAGATTGCTGTCTGTCTGCTTTTGCCGTTCCTTAGGGCTCTCTGTTTGTTTCACTATCCCTCTCTACCCGGCCCGGCCATAGTCAATCAGTCTCACACTATTGATTTGTGCTCTGTCAGATTTTGCCCTTCTGGTGAGCAAACATTATTTTTCAATGGTTCGCATGTCTAATCGCAAGGCTGTTAAGGGTTTTCATAAAGAAATGGGTAAAGAATGCCTTCTTGTGGCTATAGTTTCTTCATCTAACACGATAATATTACTGAATAAGAAGTTTGTAGTGCTGTGAATTCTGCGCACCTATGTATCTATGTATACATGTATCTATGTATCTATCTATCTATCTATCTATCTTGATGGAGAGGGAGACAGAGACAGAAACAGAGTGACAGATACAGAGATATAAGAAACAAACAGACAGACAGATAGACAGACCGAATAAGAAAACGAGATATAAATGTTAGCTTCACACAAGAACTAAGCAAAGGCAAACATTCTGAAATAATATCTATTCTGAAGTCAAAAGAAACCGGTTAGCATCCAACGCCCTCCAAAACATCCACTCACCCATCCACCAGCCGAACCACTTTTCCTTCAATCTCCATCCCAGGAGAAATGACGGGTGGGTGGGGGTACGAAGGTAGAAAACTTGCAAAAGCCCTTGTGCCTATAACGCCAAAGCACAGACGCCCAATAACATCAGAGCAAGACTGCAGAGGTCCGGCAACAGAGAGTGCTTCCTGTCTGCTTTTTGCCATTCCTTAGGGCTCTCTGTTTGTTTCACTTTCCCTCTCTACACGGTCCAGCCCTGGTCAATCAGTCTCACACTATTGATTTTTCCCCTGTCAGATCTTTGCCTTTCTGGTGAGCAAACATTATTTTTCAATGGTTGAATGTCTAATCGCAAGGCTGTTAAGAGGTTTTATAAAGAAACTGGTCAAGAATGTATTCATGAGATCTACAGTTTCTTCATCTAATATGGTAATGTTTACTGAATAAGGAGCTTGCAGTGCTGTGAATTGTGTCCACGTATCTGTCTATCTATCTATCTATCTATCTATCTATCTATCTATCTATCTATCTATCTACATGTATCTATCTATCCAACTGTCCATCTATCAATCAATCTAGCTAGCTAGCTAGCTAGCTAGATAGATAGATAGCTAGCTAGCTACATATCTCTATATCTATCTATACAGATGGAGATGGAGACAGAGGCAGAGACAGACACAGTTAGATAACAGACAGACAGACAGACTGATAGATAGACAGAAAAATCTGAGATGAAAATGGTAGTTTCGTACAAGAACTAAGCCAAATCAAATAGTCTGAAGAATTTTTTTCTGAGGTTAAAAGAAACCTGTTAGCATCCAA
>CM060305.1:22588614-22593614 GCA_030674185.1 Monoplex corrugatus | reverse complement strand
GTGGTCATACAAGTCTTGTGAGTGAGCGTCCTTGGTCTGATGGGCTGACGAACTCTGCTGAGAGATGGCTGTACAGAAGAGGTTTAATTTGCCAGCAATTCATGGCCATGTGTGATATGAGAACTGTACCTTGGATAATTAAAAGATAGTCGATGTATGTTTTGTGAGATATTCTACTATTTGTTGTTTTAGTTTTCTTTTTAATTTACCACTCCCCACTCCCACTCTGGGCATTTATAACCTGCCATATTTCCATTCCTCTTACTACAAATGATGTGCAGTAAAGAAAAATAAACCGAAAACAAAAAAGACAGTGTAATTCATTAACAAACAATAAACGCACACAAAATGAAGGAAAATGTGTCACCATTTAAAACCGTTTTTAAAAAAGCCTGTCAACAACGACAACTGCTGTAGTAACAGCCACAACAACAACAATCAAAACTACAGCAAGAATAGGAAAAATGATTGTAAACAGTAGGATTGAAATGTACACAAAGTTGTCTTTAACATGTCAGTGTAATTCATCGTGCCCGAGTAATGATTAATTGCTTTTGAAAAAGACAAAAGAAATAGTCCAGGTCCTAATTGAATCGGTCTCTCCGTAATCGAAAAGGAGGGACTGAAGAATAGAAAACAAATCACCAAGACGTTACTAGACTATAAAGAAACCATTGATGCATTGTTAAACTATTTACAGAGAAATAGAGAGTCTTTAAGATTAGCAAGCTCTACAATGCATTCAATTTGAAAGGAGAATTCCAGACATGCCCCTGGCAGTCTGTGGTCAGATATATCTTCGCGTGTAAGCAAGTTTTGGTTCGATGGACAAATAAAGCCTGCTGAGAAAGGATTGAAAGGGGAGGTTTGATTTACTGGCTTTTCATGGCTACTTGTGATTTGAGGACTGGGCCATGGGATCAGAAAAACAGTCGATGTATCAGTTGTGAGGTTTTCTAGTTTCTGTTCTATTCACTTTTAATTTAAAATTCCGCCCCATCACATTCCTAGCCTGCTTAACTCCCATCCCTCCTGAAAGGAGTGAGAAGAGAGAACAAAAACAAAAAAAATAATGATACGCGTAAAAGAGAAAAATCGTCAAAACACTTTGAAAAATACACACACAGACAAATACCATAGAAAACTACACAATTAGAAAACAAGTTAAACTGTCATGATAAGAACGATAAAAAGCCACGCAAATACAAAACATGTTAGAAAGTCATGAGAAGAACCATAAAAAGCTACACAATTAAAAACAAGTTAAAACACATGACAAGAACAGCAACTGCAGAAACAACAACAGCAACAACAACAACAACAACAAAACAGAGTAATAGCCGAAGTAATGGTAACATAAAAGATGGATAAGAACGCCAACGGATGTGTCTTTAAACCAACAAAGTAATGCACTGTATGTCGTCAGGTAATTCCTTTTCAAAAAAAAGTGAAAGGGAAAGAGGCTCTTAGGTCTATTTTGAATAAGTCAGTCTATATTCCAAAACAAAGGACCGAAGAAGGACAAAAATAATTCATCAAGAAATTGTTAGACTATGTAAATAGAATCCTAAGATTAGCAAGCGCCTGAAAACATTCAATAGGCAAGTCCTCTTGAAATGAGGTGGCTTAATTCCAGACACGCCCGCTGGCAGTCTATGGTCAGATAGGTTTTGTGTGTAAGCCCCTTCGTGCTGAGAGGCTGATGTACAAGAGGTGTTTGACTTTCCAGCTATGCGTGGCCTCGTGTCACTTCATGACAGAGCCATGGATAAAGACAAAATAGTCGATGGATGTATCAAATAGTCGATAACTGTTTTGGGAGATTGTCTAGTACAAGTGTTATTGTTCTTTTCACTTCTTAAAATACACTCCTTCACCCCTGTCCTCTGTCATTCCACCAGCATTCCTGGCCTGCCTAATTCCCATCTCTCCGGAATAGGATGAGAAAGAAAATAGAAACAGAAAAGGAAACTTCGTGAAAACATGTTCAACAAACGAGTACACAATAAATATTATGTGGGAATAAAAGACTTGAGCAATTACAATAAGTAAATATGGCATGCCAGAAGCAGCAGTAGCAGCCACAACAACAATAACAAAGACAACTGCAGAAACAGCAGAAAAATATCGTGGAAAGAACGATGGAATAAAAATACCCCAAAACGCGTTTTTAAACTGACAACAAACAACAAAAAAACGCACTGTATGTCAATTAATGTCTTTAAAAATGAAGGAAAAAAGAAAAAAAAACTAGGTTCTGCTTTGAATCAATTTGTACACACAGAAAGGACGAACTGGAGATGTGGAAAACAGCTCACGAAGAAACTGTTCGACTGTGTTAGACTATAAGTAAACTACTGAAAAAATAGAGAGATTATGAATGGAGAAATAGAGCGTCCTTAAGCTTAGTGATTTCTACAATACATTCTACACTCACGTCGACCTGAAACGATGTGGCTTAAACCCAGACAAGGCCGCTGGCAGTCTGTGATCACATAGGTCTTGTGTGTGATCCTCCTTGAGCCAATGGGAAAAATATCTGCTGAGAGAGGGATGTACAGAAGGGGTTTGATCTACTAGCTTTTCATGGCCTCTGGTGATTTAAAATTGAGTGGCGAGATCAAAAACAAAAGTGATGTTTCAGTTTGAAGACTTTCCTGTTCTGCTTCATTTCACTTCTTAACCCGCCCATTGTTTATGTTGTCACTCCCACCTCTCGCCACTCCTTTAATACATAAACAAGCAAAAGCAAAAGGAAGCAGGGGTAGGGTAAGAAAAAGCAGCAACGGAATTTCAAACCATAAGAAACAACAAACAAAAAGCAAACAAAGAAAAACTCAAAGCCCAACAGTAAAAACAGTAAAAACAAAAGAAACAGCAGAGCAGCAACAGAAACAATATACACCATCAATTTCAGATTCTCAAGATGGCACCTAAGCGCTTGGAATAAATTCTGTATGTACTGACGCCTCAGATGCCATATGATGAAGTTTGGAGTTTGTTCAAGAGGGATGCAACGAACCCAGACAATGCTAACAGCAGAAACACGATTGAAACGTCCTCAAAAACAGCAATATTAATCAGGCAGACACCCACATTTACAAGATTGAAATGACTGTATGCCTGTCTAGCCAGCAACTTGAAGAAATCCGGCTTCCAAGCCAAAGTCCTAGGAATGTAGGTTGGAACAAAGGATTGGTAAGCAATCTGCTCATGACAACATGACATAGCTTCTAATTTCTGGGACACAAAGGACCAAAGGCCGTAAGGCAATGGCAGAAACACCTGGAGACAAAGGACCAAAGACCTTAAGGCAATGGCAGAAACACTTGGAGACAAAGGACCAAAGGCCGTAAGGCAATGGTAGAAACACCTGGAGACAAAGGACCAAAGGCCGTAAGGCAATGGCAGAAACACCTGGAGACAAAGGACCAAAGGCCGTAAGGCAATGGCAGAAACACCTGGAGACAAAGGACCAAAGGCCGTAAGGCAATGGCAGAAACACCTGGAGACAAAGGACCAAAGGCCGTAAGGCAATGGCAGAAACACCTGGAGACAAAAGACCAAAAGCCGTAAGGCATGGTAGAAAACCTGGAGACAAAGGACCAAAGGCCGTAGGCAATGGCAGAAACACCTGGAGACAAAGGACCAAGGCCGTAAGGCAATGCAGAAACACCTGGAGACAAAGGACCAAAGGCGTAAGGCAATGGCAGAAACACCTGGAGACAAAGGACCAAAGACCTTAAGGCAATGGCAGAAAAAACCTGGAGACAAAGGACCAAAGACCTTAAGGCAATGGCAGAAACACTGGTGACAAAGGCCCAAAGACCTTAAGGCAATGGCAGAAACACTGGAGACAAAGGACCAAAGACCTTAAGGCAATGGCAGAAACACCTGGAGACAAAGGACCAAAGACCTTAAGGCAATGGCAGAAACACCTGGAGACAAAGGACCAAAATCCTTAAGGCAATGGCAGAAACACCTGGAGACAAAGGACCAAAGCCTTAAGGCAATGGCAGAAACACCTGGAGACAAAGGACCAAAAGCCTTTAAGGCAAAGGCAGAAACACCTGGAGACAAAGGACCAAAAGCCTTTAAGGCAAAGGCAGAAACACCTGGAGACAAAGGACCAAAAGCCTTTAAGGCAATGGCAGAAACACCTGGAGACAAAGGACCAAAAGCCTTAAGGCAATGGCAGAAACACCTGGAGACAAAGGACCAAAAGCCTTTAAGGCAATGGCAGAAAACACCTGGAGACAAAGGACCAAAAGCCTTAAGCAATGGCAGACGTGGTCGACTAGGGACACCATTTACATCATCATATTCATCAGGTGCCCTGCTGCATGGCGTTGGCGACCATGGACTTCCAACCATCTCTATCTCTCGTTGCCCCCAGCATCTCCCCCACCCTCCTCATCCCTAGCCACTCTGCAAGTCCGTCCAGCAGTCTCTCCCTGGGTCTACCCTGTGCTATCTTTCCCTCCAGCTTTCCCGTTGTGACCAGGTGATCCAACCCCCCTTCCTCATAAAATGGCCTATAAATGTTGCTTGTCTTTTCCTAATCTTCCTTATGAGTGATCTACTTGTGTCTGCCTCAATCAAGACTGTCTCGTTTGTTTTCTTTGCTGTCCATGGAACTCTCAACATTCTTCTGAGAAACCACATCTCGGCTGCCTCGATCCTGCTCTGGCTTTGCTTGCTGACTGTCCACGCCTCGCATCCGTACAACAGTATTGGTTCTATATAACATTCAAGGACTCTCTTTCTGATGTTAATCGATAGGCATTTGTTGGTAAGAATGCTTGTCATCTTCTTGAATGCTGTTTTGGCTTGGCCGATTCTGCTAGCTATTTCCGATGTGCATCTGCCGTCTGATGAAATGACCGTTCCCAGGTATTTGAACTTATTAACCTGTGTCAAGGTTGTGCCATTTGCTGTTATTTTGTATGAGGGGATTTCATGTTTTTTATTGATCACCATGACTTCAGTCTTCCTGCTGT
>CM060305.1:22566114-22573614 GCA_030674185.1 Monoplex corrugatus | reverse complement strand
AACACATACCAAACTGACTTAAGTTTCGATAAAACATTTCCTCAAACTATAAGCGAAACCGAAGGAAGACGACATAGCTTGAATATCTACGTTTATAGTTTAGACACTTTTCCCACCCTTCCTTTCATTTTCCACATCACATTCGGGAAAATGGTAAGCTTCTGAGATGCCGAAAACCTTGACGGCAAACTCACATTAATTCTTCCTTCACCTTCCTTTTTTCCCATTTAACTGTCATGGCGTCCTAACGCAATCCCTCTTCCTGCAGCTTTTCACTTGTCGTGGCTCTCCGTGCTTCACGTAACTGGTGCCTTCACCAAATTTCACTCAATTACTTGCTTGGTGGAGTTTTTAACAGTTCTTTGATTGTGTTTGTTGCTTGTTTGGCATTGCGTCTTGAGCCTCTGTGTACAGTGAACGCAATTTTTTTTTTTAGAAGGATAGAGAAAGAGAGTTAAAGAAAACTTAACTTTGGGCACTGTTATGTTAACATGCTGTGTTTCTGACATCATTAGTACTCCTCTTCCCAAAATGATTATGAGCTTCATTATGGACTTGGAACAGTCATATGTGTACGCTTTCATAACATTTTCTTTTCTTTTATTACAGATACTTCACTATTACCAGCACAGGTCAGTACTGTGTGTTTTACAAGATCCAAAACAAGATTGAAAACAAGATTGACTGCCCGCGCCCAAGCAAACACAAACCAGAAGAACAAGAAAACCAATGTAAGCGCGTCTCCAACAAGACAAAACAAAACAAGCGCAAATTTTCGGCCAACTAGCCTTTGTCAAGCGCGAACGCACAGTCACAGACAAATCACAGACACCAAACAATGGATAATAAAAACGGGACTAAAAACTTCCCTGCCGCCTCGTCCAGTGGGTAAGAGATGGACACATGTCTTGTTGGAGACGCGCTTACATTGGTTTTCTTGTTCTTCTGGACTGTGTGTTTGTTTAATTCCTTCCAGAAATGGATATTTCTATTGATCATTATCTTCATCAAACAGATTCAAGGGATATTTTCATAGTGTGTGTGGAGTTTTGAAGTATCAGTGCCCTTGGAAACTTAATATTTTATCCAATTCAGCGTTTTCCATTTACGTTTTCTATTATTCACAAGTCTTGACTGTGTTGATTTTATTTTCCAACCTTGATTCATTCTATTAAAATTGTACAACAGTTTTGTGTATCACGAACACGTGTACTGATTAATTAGAAGACTTTATATACATGCACAAATTACATGCATGACCAGAGTAATGAAATAAAGAAAGGACACTATCTATTATTGTATATAAGCCAGTTAACTGACACACATAATCAATGACACATGAACATGGTACAGGGCATAGCAGTCTTCTTTATTTACAAGATTTTTTTTTTTTTTTGGGGGGGGGGGTCGATTGAATTAAGGATTTGTGAGTGTGTGTGTGTGCGTGTGTGTGTGTGTGTGCGTGCGTGTGTGTGTGTTTGTGTTTGTGTGTGTGTGTGTGTGTGTGTGCGTGTGTTTGTGTGTGTGTGTGTGCGTTTGTGTATTTTTTTTTTCGTGTGTGTGTATGTGTGTGTGTGTGTGTGTGTGTGTGTGTGTGTGTGTGTGTGTGTGTGTGTGTGTGTGTGTGTGTGTGTGTGTGTTTGTGTGTGTCTGTGTGTCTATGTCTGTGTGTTTGTGTGTGTATTTATGTGTGTGTCTGTGTTGACGTGCGTGGGCAGTGCAGTATACCTGTACACGATCTAGTGTCTGCTAGCTTGTCTAAGAAGTAGACAGTTTGACATTTTCATTACGCTGAAAACAGTGGTGGCATGCCCTGCGTGTTCTCCACTGAACTAATGTCTATAGGCGACCTTGTACCTCATGTGCGTTTATTTATTTATTTTTTTCTATAGCAACTTTGACACAGAACATTGTTTTGGGGGCATACAATACAACTTTGCCATTAAAGTGACACGCACACACAGACAAACCAGATATATTAACCACGTGTTAGATGTATTCGGAAATTGTTCAAACTGTCACAAAGTCCAGAAATCAGGCCAGGCTGTCAGTCATGAAATGTGGAAAGAAATACAGAATTCCTCACTAGCTTCACTCAGTTTTTTTACTTGTTCAGTAACAGACGGGCGCGGTAACCAAGGTGGTAAATATCGAACTACCAATTGGAAGGTTCTGGGTTCGATCCGCTTTAGACACATTCGTCTGGTGGGAAACGGGTTAATTTCAGTTTCAGTTTCAGAATACGACGCCTCCGTGCTCAGAACGAATTCCATATGCACAAACATCACAAGTGCCATGTGATGGTGATGATGGCACAAACCTTAAGCCTACACATAAACCCATGAGCTAGCCAGGTCCTGAGGCCCTACCTAGCCTACGGTGTGTGTGTGTGTGTGTGTGTTGTGTGTGTGTGTGTGTGTGTGTGTGTGTGTGTGTGTGTGCGTGCATGTTTATGTTATATATCTGTATATGTGTGCGCGCGTAATCAGGTGCAGATGGGAACGCAACTGAAAGACATAAAAAGACTGGCAAAGAGAAACAGAGTGACATGGGCACAGAATATGGCGAGAGTGAGAAAGAGAGAGAGAGAGAGAGAGAGAGAGAGAGAGAGAGAGAGAGAGAGAGAGAAAGGTGATAGAGAGAGAGAAGGGGGATAACAGAGAAAGAGAGAATGAGTGATAGAGAGAGGCAGAGAGGAACAGAGAGAGGGAGATAAAGAAGGATATGCGAAAAAGACACACAGACAGAGAGAGACAGAGAGACAGACAGAGAGACAGACAGAGAGAGAGACATAGAGACAGACAGAGAGAGAGATTGAGAGAGAGAGAGAGGCGACAGACAGACAGAGAGACAGACACAGAGAGAGAGACAGACAGAGAGAGAGAGAGACAGAAAGACAGACAGACAGACAGACAAACAGAAACGAAGAGATACAGACACGCAAGGATGCTCAAAAAATGTTAACTGATGTAGTGGATGACCAAAGCTAAAGCAAAACAGATTGATCCCATGGATGTCTGAGAAATGTGTCTGCATCTCTCCTCCATCTATCCCAACAATTCACCATCTTCTTTTATAAATTATTATTTTTTGTACACCTCTACTCTCAAAGCTCATTTGGACTCACTATGTATCACACATGATCAGACTTCTAAGCAGATCGCAGAGAACTCAGTGTTTGAGCAAGCTTACCACAATCCAGCATGTTCTTGCTCAGTGTGCGTGCATCTCTGCTGAGCTGCTGGGTGTTTCATGTTTTTACATAAGTTAGCTACTGACATGGCTTACATCTTTAATGTGTATATTTTACATACAATGGGGATTTAAGCACTGGGAGGTTTTGCACATGTGTTGAAGGAAAATTCTCGACTCTTTATTCCGCAGGTAGAGTTGTCTTAGCGAATTGAACCCAAGACCGTCAGACTGGTGGTCGTCCGACGTTTACCCACTTCACTATCACCAAACCACTAAGGCAGTTGACCCTTTGATTCCAGCACCCTGTCCACCGGCATCCCGCATTGCCAATCATGATAGCCAAGCAAAAACTTAACCTTTGATTTCCTTTCCTGCAGGAAGCTGGTGGAGAAGATGATGGAGTCAAAGGGTTAAGTTTTTGCAGTTATTGGACAGGGTGCGGAAAGTCAAAGGGTTAAAGAAGTGTGAAGGAGGAGGAAGAAAAATACGAACACATGGATGCAAAGAGCCAGTACCAATCTTTATATATTGTTGCTGAACAATATCGTAGATAACCCAGACATGGATGCTAAGAACCAGGACCATGCTTTATATATAGTTGCTGAACAATAGACAACCCAGGCATGGATGCTAAGAGCCAGGACCAAGCTTTGTATATAGTAGCTAAACAATATCATAGATAACCCAGACATGGATGCTAAGAGCCAGGACTAAGCTTTATACATAGTTGCTGAACAATATCATAGATAACCCAGACATGGATGCTAAGAACCAGGACCAAGCTTTATATATAGTTGCTGAACAATAGACAACCCAGGCATGGATGCTAAGAGCCAGGATCAAGCTGTGTATATAGTTGCTGAACAATATCATAGATAACCCAGTCATGGATGCTAAGAGCCAGGACCAAGCTTTATATATACAGTAGTTGCTGAACAATAGACAATCCACGCGTGGATGATAAGAGCCAGGACCAAGCTTTACATATAGCTGCTGAACAATATCATAGACAACCTGGCATGGAGGATGATAAGAGCCAGGACCAAGCTTTATATAAGTGACCTCCCATCACGAAATCAGTCTTAACTCGCAGTCAGTCGAACAGCACTAGGAGCTGAAATGGTGACTGAGGGTCTATCTGGGATGTTTTGACTTTTTCTCAAAATTGATTTTTGTAGACTATAATCTGTCCCCCACAGACACTTTTTTCTTGAAATAAATATTGTTAATCAATCTAAAATGGTATTTTAATGCACTGATCGCAGCAGAAAGAACGCAATTTCCTACCAAAAGTACCTATTTTTGTCTCTTATTATGAACAGTAACCTGTACAGTACCCGCACGTGTAATATTCTACAGAAAGCACTTTGGTGCACCTTTCAGATAATGACAGCGAAAATTAAAAACAAACTGGGTCAAAGCCACCAAATAAAGAAATTTAAGGAAAATGTGTAGGAGAGCACACAAAAACTTTAGAGGCCGTTTACTCAAAATGGCCGTCATACAGCTTAATGACTTTTAAACATACATAACTTCTACATATTTTTTAGTAAAAGCTTTAATCAAGTGCCAAAATAATCAGCAGAATGTACACTTTCCAGTGATATGTCTATCTCAAAATACCCAAAATGCTAGTTAAGACTGATTTCGTGGTGAGAGGTCATATGTAGTTGCTGAACAATATCGTAGACAACCCAGATGAATTCAGCATCTGATAATGAATTTCTAGGGGCTCGTCATCTGTTTCACGTGTCCACTGAAGCCGGGTCAGGCCAGTCAGTGCATCATTCCATTACTTGTTGCTCTGTCTGTTTTGTGTTCCTTTTGTGAATAAACTCTGGTTTTTACCAAACTGAATATATGATCGCAATTTGATTGCGAAAGAAAAAAAGATGTTGGATAATAATAATAATAATAATAATAATTATAATATTTATATAGCGCAAAATCTTGATAAAATCAAATCTAAGCGCTGAAACAGACACACACGCACGCACGCACGCACACACACGCACACACACACACACACACACACACACACACGCACACACACACACACACACACACACACACACACACACACACACACACACATGCATGCATGACTATAAATGGGGAAAAAGAATAAAAGCAATGGAAAATTATAGAGAGCATATTATATACAATTATATATTACAATGTGATTCCCCTCCGAGTGGAGACAGGCTGCAGAGGGGGTTGAGTGAGGTCAGGATTTTATGCAGAGGAGAAAAGGTGAGTTTTGAGAGCGGGCTTGAAGGAGACAAAAGTAGGTTGCTGACGGACTGAGAAAGGAAGTTTGTTCCAGGAGAATGGACCAGAAACAGAGAAGGCTCGTGGACCATAGATAACCTGTTATTGCTTTTACTATTTACTTACAACAAGCTAGTTACTGATACAGTAGTTAGCTGCTGTTGCTGTTACAATTATGATCATCACTATTCTCATCGCTGTCACTTTTATTACTAATACCCCAGTACCACTATCTCTTACTAGTGTCGTCACTACTACATGTACTACTACTATACTGCTACTACTACAACACTACTGCTACTATGCTTCTACTAATACTGCTGCTGCTGCTACTACTACTACTACACTACTACTATTAATGCTGGTGCTACTACTACTACCTACTTCTACTAACTACTACTTCTACATATATTACTACTTCTTTGACGACGACGACGACGATGGGGTGGGGATGGGTAAAGAATATATAAGTAAATACATTTTCCGACGTCTAGAGCCTGTCTGTCTGATTTGTTTTACTTTTACTACACCGTCTCGATATACGCCTTTTTTAACCCTTCTCTGTCTGTATCTGTTTTCATTTCACAGTGGTTGAGTTCTCTGTCTGTCGCATTTTGATGTATGCTTGTCTCTGCTTTTCTCTGTCTGTCTGCCTGTCTGCCTGCCTGCCTGCCTGCCTGCCTGCCTGTCTGTCTGCCTGCCTGCCTGTCTGTCTGCCTGCCTGCCAGCCTGCCTGCCTGCCTGCCTGCCTGCCTGTCTGTCTGTCTGCCTGCCTGCCTGCCTGTCTGTCTGCCTGCCTGCCAGCCTGCCTGCCTGCCTGCCTGCCTGCCTGCCTGCCTCCCTGCATGCCTGCCTCCCTGCATGCCTGCCTGTCTGCCTGTCTGCCTGTCTGCCTGTCTGCCTGCCTGCCTGCCTGCCTGCCTGCCTCCCTGCATGCCTGTCTGTCTGCCTGTCTGCCTGCCTGCCTGCCTGCCGGCCTGCCGTCCTGCCTGTCTGTCCGTCTGTCTTCCGTTCATTGTTGTTTTCCGTCTCTGTCTTTCTCTGCCTCTGTATGTTTCTCTCTGTCCTTGTCCATTTGTCTCTGTCTCTGTCTCTGTCTCTCTCTCTCTTTTTGTTAAAGTTGCATCTCAGTGAAGTCGCCCACAGTTAAACAACGCATTCATTGATGTTTCTGTTAAACGTTTGACATTTCTTCGATCCAGTTTTGGGCAAACGTCCTCTCTTGAACCCTAGATCAACAGTAATGGACTCATCTGTGGATTCTGTTATGGGCCCTTCTGTTCTGTCAACACGTATACACTCACATTGTCTCTATAACTTATCACTCACACCCACCTGACTGCACAGACGCGCACGTGCACACACACACACACACACACACACACACACACACACACACACACACACATACACACATAGATACACGTTCGCACACATACACACACACACACACACACACACACACATACATACACACACATAGATTCACGTTCGCACACATACATATGCACACACACACACACACACTCAAACACACACATACACACACACACACACACACACACATACACACACAAACACCCCACACACACACACACACACACACACACACACACACACAACACACACAAACAAACACGCACACACACGCTCGCACTTTTTTACAAGTTTCTCTCTATCTTTCTCTCTGTCTCTGTTTCTGTCTCTGTCTCTGTCTCTGTCTCTGTATCTGTATCTGTCTCTGTCTCTGTCTCTGTCTCTCTCTCTCTCTCTCTCTCTCTCTCTCTCTCTCTCTCTCTCTCTCTTCCTCTGTCCCTCTCTGAATGATATAGATAAAGACGTGGTCAATGACAACTATTTTTGGCTATCCAGTTAAGGAATGTGGACTGGAATACAAATGAAATGACTGCTGAAACTGCAAAGATGTATACATCCCAGCTTATGTGACGGTAAACAACAGAAGGGGACAATGCGATATTTCGCTGCAGTTTGATTGTAGAACTTCCATGAGAGCATCAGGAAACCCGACTTGAC
>CM060305.1:22553614-22561114 GCA_030674185.1 Monoplex corrugatus | reverse complement strand
AGAAGTCTAAGCAGAAGAGGGACAGGATGGAAATCAATAGACAAATGACTAGATTAAGTCGTCAGCTTCACAACTATTGCATCGCATCAGACGATACAGCCACCACTGAAAGAAAATTACCCCTAGTTGGCGAGCTTGCTGAAAACAAGTTTGGAGGCCCAAGATGGAGTAAAAAATATAGTGGGCCTTTTCTGCATATTTGAACACACTGCTATCATAAACATTTTGAACATATTTTCAAAAAAAGGTTATCAAAATTGTAACTTTCAGTTCACATTCCTGTAACCAAATCTGCAGAATTTCTTTTTGGTTGTTATTTGTGGTTACCTGCTTGCTTACATTGTATTATCTTTGTTCTTCGTCTTCTTTTATCGGTTCTTCTTATTATTGTTATTTTGAGTAGTAGTTGTAGTAGTGTGGTTAGATCCATCATCATCGTCACCAAGTGCCCTGCGCGGCCATCATGGCCCTCCATATGTATATATCCTTGTTGCCGTCAAGCACATTTTCCACTCTCTCTCTCCTCAGCCGCCCTGCAAGTCCATCCAAATTTCTGGGTCTACCTGGTGCTTTCTTTCCCTCCAGCTTTCCTGTTGTGACCAGGTGCTCTAATTTCCCTTTCCTCATAAAATGGTCTATAAATGTTGCCTGTCTTTCTTTATCTTCCTTATGAATGATCTGCTTGTGTCTGCCTCCATCAAGACAGTCGCGTTTGTTTTCTTTGCTGCCCATGGAACTATTTAACTATGAAAATTATTAGATCCATACCAGGCGATAAAGGACCAGTATACCTACTCATCTATCTGTGCTACGGAAGCGGAGAGTCCGTATCTTTGTAATAGTAGTGGCTATTGTAATAGTAGTTGCGGTTACAGTAATAATAATAGCAGTGCAAACAACAGCAGCAAAAACAACAGTAGTAACAGTAGTGGTTGTGGTAATAGTAGTGGTAACAGAAGTAGTAGTAGTGGTGGTAGCCAGTAACAGCAGCAGCAGCAGCAGTAGTAGTAGTAGTAGTAGTAGTTAATAGTAGTGGTAGTGGTAGCGATCGCAGTAGTAGTAATAACAATCTACCAACCAAGTAAACACTGATTAAAGAAACTTGACTCTGCTGTGTCATTGTAGTTTTGGCTTGTGTATCAGTTCCACTCACTTCTTTTTTGTTGTTGTTTTCTTAAGAGAACAAAACGGGAGAATATTTAGAGAATATTTACAAACATGTAGCTGCACATGAAGAGTTTAAAACAAACACTGACTGTCCTATTGATTTTGTCCAATTTTACTAGATGGTATAATCTTTATTCAAACGTCATTGAGAACAATTAGAATTGAAAAAAATGCTTATTCATTTGTTTTTTGTTTTTTGTTTTTTTTGTTACAGTGGATTGACCATGTGACACTGAGGATGCTCTCGCCTTTGAGCTGTGTCGCCGCACTGCAGCGCCACCCATTTTCTTGTTACCAAGAAGACTAATCGACTTTCAAGGGAAGGGACCTGGGAAATCAAACTATCTAATGTCTTGTAACAGGGCATCAAGGCGAATGCCCTATTATTCACGATTTTCAGCTGCCGTGGCATCTTCAGCATGCACAGGCCAGAAGGCACACGGGTCCAACTCTTTCTTCGTCCACTTCCGAAGAACTAAACAACGTAAGTAATATTCTGAATGTGCCCAGTGCAATAAGGCCTATGTGTGTAAAAGGGAGACAAACTTTATTTTGAAAAAAAAAAATGATATTAAACTACCCTATTGCCTAAGATATAGTCAGAGAAACTGAACGTTACTGTTTCGAGGGAAAAGGTATTTTTGAAAGCTCATCAATTAAATGATGTCAAACTAAATCAATTACATGTACATGAAACGAAACCTTGTGTTGTTTTATGTTGATCAAAATGTAAAAAACAAAAAAAATCCAACAAAAAAAACAACAACAACAAAGAAACAAAAAACAAACAAACAAAAACAGAACATTTGATATTATTGTAATGCTTGCAGAATCATTTATGTAAAAATCCAAAGTAGGCAAATATCTTGCGTACATACCTACTTTCCAAAGACTACTAAATATCAAATTTTAATTCAAACTTTATAGTGCCAAAACAAATTTTCATTTATCCGTTTTTCGTGCTCAATAGAACAATTATATGCTAATGTTTTCTCACTCCAAAAATTATGACATCTACTTAAATCTTGATGTATACACTGAAGCCTTCACTGTTTGAAATATTGTTATATATGTTCTGAGTTTTATATGTTGTTTATATGTCAACAGTACCTTTTCCTAATGGATGAATTGCCATTCTTTTCCGTTTCCACATTGTTTGTCAATGTTTGTTTATCATAAAGCAAAAAGAAACGATACTGGATATGGCTAATAAAAAGTATGCCATTGAAACTGCACAAATCTACAGTTGTAGTTCAAGTATTGGCAAAACACAAAGCATTTCAAGTTTAAGTTCACATTACTTATAGCCCAGCCGACTACTAGAGCCATATCAGGGCTAACATCACGTCAAAAACGACAACAAGCAAAGCAAAGCAAAACGTCAAACACGCAAACAGATGAATAAAACAAGCAAACAACCAAACAAAGAGGCAATAAAAATTTCAAACAACAATCACTTTTAATAAAGATGTAGCACATTCACCGGGTAGAAGAATATTTCTGACACTTCATATCCCTCATGAATCAGAGGCACGAAAAAGAAGCAGAGCAAAATCAATAAGGAAATGACTAGCTTAGATAATGGTACTATTAGTACTATACATCAGACGATAGGCAAATGTCGAGACTGGGCGGTAATCTCTCCAGCTATCAGATTATATCAGGCGAAAGGAAGTTGACTAGATCTGGCCGTCAGCCCCATAACTAGTCTATCACATCGCATCAGGTAACGGGTAAATGACTAGATTATGTCATCAATTCTTCACCTATCACATTATATCAAACGAATAGGTCGCCTAATCAACTACTATGACACGGGACTCACAAGACAGGTAAATGACTATTGACTATATTAGATTGTGCATTCCTGAACTATCACTCACATCAGACGATAAGTGAATGACTAGATTAGACTGTCGAATCAATATCATCACAGAGACAGGTACATGATTAGGTTAAGCGGTCAACTCCACTATTATCATATCACAACAGATGATGGTAACTGATTAGATTAGATTATCAAATCCATTGTTATCACAACGCGTCAGACTATAGGCGACTAGCTTACGTCGTGAATTCTGCTATGACTTCCATTAGACAATAAGTAAATGACTAGATTAGATCGTCAATTCCTCAACTGTCACTTACATCATAAATTTGGTAATGAGCAAATTAGGTGGTCAACTCCAGCACTATCACATTGTTTAGACGATAGGTAGATGATTGCATTAAGTGGTTCATCATCATCATCATCATAGGTGCCTTGCCGCATGGCGTTGGCGACCTTGGAATTCCAACCATCTCTATCTCTCGTTGCCCCCAGCATCTCCCCCACCCTCCTCATCCCCAGCCACTCTGCAAGTCCGTCCAGCATTCTCTCCCTGGGTCTACCTGGTGCTCTCTTTCCCTCCAGCTTTCCCGTTGTGATCGACCAGTGCTCCAAATCCCCTTCCTCATAAATTTTGGGCATTTTGAAATATACATATCACTGGAAAGTGTACATTCTGGTGATTATTTTGGTAACTTGAATAAAGCTTGTACTAAAACAAATGTAAAAGTTATGTATGTTTAAAGTCATTAAGTTGTATGACCGCCATTTTGAGAAAACGGCCTCTAAAGTTTTTGTGTGCTCTCCTACACATTTTCCTTAAATTTTCATTTTGTGTTTGACCCAGTATGTTTTAATTTTCGCTGTCATTATCTGAAAGGTGCACCAAAGAGCTTTCTATTAGTATATTACATGTGTGGGTATACAGGTTTCGGTTCATAATAAGAGACAAAAACAGGTACTTTTGGTAGGATATTGCGTTCTTTCTGCTGCGATCAGTGCATTACAATACCGATTTTAGATTGATTAATGAATTATTTTTTCAAGAAAAAAAAAATGTCTCTGGGGGATAGATTATAGTCTACAGAAATCAATTTTGAGAAAAAGTCAAAACACCCACCAGATAGACCCTCAGTCACCTTTTTCAGCTCCTAGTGCTGTTCGACTGACTGCGAGTTAAGACTGATTTCGTGGTGGGGGGGGGGGGGGTCACATATATATGTCTACATATCTTGGCAGATACCAGAGTACTAACACACGCGATGCGTCACAAGTAAATTGGGGTGGGAGCGCTTTCAAGTAGTGAGTGTGTAATGCCAAACAGAATCAGACTCTGTGTACAGATTAAGGGGAGCACAAGACTGTAGTCACTAATGGTGGATCGTTATTCGGGTTTTTGCAACATCTCGATGGTCATGAAAGTTTATCGTGATATTGATTTCACAATCCTGCTAGCAAGGAGGAATAGGTCTCTGGGTCTTGACTTGTAGGAAATTGGCTCCAAACCTGACAATGCGAAATGTCAGATTTTCTTCTGTATTCTGACAGCGTAGATAACATGTCTTTTGTAAAGAAAAAGAAAAAGAAAACGACTGAACAATATCTGCTTGGAGAAATGTTCTCTGCACTACAGGCTCTGTGGTCACCACAGGGACCAGCACACTTTTTTGTGTCGAGATAAGAATGATCACAACTGTGTTTTTATGCATGTTTAATTTTTCGTTTCTCTGTTTGTTTTAGTTTGTTTTTCGTTTGACTGATTGGTTGATTATTAAAGACCGTAGTTTGTTGGTTGGTAAGTTGGTTGGTTTATCATTTCGTTGGTTGGTTGGATAGTTTGGGTTGTTACTGTCATTGATTTTGTAGAAGAGTAATATGCATTATATATATTTCACACACACACACACACACACACACACACACACACACACACACACACACACATGCACACACACACACACACACACACACACACACACACACACACACACACACACACACACACACACACTGCTGTACCAAAGGCAATCATTTTGCCACTAATTCTTTTCCCCCTCCATCCACAAGTGTGACGATTTGTAGTTGTATTCATCCATGTGATTTTGATCTTTGAGCGTTTTGTTTGTTTGTGTTGTTGTTGTTGTTGTTGTTGTCGTTGTTGGTGTTTGTTGTTGTTGTTGTTGTGTTGTTGTTGTTTGTTGTTTGTTGTTGTTGTTGTTTGTGACCAGTATTTCCTAATTCTTATTTTCAATTCTCCTTCCATTGACTGTTGTTAGGTGTTCAGTTTGACAATGTCACGGTACCTTAAAGCGCAATTAGCATGTACTTGACACGGACCATTTGTCCAATGAACATGTATATGACATCATCACTATTGCCCTCCTTTAATCTAGCTCCCAACAAAGATAGAGCGTAAGTCCACTTAACCCCAAACGATACTACATAGATATTAAATGACAACTTTTCATTTACATTTAAAAATCCACGAGAATGTTTAGGACAGACACATGATTTGAACGATACAAGAAATAGCCACTTACATTAATCAATGATTCTCATCATCATTATCATCATGTGCCCTGCCGCATGGCGTTAGCGATCATGACCCTCCATACGAATCTATCACTTGTCGCTGCGAGTACATCTTCCACCCTCTCTGTCCTCAGCCAGTCTGCAAGTCCGTCCAATATTTTCTCCCTGAGTCTACCTGTGTTCTCGTTTCCTCCAGCTTTCCTTTTGTGACCAGATGCTCTAATTCCCATTTCTTTATAAAAATGGCCTATAACCGTTGCTTTTGGGGACAAGGATTCTGCACTGTCATGTTTCAGGCGCATCCACATCGTGCGAGTAGGTATACAATACAAACGCCAAAAATCGATCCAAATCACTCTCCCTTCTTTCATAATCTAATTTCATGTTTGATACAGAAAAAAGGGACATCCCTTCACAGACAGCCTACTGGGATTATTGGATTCCCTGTGACAGGGAGAATGGTGGTTTTTGTGTTGTGAAACTTGACACGTACGTGTGTATGTTTCCCTTTCTGTTCTGTCTCTTCCACCACCTTCCAACCACGCTAGCATGATAAAAGCGGTGGTGGTGATTCGTGCGTGGTGTGTGTGTGTGGTGTGTGTGTGTGTGTGTGTGTGTGTGTGTAGTGTGTGTGTGTGTGGTGTGTGTGTGGTGTGTGTGTCGTGCGCGTGTGTGTGTGTGTGTGTGTGTGTGTGCTGTAATGGTGGTGGTGGTGAGTGGAGGTGGTGTCTTTGATCGCTTGCTGAAGTATATGACACGGCTATTAGATCAGACACATTTTCAGTGACACCGATTACACAACCTATTTTTAAACTATATACAAAAGTGACGGAGTGTTTTGTTTTCTGATTCTGATATTTGTTATAGCGCTGTTGCAAAAGCGCTTTTGGCTGTCCAACGTCTGCAATTCAACACAAACGAAAATATTACAATTGTGCTGAGTAAAAGGGAGGATATTCAGGTCGTGAGTGGTGTGTGTGTGACAGAATCATCACATGGCTGTACAAGAGTAATGGGATCACACAGACGCAAGTCACAAATGACGGATCGTTACTCTGCGTTTCCAACATCTCTACGCCCATAATAGATTGTCAGGATATTGATTTGAACATTCTGGCAGTAAGGTATAGATCTTATGTGTGAAGAGAGAAAAAAAAATGGACACATTTGTGTCAAAGATCGTTTCGTGAAAACGACGTACTGAAAGCAAATCCATCCATTCAGTTTAGTAATCAAACTCAGATACCTTAAACTCAAACATGATATGGTAGCTTTCATAGTATGATGTTTTAAACAACACCAATCCAATGTCCAGGAGACTGGCTGACGATGAATATGTCAATTCACACGAAATGGGAAAGATAGCAACTACATCGCAGGAAAAAACATATAGATCAGCCCTCCATTTTTAATGTTAAAAAAACCCAGTTGGCTATCCGGTTCTGTGATTCAACACACACACAAAGATGTTACAGTGGGGTGGGTGGGACTGAGGATATTCAGGTCATGAGTGTGGTGTGTGTGTGTGATAGAATCACAGGGCTGTACAAGAGTAATAGGATCACACAGACACAAGTCACAAATGACGGATCGTTACTCCTGTATTTACAACATCTCTACGGCCATAATAGATTGTCAGGATATTGATTTGACATTCTGGCAGGAAGGTATAGATCTATGGATCTTCACTTGCAGGAAGTGTGTTATAAATCAAACAAAACAAAATGTCTTTTTAAATTGTTTATTTTCCTGTTTGTTTTTTGTTGTTGTTTATTGGTTTGTTTGCTTCTTTCTTTCTTTCTTTGTTCATCTATGTGTGCGTTTGTCTATATGTTCGTTTGTTTGTTTGTTTATTTATTTCTTTGTTTGTTTGTAACATACATAAACGAAGGCTTTCTGACAGAAAATTACGTTGAATTGTGTTTATTGAATTTAAATGAATACGTTATACAAGAAATGTAGTTGGAAAGCAA
>CM060305.1:22513614-22533614 GCA_030674185.1 Monoplex corrugatus | reverse complement strand
ATATTAATTTTTTTATTGTTCTAAAAAGACAGTAAAAAAATTAAAAAAACCACTGACATTTTGCATTACTTGTTTGCAGCCGAATCCCATCCAGTCATAACCCACAGACCTATATACCTCATCGGTGGATTATTCAAATCCATATCACTACAATTTCTTTATGAACGTCGAGCCGTAAACACAGGAGGACTGGTTCATCATGACCAATAGCGATATGTGTACTCGTGCTCTGTGAAAATAGGCATTGGAGTTTTACCTGACACTCTGCACTGCACATTCATGAATACCTCCCACTATACAATTTTACCATGAGTCGATATCAGTAACACACAGTCTCTGTCATCTCCTCAGTCTGTGTAAAACACGACAGCGTTCCGATTTCGTATGATGCTGGACACTTAGATTTTAGAGTTTGGAGTTTATTGACGAAGGATTCATCACGCTTGGACAATTCCATAACGCTCTACCCAATCTGTCATCTTATGTGGCAGGCTCGTCGACATAGCTAGCCACACAACGTCTACCAACCAGGTCCACCAGCCCAGCCACCTGACCAAAAGAGAATGGAAGAGCCAACTCTCTTCTTCTCGATTTATCAGATAATTCTTCATTGTTATCAATGATACTGATAATCATATCATCATCATCTCATCGTTATCGTCATCGTCATCATCATCGTCATCATCATTTTCATTATTACAGTTATTTTTATCATTAGTGTATTGTAATTGTTGATTCTTATCATCATCATCATCATCCGCAGCAGAAGCAGCAGCAGCAGCATCGTTGTCATTCTTCTTCTTCATCTTCTTCTTCTTCTTCTTCTTCTTCTTCTTATATCATTATTATTATTATTATTATCATCATTATTATCATTATTATTATTATTGTTTTGTTGTTGTTATTGATGGCGGTGGTGGTGATGATGATAATGGTTCAGCTTTGTAGGATGTGGAGATTCAGGATTTCACGTCCATTGTCTATTTTCCTTTAAACTTTGATTGCTTTTCTATGGTTGGTACGCTTGCAGCTTTGTAACAAAACTAATTATAAGAAAAGCAAACACTTTCGCTTTCGTAATCTCATTTAAGGAAGGTTGTGCTACCATTGTCATTGAAAATTTGATTGATTTAATAGCCATGTCAAAAACGTGGATCTGAATAAAAGGTTAAAGGGATTACCACCATCCATCACTACCACCCTCACACACACACACACACACCACACACACACCACACACACACACACACACACACACACACACACAACACACACACACGCTCAACACACACACACACACACACACACACACACACACACACAACACCCATACACACACACACACACACACACACACACACGCCATACAACACAACACATCACACACACACACACACACGCTCATACACACACACAACACACACACACCAACACACACACACCCAACACACAACACACACACCACACGCTCACACACACACACTCACACAACACCTCTACCACACACATACACACACATCCACACATCACACACAACACTACACCACACTCTCTCTCTCTCTCTTCTCTCTCTCTCTCTTCTCTGTCTTAATTCCTGTCCTGTCTCTCTGTCTCTCTCTCTCTTCTCTCTCTCTCTCTCTCCTTACACACTCTCTCTCTCTCTCTCTCTCTCACACACACACTCTCCTCCTCTCTCACACACACAACACACACACTCACTGCACACACAAACACACACACCACACACACACACCACACACACACACACACACACACACACACACCACACACACACACGCATATCACCATTACTATTTTCACGCTAGAAGAGGGAAGGAGAGGAGATGGGCGAGGGGCAGAACAGAAAGGGAAACGTAAACACGTACGTGTCAAAGGTTTCCCAACACAAAAACCACCATTCTCCCTGTCAGAGGGAATCCAATAATCCCAACAGGCTGTCTGTGAAAGGTGTCCTTTTTTCCCCGTATCAAACATTAAATCAGATTATGCAAAAAAGGAAGACTCGTTTTGAGTCGAGTTGTTTGCGTTTGTATTGCATGCCTATTTTTGTGTTTTGAATGTACCCAAAAAATGTATCAGAATTTTTTCCTTACATACATATATAGATGGACATTTCTTGTATTGTTTAAAACCTATGTCTGTCTTAATTTTTAAGCAGCTCTCATAAATATTCATGTGTGAAAGAATGGATTTTATTCTATGTTTATGTAATGATGATAAAAAAAAAAAAACCTCTATTTTTTTAACTTCAGAGTTGTTTATTTGGGCGTAACTGGATTTGTGCTCCAACTTTATCTGGAGATAGATAAAATTAATGTTAGTAATTATCGTTGGGAGCTAGATAAAAGGTTAGTTACAACGCAAATCATATCATTTATATACTGCAAAGGATCCATATCAAATGCATGCCTGTTTCGCTTTGTAATACCAGAGATTATCAGACTTAATATGTAACAACAGGCCCAATGTACTGAGAGTTGAATATAATTATTAGGAAACACGGGTAACAAAAAGCTCAGGAGATCAAAATTGCATAAATGAGTACAACTGTGAGTCTTCACACTTGTGGATGGAGTGTGTGGTGTGTGTGTGTGTGGAATCAGGGCAAAGGGGTTGCCTTTTGCACACAATTTATGTGTGCATGTGTGGTGTGTGTGTGTGTGTGTGTGTGTGTGTGTGCGCGGGTGTGTGTGTGGGTGGTGGGTGTGTGTGTGTATGTGTATGTAGTGTGTGTATGTGTGTGTGAGAAGAGAGAGAGAGAACAATGGCTTATATTGAGTTAGGTCTTCTGTTGAATAGAACCACTGATGAGTACGTGAATGTAAATACATCTATGCCAGCTTAGATCTATACGAGCTAAATAGTCTCTGAAGAGCTCATCATGATGTGTGGACCCTTGGACGTCTGGCAGAGGAGATGGGAATAGTAGTGCTTTGCCTGAGGGATGAGATCTGTCTGCTGCATAGGGGATTTTGTGACGATCGCACTGGCGCACTGGTGGTTCGCGTTCTCTGGATGTAGCTATCTAAACAGAGGAGTGTTTTCAGCTTACGGTTTTTTGTGCTTTGAATCTGCTTCTATGCCAGCTGAATGGGTAGCGCAAACTGTGTTAGATTTGAGAAGTTTTACAAATGGGAGACAATTCCTATGTGACTGTCAAGAGTTATGTCCTTTGATTAATATCTAACAATAAGTTTTGGGCTAAAACGAAACCATCGTTTTGTTTGTGTTTCGGTAGTGGGGCTGAATAAGACATTGTAGATGTAGACATTGAATCAACCCAGTATCGTGGGGATTCCGGGGCTCTTTCAGTATAAATAGTATCCCCACCTTCTGGAAATTCTGTGCTAGAAATTTCTTTTTTTTCCTGTCACTCTCTTTGTTTCTTTGTTTCTCCTTTGTTTTCTGCCGTTTCTTCCTATTATTTTCTGCCTTGCTGGTTCATTCGCCTGTATGTGTTCGATACAGTCTTATGTACCGTTTCTATCAGGATTGATAATTGGGTACATGTATAAAGTCTATTTTGGTGCTAGGGAGGTGAGATATGCAGACGCAGTTCTAGGTACTTTATGCCAGTTTTTATATGTATGTTTTGGTGTCCTAGTTTTGCTTGAATTTGTATTCAAGTATCTTTTTAAATCCCCAATGCGATAAATGGGACGGAGTGGTCAAGGCCAAGGGCATCTCCTTAGATTATGTGCGCGAATGCATTGATATGTGTACTTAATTTTCTTTTCTTTTTTTTTTCCTGTTAAAGTTTTGTATGTTTTGAAGCAGTTATAGCCCTGATATGGCTCTACGCAGTCAGCTGGGCTTTAAATAACAATAACAACAACGACTGATACTAGGATAAGCACAGGACTCATATTATGCTTGGCAGAACCTCAAGTCCTTGCAGGGTTTACGTGTAGGTTTATAGTTTGATGCCATGATCACTTTGGGCCTTTTATTCTCATGACAATTGTGGCTTTGGTGCATATGGGATCTATTCCGAACGTAGAGATGTTGTCTTAAAACATCGAAACTAAGAGACTAGTAGTATACTTTATGCATACATTTATGACATCTGTCATGGCTATATAGGTATTCATATGTAGCATAGAGCACATGCAGGTTCAGATTACCATCTGATATCTTCTTAAAACTCTTCCTGTACGACCAGCCACCGTGATCGGCTCGGCTGACTTTCAAAATGGCCGCCGAGCCGATCACAGCGGCTCGGTACGGTTCGTCACTTTCTACTTTCCGTTCGTCCCCATTTAACTACATACACCCGCATGGCAGCAGATAACGACAGTCGGATACTTCCTCTTCCATTTCAGTCATTTTTCCACGTGTTTTTTTGTGTGTGTGTGTGTGTGTGTGTGTGTGTGTGTGTGTGTGTGTGTGTGTGTGTGTGTGTGTGTGTGTGTGTGTGTGTGTGTGTGTGCGCCTTGTTTGTTGATATGTTTTCAGTTTCCTAAGTTGAGTTGCCATGGCATCAGACAGTCTGCGTCCTGTTAGGCTCACTGCTGCTCAGACTGTCGCACTTTTTCAGAAATTTTTGACAAAAGTGATGATGAAACAGCTGCCAGTGACAGTGATGATAGCTTTGTTGAGAGTGCATCAAGTGCAGAGTCAGAAGAAGCAAGTGTTGACGATCGTGAAAGGCTTTCTTGTTCTGCAAAGAGACCACGCCTCTCCCGTTCTGTTTCTTTTACATCATAATGAAAATTATTATGATGTTATTACCTGTATGTTGTTTAAAATTCAATTCTGCACAACCCAATACCAATCTTTTTGTTCTGTTTTGAACACAAACATATCTACAAGTGTTTTACTGACCTTACCCCCTGTTCCAAAATAGGTCGCAGATGAAACTTGCGTCCAGTCTGAAAACCTTAACGTACAGAAAGAGTTAAGGATATATAAAACTAGGCTGAAAGTGCCAGTTGTGAATTTCACAATAACTACAGCGAAATAAAAAACATCATACCGAGGAGATATTTTTGGCTGAATACTGTGCAACACTCAATGTAGCTCACAATGTCATTAAAGTTAAGTTGGAAACTGGGATTTTCCTAACTCACATCATCTTGGAGCAACACTGGCTTGCAATACAGTATAATATATGTTTCAAATCAGCTGATATATCATCACGGTTGTCGGCAAACAGACAATTCTTTAATTAACAAATAAAAAACATAGGCTTAATTTTGTTGTTTATAATTTTAATTTTTATGTATGTAATGTAGTACAAACAATTACCTTTATGTTACGTAATGTAGTACAGACAACAGAAATGTGACATGTCAGTTATTACAATGTTCAAAATTAAAATTCAAAACCAACAAATAAATTCCATAATGCATCATATATGAACTTTGGTGTGTTTTATGTTTTTGATATAAAACGAACACTTTGGACTTTGACACACAAGGGCAGAAAGAATAAAAAATATTTTATGATCTTATTAATTTGTAAATGGGAAACGCTGTTACCGCGTGAGATGTTGGTAAATCTGTTTTATCACAAAACCGATGAGACGATGGGCAACTTTGTACTGGATTTGACCTTGCCATGAAACCATGCCCAAAGTATTATTTCTCTAAGAGAAAAAAAAAAAGAATGGAAAAAGAAGAAGAAAAGCTTCACTGTTGTCCACAGGTGCGTTTTAATAGACAAATAGACCTATACATCACTACTGAATGTACAAATCGAGATCGTTATAATCTTTTATTACCTGGAAGATGTCATAAATATACACAGAGTAACAATTCGTCATTAATGATTATAATCTGAGGAAATCCTTTACCCTGTAACTGTACGTCATACTGTACTGCATCTTGTTTACTTGAATGATATGAACACCTTCCCACGTTGTATGCTCATGATACTGCTATCTGCGTTGGTGCACGAAACTTTCGCTCCTCATTTTAGGACAGGTTTTCTATAAAATCCTGATGACGAATTGTGAGCTATATAATATTTGTTGGGAAAAGAGTATTTTACTTGAAGAATTGGAATGGGGGATACTTTCGTTTTTACTCTTGGTCTCGATGCACGCTGAGACCCTAAGTTTTTGTTTATACCCAGTTTTACCCATTTTACGAAAACAAATGACGGTAACAAGCAGCTAATCGACTAAACAAATAAATGACAAACCAATTAACCTATCAAGCAGCAAACAACCGATCCTTAATAATCAACCAAGCAAACAAACGAAAAACAGACATCCCAAACAATGAAGCGAAAAATTAGACATGCCATAAACATACAGTCGTGACCAATCTTTTTTTCGATACACAAAGATATGTATATGTGAGGTTCACAGAATCATATGCAGAAAACTTTTCTTAAGCATTCATTTTTCAGAGAGACATTTTTTTCTGGGAACATTTTCATCTATGATGTTAGCATAGAGAAAGAAAATCTGACATCTTTACATTGTCAGGTCTGGAGCCAATTTCCTACAAGTCAAGACCCAGAGACCTATTCCTCACTGTAGGATTGTGAAATCAATATCACGATAAACTTTCATGACCATGGAAATGTTGCAAAAAACGGAGTAACAATCCATCATTAGTGACTATAGTCATGTGCTCCTTTTATGTGTGCACAGAGTCTGAGTCTGTTTGGCATTGTACACACAATGCTTGAAAACCCCGTCTATCTAATTTACTTGTGTCACAATCGTGTCTATTGGTGCTCTGAATTATGTGTAGTCCACATACACACACACACACACACACACACACACACACACAACACACACACACACACACACACACACACCACCACACACACACACACACACACACACACACACACTAGTATCTAAACTGTTAATATGTGGTTAGTCTGTGTTTGATCACTTACATCTGGTCAGTCATATAGATGCTGATGTTGTTTCACATTGTACCCTCAATACTTGAAATCCCTTCTATCCAATTTATTTGTGACACAATCGTGTGTACTGGTGCTCTGAATTATGCGTATCATACACACACCGATATCTAAACTGTTCAAATGTGGCCAGTATGTGTTAGATCAATGAAATCTGATCAACCATACAGGTGCTTTTTGTTGTTTGGCATTATGCGATCAATACTTGAAAACCCTTCTACCAAATCTACTTGTGAAACAATCGTGTATAGATGCACTCTGAAATTATGAATAGTCATATATACAATGAATGTTTAAACTGTTCAAATTTGGCTTGTCTGTGTTTGATCAATGAAATCTGATCAGTCATACAGGTGGCTGATGTTGATGTGTTTGACATTGTACACTCAATACTTGAAAATCCTTCAACCCAATTTCTTTGTGACACAGTCATATAATACTGGCACTCTGTTTTATGCATTGTCATATACACGTTAATGTTTAATCTCTTGAAATGTGGCCAGTATGTGTTCGATCACGTAAATCTGGTCTGTCAAAGAGATGCTGATGTTGTTTGGCATTATGCAATCAGTGCTTAAAAATCCTTCTGCCATATTTACTCGTGATACAATCGTGTATAGAGGTACTCTAAATTATACACATACACGCAAGCATGTACACTAATAATTTTACTTCACACGCTTGTCTAAAAAGCATTTATTTCAATACATATTAAAACAAATAAAGAAAACACACACATACATGCACATGCAAACACACCCACACACACACACACACACACACACACACACACACACACACACACACACACACACACACACACACACACAACACACACACACACACACACACACAAATACCACACGACATACACACACATACACATAATACACACACACAAACTTACAAACACAGGCACTCACAAGCACACACACACACACACACACACACACACACACACACACACACACACACATACACACACACACGCCACACACACACACACACACACACACACACACACACATCGCTACATGCCATGTTTTATCCTCCAGGAAAGATAGGGGGGAGGACGGAATGGGCAGAACAGAAAGGGAAACATAAACACGTACGTGTCAGGTTACACAACACAAAACCACCATTCTCCCTGTCAGAGGGAATCCAATAATCCCAGCATGCTGTCTGTTAAGGGATTTCCGCTTTTCTACTTTTTCTCATTTAATGTGTTTCGTTTCTCTCCCCCCCCCCCCCCCCCCCCCCCCTTCTTTTTGTCATTTTATTTTATTTTATTTTATCTTATTTCGTTTTATTTTATCTTATTTATTTTATTTTATTTTATTTATTTTATTTTATTTTATCTTATTTCATTTTATTTTATTTTATTTTATTTTATTTTATTTTATTTTATTTGTGTTCTATTTTATCTTTTATATTTTGATTTATTCCATTTTATTTCATCTCAATTATTGTGGTTTGCTTTCGAGTATCTTATCATATTTCACTTTACGATATCTAATACGTTATCCAAATCAAAGAAAGAAATAAAGCGTATCGATACAAAGCGACGTCTGTATTTAACTCTGTAAAGATTATCTGTACGTATGTCCCAGGCCTCCTAGGCCTTGATAAATGCAGGGGGTGCAAAAGTAGGTATACAGTTATGAGAAAAGAAAACACGTACAATACTCATTGCATTTATTATACAAACAAATGAATATTATATACATGTAATAACAAGCACAGTCTTACTCCCTCAGATACTCAAACTGCTTGCCGTCGGTTATTCACACACACCTCTAATCGAGAGCGGAATTAAGCATTATAATAATGATGTGATACTTACTGTATACCTACTTTTGCACCACCACCACACCCCCCCCCCCCCCTGTATATATTCCACTTCGAACGTAATAGCTTAGATTTGAGCCTGGTCCATGACAGCTTCCATCTCACCCAACTGCTGCTGCTGCTGCTGCTTCTGATGGTGGTGGTGGTGGTGGTGGTGGTGGTGGTGGTGTGGTGGTGGTGGTGGTGGTGGTGGTGGTGGTGGTGGTGGTGGTGGTGGTGGTGGTGGTGGTGGTGGTGGTGTGGTGGTGGGTGGTGTTGGTGGTGGTGTGTGTGGTGGTGGTGTGGTGTGGTGTGGGTGAGGTGTGGTGGTGTTGTTGTGGTCATAACATCGATGATCGATGTATAATTCTGCTTGTTTGCCTGCTGGTTAGATGGATAAGTTGGTTGGTTAGTTGGCTGATTTCTTGTTCATTTGTTTGGATGGCTAATGGTGCAATTGTTTGGTTGTTTGGCTGGCTGGCTCGGTGGCTGATTGGCTGGTTGGTGGTAGGTTGGTTGGTGGGTTGATTGATGGTTGATACTGTTGATGGTTTGTTGGTTGGTTGGTTGGTTGGTTGGTTGTTGGTTGGTTTGGTTGGTTGGTTGGTTGTTGGTTGGTTGTTGGTTGGTTGTTTGGTTGGTTGTGTTGGTCCTGTTTATTAGGTTGTTGGTCATTTTTTTGTGTGTGTTTTGTTCTAGTCCTTTCTCATTCATTGTATCTATCTTGCAACTTGTTGTTCTGTTTCACTTGTTCTTTGTTGTTGTTGCTGTTGTTGTAGATCAAACTCACACAGAGGACGTGATGTTTGCCAATGTTAGTTTTGTGTCTTTGATGTGACAAGGGGCAATCCCTCCAGAATCACTACTAACACAGTTTCTGGAGAATGCGGGTCACAAAAAACAGAGAGGAAGACAAAGGGCAAAACGATGAACGCTTTGCCATACAAATCCAGGACCAATTTGCCATTTGTTGCTTCCATTTACTCTCAACTATCCAACGATAAACAGGTTTTGTTCCCTGAATCTACACATTTTCTTTCCTTCCCTGTTGATCCCTGGCTCACAACACACTCACTCTCACTCTGTCCTCTTCGATTCACGTGGACCACACTGTGGCGCTAGCAAATCTCTTTAAGTCACGACGGTCTTGAGCGAACCAGGATATGTCACTCAACATCTTCCAGCCTCTCTTCATGTCTTGATGAAGTGTGTACCGCCAGATGCTTGTTGTTCTGTTCTTGTCTCTTGTTTTCACGGTGATACCTATGAGTGGTGCTAGGCGTCTGGGTTTTTGTCCATCCTGAGGACATGACTCAAATTATCCCCATCTCTGTTTCTTCACATCATTGACAGTAATCATGATGGCATGTGATTTAGCCACATCTTCGTTGGGAATGTGTTGTCCCCATCCAATCTTCAGAATCCATCATACATGTTTTTTCTTTGAAGACATTCAGGCAATGTTCGAGCCTGTAGTGAGATCATCGTGTGTCTGAAGCATACAGCAAAACTAAGTAGACAAAAGATTAGTCGATTTTCAGTTTGGTGTTGATGTGGATGACTCTTGATTGTGAGTGTCGTTGAATCTTCTGAATGCCTGTCCATCTGGTGCAATTTCTGCACAGATTTCTTTCTCCGATGCTGCTATCTGCAGGGATGATGCTTCTCAAATAAGACAGATTTCCAGCTTTTGCTAGCTCCTCTCGTCTGACTGTGGTCTATTACATGCTTCAGGCTTAAGATCTTGGCTTTTCCTGGATGGATCTTGAGACCTACTGATCTTGCGATGTTATCTATCCTATCAATCTTTTCCTGAATGCCATCATCATCATCACCATCTCCAATAGAACTGGTTTTTTGAAAATGTACTTTAACTCACTTCGATTTCCATATAGATAACATATCAACTTCACAGGGTGAGATACTTGCCAGCCACCAATCATGAGTCTTTGATGTGACAAGGGCAGTCCCTCCAGAGTCACTACTATCATGGACACTGGAGAATGCAGGTCACGAAAACAGAGAGGAAGGAGAACGGCAAAGCGAGGAATGCTTTTCTATACAAATCTTGATCAATTTGTCCTTTGCCGCTTCCTGATATTCTCTACCATCCAACGATTAAACAGGTTTTGTACCTTGAATCTACCCATTTTCTTTCCCTCTCTGTTGATTCCAGTTCAGAACACACTCGCTCTTACACAGTCCTCTTCGCTTCAAGTGGAACACATTACGGCGCCGGCAAATCTCTTTTAGTCACGATGGTCTTGAGCGAACCAAATAGGTCACTCCACGTCTTTCAGGATTCTTTCATGTCTTGATGAAGTGTGTACCGCCAGATGCTTGTTGGTCTGTTCTCGTTTCTTGTTTCCAAGGTGATACCTATTAGTGGTGTTATCTGTATGGATTTCTGTTCATCCTGAGCATGTGGCCCAAATCATCCCCATCTCTGTTTCTTCACTCTGTTAACAATAATCATGAAGCCATATCATCTGGCCACCTCTTCGTTGGAGATATTTTGCCCCAGTCTGATTTTCAGGATCCATCATAACTCTTTCTTCGAAGACATTCAGGTAATGTTCGAGCCTGCAGAGAGTTCTTCATGTTTCTGAAGCTCAGAGCCAAATGGATCAGACAATGGATTCGTTGGTTTTCAGCTTGATATTGATGTGGATGATGACTGACTTTCAGTGTTGTTGAGTCTGTTGAATACCTGTACTTCTGGTGCAATTTTTTGCACAGATTTCTTTCTCAGACGTTGCTCATGCTATTTGCAGAGATCATGCTTCTCAGGTATTAAAGACTTTCAACATTCTCTAGCTCCTTTCATCTTACTGTGGTTTACTGTGTCTTTGGTCTTATGATCTAGTCTTTCCCTGGATGGATCGTGAGGCCTACTGGTCTTGCGATGTCATCTATCCTATCAATCTTTTCCCTGAATATCATCATCATTTTCGTCACCATCACCAGTAGAATTGATTTTTTGAAAAAAAAAATCGAATCGTTGTACTTCATTTCACTTCGATTTCCATATAGATAACATACCAACCTTACATGGGTGAGATACTTGCCAGCCACCAATCATGAGTCTTTGATGTGACAAGGGCAGTCCCTCCAGAGTCACTGCTATCATGGACACTGGAGAATGCAGGTCACGAAAACAGAGAGGAAGGAGAACGACAAGCGATGGGTGCTTTGCCTTATCTATCCCAATCAATTTGCGCTTAGCCGCTTCCAATTACTCTCCGCCGTCCAACGACAAACAGTTTTGTCTCCGAATCTACACATCCTCTCCTCTCACTCCCTAGCCACTTGCAAACACTAATCGGTTTTATTCACCCTCCTCTCCTCTACTCTCTCTCTCTCTCTCTCTCTCTCTCTCTCCTCTCTCTCTCTCTCTCTCTCTCTCTCTCTATCATTGTGGAGAATAAAGATTGATGTCATCCCTGCCTCTCTGTCTGTCTGTCTCTGTATCTGCCTGTCTCTCTCTTTTTCTCTCCCTCTGCCCCCCCCCCCCCTCTCTCTCTCTCACTGGAAAATAAAGATTCATTTCCTCTCTCTCTCTCTCTCTCTCTCTCTTTGTCTCTCTCTCTCTCTCTCTCATTAGAAAATAAAGATTAATGTCATTTCTGTCTTATTGTCTATCTGTTTCTGTCTGTCTGTCTGTTTCTGTCTCTCTGTCTGTCTGTTTCTGTCTCTCTATCTATCTATCTCCCTCCTTCTCTGTACCGTTCTCTCTGTCTCTGTCTCTGTCTCTGCCTGTCTGTCTCTGTCTGTCTGTCTCTGTCTGTCTCTGTCTGTCTGTCTCTGTCTGTCTGTCTCTGTCTGTGTCTCTGCCTGTCTGTCTCTGTCTGTCTGTCTCTGTCTATCTATCTCCCTCCTTCTCTGTACCGTTCTCTCTGTCTCTGTCTCTCTCTCTCTCTCTCCCCTCTCTGTCTCTCTCTCTCTCTGTCTCTCTCTCTGTCTCTCTGTCTCTCTGTCTCTCTGTCTCTCTCTCTCTCTCTCTCTCATTTTGTCTTTCAACTGTCTCTCGCTGGGAAAAAAAATCATTTCCTCTCTCTCTCTCTCTCTTTCTCTCTCTCTCTCTCTCTCTCTCTCTCTCTCACACACACACACACACACACACACACTCTCTCTTTCTCTCTGTCACCCCCCCCCCCCCCTATTACCCCTTCTTCCCTTTTCCTTTACACTGCCCTCCCTCTCTTACCTCTGCCGGTGTCGTATGTAATAGTGTCGCCCTCGAAACGTATCACTCATCCCATCTTATTTGTCTAGGCTGTAGTGTGGTGTTGCTGTAGTCTCTGTCCCCCCATGAAACAAAGTCTTCAGACAATGTTCGAGAAAGTTATCTGAAAATGCACTTGTATCTAGGAGGAGGGGAAAAAAAAGAAACGTTAACAGCACTGCTACAAGCCTTGCCTTGGCACTGCAGTACACATATATATCAAATTAATGAAATGCCCACAGAACATGTAGACATACTTTCCATACATAAAGGGGACTAGCATCAGGGGTTTTTTGTTTTGTTTTTTTCATTAAGATTTATGAAAGCCAAAACACTTTTACAGCAAGTTGATTTGAAATCACACACACACACACACACACACACACACACACACATACACACACACACACACACACACACACACACACACACACATACACACACACACACACACGCACGCACGCACGCACGCACGCACGCACGCACGCACACCCAATTAAAATATTTGCAGCCTTGACTTCTGATCAGTTACGTTATGACTGGCGGGAATTGTTTCAACATATTATACATCACTAGTGATTTGAAAAGTAAAGAACTTCTTGCTGTTAGGCAAATGAAAAAGAAACAACACTAACTCCTCTCGTAACCCTTGCGACGTGGCAGTTGATTGGGTTAGGACTGTATTCGCTAGCTCGCTGTGAGCGGTCATCGTCATCATCATCGCCGTCATCATCATCATCATCATCATCATCATCATCATCATGTGCCATGGCGCATGGCGTTGGCGATCATGGCCCTGCATACCAATATATCTTTTGTCGCTGCAAGTATATCTCCCACCCTTTCTGTCCATCACCCACTCCGAAAATCCGTCCAATATTTTCTCCCCGAGTCTACCTTGGTGTTCTTTTCCCTTTCAGCTTTCATGTTGTGACTAGCAAATTTCTCTTGCCTCATAGAATGCACTGTAAAATGTTGTTTGCCTTTTCCTAGTCTTCTTCATTCATGTTCTTTTTTTGTGTTTGTTTGCCTCTTTCAAGACAAGTCTCGTTTGTTTTGTTTTCTTTTCTGTCCATGGAACTCTTAAACATTCTTCTTAGAGACCACATTTCAGCTGCCTCAATCCTGTTCTGGCTCCGCGTGTCGACTGTCCACCACGCTTCGCATCCGTACTGTAGGCTTCAAAAAATGCGACACGTTTGACGCCAAAAATCGTCAGTGGGACCAACTTTGCTAAGCTGCTGCCTTGATACACGACAACGGCTTGTGTCTCTAAGCGATAGAAAAGGACAGGGAGGTAAGGAGGAAAGAGGAAGGGAAAAAACAGGGAAGAACCCTTCCCCTTTCTCCAATCTTTTTTATCGCGAAAGAGAGAGAGAGAGAGAGAGAGAGAGAGAGGAGAAACGCCAGCCCACCCCCACCCTGTAACCCCCCACCCCATCCCTCCTCATCCAACCCTCCCACCCCCACCCAATCCCACCATCTTCTTGTCGCAGAGGAGAATTGTTCCAGAAAGGACAAGCGCCAGCCATAATATTCAGACAATCAAACACGCTTGAACGTCATTTTACACAAAGCGTTGCTTCCGTCGGACGCACGCTGCCGTGCGGCGCTCATCCAAACGATCAGACGTGTCGTAAAGTGGGAAAGAAGAGACGCGTGGCACAAGGCTTAGTACGGTCCGTCATTGCCCCTTCTCTCAAGCCCTCGCTCGATACCAAAGCGCTCGTTTGCTCTGAACCCGAGCTGTAATTCTCCCTCTAATCAAAAGCCGGCATCTTCCAGTTGTGTGAGTGTGTGTGTGTGTGTGTGTGTATGTAGCTGAAGCTGGAATCTTTCAGTTGTGTGAGTGTGTGTGTGTGTGTGTGTGTGTGTGTGTAGCTGAGCTTTCTTTGCCAAACCGTTTCTCTTTTCCCTGGTTGGGTGGCAAGCTGGCAAGCTGGCAGGTTGGCTGGCTGGCTGGCTGGCTGTTTGGCTGACTGCAGAGGTTATGATGGGAAGATGGGAAACTCTTTTTTTTTTTTTTTTAAGCTGGTCTGGAGGAGAGGGATGTGACCGTCGTGATGCTGCTGGCTCGGAGACATGCCGAGAAAAGTCGTGGTGTTTTGTTTGTTGTAGAGAAATGCTAACATATAACATGCTGTGTCTTGGTGAGCTGGGGAACGGCCACTTTTCGGTACGCACACACACATACACGTACACATACACACACACACATACACATACACATACACATATACATACACACATACACATACACATACACATACACACATACACATACACATACTCATACACATACACATACACATACACACACACATACAACACACAAACACACGCACGCATGCGCGCATACACACACACACACCACACGAACGAACACAGCACAACACACATACACACACACACACACACGCACACACACATACACATGCACGTATACATACACGCGCACACAAACACACTCACACACACACACACACACACACACACCACAACACAACACACAGACGCGCGCGCGCACACCATAACATACACATGCGCTCGCGCTCGCTCGCGCACACACACACACACACGCATATACAGACACGCACACGCACACACGCACACACACACACACACACACACACACACACACACACACACACACACACTACACACGTACAAGAAAACGAAAAACATGAACAAGAAACACGAAAGAAGAATAAGAACGTGTATTTAATACAACAAGACAAAGTCAGGCGCCTGTCTGGTCTTTTTGTATTAAATACGCGTTCTTTTTCTTCTTTCGTGTTTTTTTCTGGTTCCTGTTTGCTTGAACGCGGGCAGTCACACTTGTTTTGGATTACAAACAAACAAAATAACCAGTTTTGGCATTGGTTAGACTCTACTCCAAAACAATCACAGATTTATCGTCTCTCCAAAATTGAAGTTTATAACGAACCACAGCCATTTATTCATATCTTAATGTCCTTTGTGCATATTTATATCAACGTCCGTTACGCAGTTATTACTGTCTTTAGTGATAATGATGCCTTTTTTTTTTTTACTTTCTTTTTCTTTTTTTTTTCTTTTTTTCGTATCTTCATTATGATCATAATGTCAAGGTGATTTCAAATTGTTCACAGTATACAGGATTCTTGAAACACACTTTGGATTAAAAACAAAAAGCTTTAGAAGGAAAAGATGAGGTTGTTTCAGCCACGTGAGTGTCATGATGCGGTGGATATGAAATACACTTGGAGATGCTCAGGCCAACGAATTTAATACGTGTTTCTACTGTTTCATTGTCACTGTTGATTCAACCTAAAACACCCTTGTTTTAGCAATATGCTGATATGTTTAACCCTTTGACTCCCACACCCTGTTCACCAACTGCTAAACTTTAACCATCTGACACCCTCACCCTGTCCACCAGCTTCCTGCATGAAGCTGGGGGATAGGGTGAGGAGTCAAAGGGTTCAGATTTTGCTTTGCTAGCATAGTCAGCAAGCAAAGCCAGAGCAAGATTGAGGCAGCCGAGATGTGGTTTTTCAGAAGAATATTGAGAGTTCCATGGACAGCAAAGAAAACAAACGAGACAGTCTTGATGGAGGCAGACACAAGTAGATCACTCATAAGGAAGATTAGGAAAACACAGGCAACATTTATAGGCCATTTTATGAGGAAGGGGGATTTGGAGCACCCGGTCACAACGGGAAAGCTGGAGGGAAAGAGAGCACCGGGTAGACCCAGGGAGAAAATGCTGGACGGACTTGCAGAGTGGCTGGGGACGAGGAGGGTGGGGAGATGCTGGGGCAACGAGAGATAGAGATGGTTGGAAGTCCATGGTCGCCAACGCCATGCGGCAGGGCACCTGATGATGATGATGATGATGAGCATAGTCAACAATGCAGGATGCTGGTGGACAGGGTGTGGGAGTCAAAGGATTAAAAGAAGAACAAAAACAAAAACGAAACAAATTAATGAAACAACAACAACAACCTGCCCACAAGACAAAACAAACAAACAAGCAGACAAGCAAACAAGCGAACAGAAACAAAGAAAGTAAGAGAAGCGGTTTGTCCCTGAAGTAGTAGGTTTTCAAAGGAATCATTCATTGTGGCGAAATGGTTAACATATCAGACTGATGTCCGAGTTGTCGGGGTGGCGTTCGAATCGCCATCAACTCGTATCGATTGTCTTGTTGTGGGTGTTTTTTTGCCTGGACCAGCTCTCACCAAAAGATGAGAGTTCTTTTGTCTTTTGAAAAAAAAAAACAACACCAAAGCAAAAACAAAGACAAGACAAAAAAGAAAAGAAAGAAAGAAAAAAAGAAAGAAATACAAACAAACATACAAACTGGGGAATAAAGACAAACAAACAAACTTACAAACTGGGACCACACAGCCGAATCTCATTCATATCGAGGATGTATTATTGAGTGTGCTGCTCAAATTTCGTGACCAGCACCACAGGTGACAGTATCTGTCAGGCCTGGTTGACACCAAGGGTTGTGAAAGGAAGTGTAGAGAACAGTCCTGCTGAGCAGTCTCAACCCCGAAACAGAATTCCACAGCATCATCATTATCATTTTCATTTTCGTCTATCATCTTAGCAGTATGTATTTGAAAGCTGATATTTAAAGCGCGGGAAAGTGATAGAGGGACGGTTCGAGAGATATGACAGTTGAAATACATCACCAAAACACAGTAACAATAACAATAACAACAAACAATGACTGACAAAACAGCAAACACTACAGCAACAAACAAAACAACGAGACAATATTCATGACATGAACATTCATCATCATCTTCAGGTGCCCTGCCGCACGCTTGGCGACCATGGACTTCCAACCATCTCTATCTCTCGTTTCCCCCAGCACCTCCCCCACTCTCCTCATCCCCAGCCACTCTGCAAGTCCGTCCAGCGTTCTCTCCCTGGGTCTACCCGGTGCTCTCTTTCCCTCCAGCTTTCCCGTTGTGACCAGGTGCTCCAAATCCCCCTTCCTCATAAAATGGCCTATAAACATGAAACACAATCCAACAATTAAATCTCCGATTTAAACGGAACAAGACTGTAACCTCACCATCATCATCATCATCATGTGTCCTGCCGCATGGCGTTGGCGATCATGGCCCTCCATATACATCTATCCTTTGTCGCCTCAAACACATCATGTTGTAATCTGATCGTTTTCTAATTTAGTTCCCTTCCATCCGGGTAGATGTTGAGCATAAGACGTCACCCAATCTCCTCCAGCCACGACGCCGTTGAAAGACCCAGGATAGCATATTCCATGTTCTCCCGGGCTTCCTCCATCTCTTGCAGAATAATGAGCTCCAGGTGCATGCATTCTGCCCGTCATCTCAAAGTTTATCCTAAATATGAAGGAATACGTTTATTGTTAAAATTTACCTTAAATATGAAGGAATAGGCATTTTATTTGAAATACGAAGGAATAAGTTAAATGTTATCTTAAATATGAAGGAATAAGTTTATTGTTAAGTTTATCTTAAATATGAAGGAATAAGTATTTTATCTGAAATACGAAGGAATAAGTTAATTGTTATCTTAAATATGAAGGAATAAGTTTATTGTTAAGTTTATCTTAAATATGAAGGATTAAGTTTATTGTTAAGTTTATCTTAAATATGAAGGAATAAGTTTATTGTTAAGTTTATCTTAAATATGAAGGAGAAAGTTTTTTGGTAAGTGTATCTTAAATATCAAGGAGTAAGTTTATCGTGAACCAAGTATTTAACCCTTTGATTCACGCAGCCTGTCCACCAGTGTCCTGCATTGTCAACCATGCAAGCAATGCAAAAACTTGACCCTTTGACTCCCTCACCCTATCCACCAGCTTCATACAGAAGATTGGTGGATAGGGTAAGGTAGTCAAAGGGAGGGAGAGAGAGATACAGAGACAGAGAAAAGAGAGATCGACTAATCGAACAACAGACAGACAGAGAGAAACACAGAGACACAGAAGAGAGAGAGATAGGGGGGGGGGGGGGGGCGACGTTCAGAGAGATAAAGAGACAGGGAAACATGCATATACACAGACAGAGAGAGACAGAGGAGAGAGGAGAGAGGAAAGAGAGAGAGAGAGAGTGCGGGGGGGGGGAGAAAGAGAGAGGGAGGGAGAGAGAATGACAAAGACAGACACAGACAGAGACAGACAGACAGGCAGAAAGACAGACCGATCGACCGACAAAGACAGAGACAGAGAGATAGGGAGGGGGGGGGGGCAAGGTTTAGAAAATATAGAGACAGAGACACGCACATACAGAGAGAGAGAGAGAGAGAGAGAGTAGAGAGAGATAGAAAAAAAGAAGACAGACAGACAAAGAGAGACAGAAAAACAGAGAAAGACACAGAGAGAGACAGAGGACAGAGAGACCAGAGTGAGTACACACACAGAGAGAAAGAGAGAGAGAGAGAGAGAGAGAGAGAGAGAGAGAGAGAGAGAGAGAGAGAGAGAGAGAGCTTAGCAATATTCATAATCATTATGCACTGGCGGGATCGATGGATGCCAAGTGCACCTGTGTTCTCAGACGACACACAAGTACTTTCTGAGTCCCAACGAGGTTCCTCTCTCTCTCTCTCTCTCTCTCTCTCTCTCTCTCTCCTCTCTCTCTCTCTCTCTCTCTCTCTCTCTCTCTCTCTCTCTCTCTCTCTCTCTCCCTCTCATTTTCTCTGTGTCTCTTTTTCTCTCACACTCTCTCTCTGTATTTCCCTCTCTTTCTTTCTTTCTCTCTCTTTCCCCTCTCCTCCCTCCCTCCTCTCTCTTTCTTTTCTCTCCATCTCTGTCACTCACACATTCACACATACTCATGCGCGAGCACACACACACACACACGCATATATATATACAAACATGCACACATACACACCCATGAATGAAACAATGCTTAACACTACCGATATATACCTCTTTTTTTGTTTGTTTGTTTGTTTTCTGCTGGTTACTTTGACTACCTGTTTCTGTGTTTCTGTTCTGCTTCTTTGTTGTTTGTTTGTTTGTTTGTTTGTTTGTTTTCTGTTTTTTTGTTTG
>CM060305.1:22498614-22503614 GCA_030674185.1 Monoplex corrugatus | reverse complement strand
TGGAGAAACACGTTGTTCCCTTATTGTTGTTTTTGGCTTTCTTATATTTTGTACATTAATTTTTTTTTGTTGCCTGTTGTCTGACAAAGGCCAGTTAGCCGAAATCTTGTTTTGGTCTCGGCTTTGTTAAACGAAAAATTCGTTTCCATGTTACTTTCGTGTTGTGTTTCTAGTTTCTGTGTGACACTGACAAAGCATGGGTATTCTAAGATAACACTCACTGCATCTTTGATTTAAATATGAAACAGACTGCCAATGCAAGTAGTTAGCTTAGATGTGGCGATACGAAGCAAAGAACTCGGTTAGGACTCATCATTCGTATAGGAATGATCACTGGACAGTCTGTCTCTTGTCTTTTCGTCTGTTTTTATTTGTCTGTCGTTTTATGACTAGTCAGTTTACAACAGATGGAATAATTTTATAGAGAGTTCCGTTAATTTATTCATTTATTTAGTCATGTATTTACTTATTTGTTTATTTATTTAATTACTTATTTATTTATTTGTATTTATTTATTTGTTTATTTGTCTATTTTTATTATTCTATTTTATTTATTTATCTTATTTTTATTTTATTTCCTTGTATTTTATTCTATTTTATTTCATAAATTAATTTATGTTTATTTATTTATGTCGTCATTTATATGTTCATTTTATTCATTAATTAACCTATTTATTTCTTAATGTAGTTATTTATTTATTTTTCTATCTATTAATTATTCCATGTACAATTATTACCATCACCATGTGCAGTTCCTTAAGCACCCTGAACAAAATAGAGATTTGGAGCAGTTGTTCCATAGCTTGTCATACACAGATAACAGTAAAGAATCTTAACTTCATGTATATTTCTTCCTGTCAATGCTCCATGGCTATTAGTTCTTTGTACGAGCAAAGACTAGGCACAAAACCTAAGGATGACCTACAATGTCCACGTTTTCTGTCTCGTTTCTTGCAGTGCCAAGTTACTCGGGGAAAACCGACGCAATGGAGAGAGAGAGAGAGAGAGAGAGAGAGAGAGAGAGAGAGAGAGGAGAGAGAGAGAGAGAGAGAGACAGAGACGAGAGACAGAGAGAGACAGAGACAGAGAGACAGAGCAGAGACAGAGACAGAGACAGCAGACAGAGACAGACAGACAGACACAGACAGGGAGAGAGAAAGCTAGAGAGAGGGGAGAGAGAGAGAGAGAGAGAGAGAGAGAGAGAAGCTAGAGGGAGAGAGAGAGAGAGAGAGAGAGAGAGAGAGAGGAGAGAGAGAGACAGCCACCCTTGCTCATTGATCGACTCGGAGTCAGTATGTCCCCTCCGCGCGGGGCGGACCGCGCATGCGTGCATGTTAATGAGGGTGCGCACGACTGCTTGCCGTCAGCGGCGAGTGCAGATGGCGGCTAGGGAAAGCGGCGCGGAGGGGTGGTGTATTGACCACAGGCTTTTTGCAGCTGGCATGGCCATCGTGCCGTCGTCCTCTGGCCACACACGTCCTCACCCTTCAAGCCTCTCGACTGTGCCGCCCGCTTGACTCCCCCGCCCCAGTGACCGCTGACCTGTTTTACAGTTGTCTGATGAGTCCATCCACTGTTGGTGCCGATGAGCTGGGAGCTGCGAAAGTGGGCAACATCTCACTGAGGAGGGAGGAGGAGGAGGAGGAGAAAAAGGAGAAGAAGGAGGAAGGAGAAAGAAGGGGTGGGAGGCTGTTCGCGAGTGCCGGTGACAGGCGGAAGAGAGAGAGAGAGAGATAGAAGAGAGAGGGAGAGAAAGAGAGAAGGAGAGAGAGAGAGAGGGAGAGAGAGAGAGAAAAAGAGAGGGTGAGGCAAAGACCCAGCCATCATCACTGGAAAGCCTGCGCCAGTTTTGAAGGGAGCTTACGTTGTGCCCGTGCATGGTGTGAGTGAATCGGGAGTGAGATTGAGAGAGAACGTGTGTGTGTGTGTGAGAGAGAGAAAGAGAAAGAGAGAGACAGAGAGAGAGTGAGGGAGAAAGAGAGCGAGAGACAAGTGGTGGTAGCCGGTGGTGGTGGTGATGGTGGTGGCACTAACTGGGACAGAATGTCAGTGTTGTGTCTGTTCTTCGCTTATACCCCGTCGTGTACGGATGTTTCGCCTCTACCAAGCTACTACTACACCGTTGTTGCTTTTTCTTCTCTCGTCGTCACTTATCTCTCCTCGACCTTTGTTGCAACTGTAGATTAGCCGTGTGGTGGCGTCCATCCATCCATCCATCCATCCATCCATCCTAGCATTGTTTCTTTGTGCTGTGATCTTGTTGATACCTTGGCTGTCTGTCTCTGGTGAGGTAGGCTAGCACGTGATGCACGGGCAACGGCATTACTGCAGTCCCAGTGTCTAGATCGCCTGTTGAGCCCAGCTACACGCTCTGTGCGTCTCTACCACACCGCCGGCGTGCCCGCCTGTGTTTTTCTTGCTGATCTCCTTCTCTATCTCTCTCGCCCTTGGCTTTCTTTTTGATACACGAAAAAAGCATGGAATGAAACCTGTGACCCCCTGTTTGGAGACCAGCGAAGCCAGGAAAAAAATTAAGCTGCTGATGATCGCCAAAACTACACACCGTCTATTTCGGCCATAAATATAGAAAAGATAAGCAAACAAAAACCCCGGCACAACCCTTCGATGTGAAAGCAGAGCGGATTACTGTTTGGCTACACTTGTGTAAGTATCTGTGAGCTGTGTTGCGCGTTGTGTCCAAGGTCAACCCAGATGTATGTGCTGACGGTCAGAAGACCTCATGGAGATCTGAAATTGGCAGCACACTTTGGCAGCTTTGAGTCCACCTCGAACCACCCCAAAGACAGCAGAAGCGGTGGTTGGTGTGGTGGTAGATGCAACGTCTGCACGGTAGACGAGGACCCGAGGCTCCCCAGAGTCAGTAGGTCATCATCGTTAAGCCAGGACGACCACGACAACTGTTCAGTCAGTGGTCAGGAGAGGAGCAGTTGCGAGGGAAGGGATTGGAATAAAAACAACACAACAAACAGGCCATCCCCGACAGGTGAGCAGAACACCACCCAGGTAGCTGTTGTTGATCGTCGTCGCAAAAGCTGCGTAGGAAACGACCTTAAAGGGGAGGAATTCGCGGTCGTGTCATCAGGTGAGGAAGACTATAGTGCCGCAGGTGCTGGACGTTGCTGCCAGAGCAGCAGCAGGAGAAACAGGGGCAGCAGGAGGGGCGAGTGCAGGCTGCCTGGATGCTGCTGTTGCTGCCTATCATGGACTGTTGTACGAAGAAGCGGCTCTTGACCTCCATGACTAGTGTCTGTGCATGTGCCGCTTTTGGTCTGCTGTCCATCGCTGTGGCCACCGACTACTGGCTGTTCACCAGTGAAAAGAAGAAGGAAACTGTCAAGGAGACCAATGGCACTGTGGGCGCGGTCTATTACCTGCACGTGTACAGTGGCCTCTGGCACCGATGTCACTACAAAGGTAATTTTGCTTGTAACACCTCCCCCCCCCCCACTCCCCTTCTCCCCTTCTTGTGTCATTTTTGTTGGAGAGAAAGGCAAGATTGACTGACTTACAGGTATGAGAGGCATTGGAGTGAGGTGTGTTTCTGGTCATGTGCGTCTGTAATATGCCTGCATTGTGTGTGTGTGTGTGTTGTTGTTGTTGTTGTTGTTGTTGTTGTTGTTGTGTGTGTGTGTCTGTCAGTCTGTCTGTGTGAGTGTATGTATAATGTATATATATATATATTATATATACATATATGTATGTCTATGTAAATGCATGAGTGTGAGTGTGTGTGTGTATGTGTGTGTGTGTGTGTGTGTGTGTGTGTGTGTGTGTGTGGTGTGTGTGTGTGTGTGTGTGTGTGTGTGTGTGTGTGTGTGTGTGTGTGTGTGTGTGTGTGTGTTATAGATTAGTTACGTAATACTGATATCGTTTGTTTCTTTACTTCATGAAAAGGCGAAAGAATAAGCTTCTCTAATCATCATCAGCACCATGATTACGATCATTATCCTCCTGCTCCTCGTCATCTTCATCGTCATCCATCTCTCCTCCTCATCATCATTATCATCATTGTCATCATTACTTTCTTCTGTCTTCAAATATCATGACTGCTGTTGTTGCCTTTGCTATGAATTTGGCCAGTTAACCTGTACCTCACGTGTACGTTTTCAACTTTGATCCTGAAGGTTGAAAGAGTATCCACAAAGTTTCAAACGAATATACAGACAATGGAATGTCATCATTGTCCTCTGCCAGTGACATTGCATAGGGAAATGTTGTCCCAGAGACTGTGACCCTTCATATCACCAGATGATTATCTGACCCTTCATTCCCTGGTCCCATGGTAACAGAGTGTTCCAGGACATGGACGAAACATGCAGTGTTTGACTTTCAACAGAAACACAATATGGGGTAACGTAAAGACTATACAAAAAGACATGATAAGCGAACTGCATGTGCAGTACAGTATGTAACGAAAACTCTTGCAATAGCACATGCAAGATAAATGTAGACAATTTCAGTACATGGAAGAGAATTGCAGTGCATAGTTTATAACAGCAAAAGAAGAGGAAAGGGAGTAATGGTAATACTTAGCAGACAAAAAGGGAAAAAAAAAGAAGGAAATATTGGCTTATATTGAAGTGGACAACTAAACATACCCCTGACAGCAGAGTTTGGGTTTGTTGAAGGGATACAAGATACAAAGATACAGGATTGTATTTAGCCCAGAAATCATAATGGGACTGTAAGACTCACATTTACCAGCAAGTATGTGGTATGACAGAATCTTTTAGCTTCTGCACAACTACATGCTCTGGAAAAGTCTTGAAGTGCAGAGGGGCGTAGGTACCTGTAAAACAATGTGCTGACAATTGGAGAATTAATGTGTGTAAGTGTGAGTGTGTGTGTGTGTGTGTGTGTGTGTGTGTGTGTGTGTGTGTGTGTGTGTGTGTGTGTGTGCATACATACAAAAGACACTTGCAAGATTTACAAACACAAAAAACAACCTTAGCAGCGGTTATTCATGATAAAAAGAATAT
>CM060305.1:22481114-22493614 GCA_030674185.1 Monoplex corrugatus | reverse complement strand
CTGACAGATTTCCTGAGCCTGCACAGAACCCTATCTGCTGACAAGGTCTTGAATCGGGGAAAGAGGAGAAAGGACCTATCAAACACCAAGCTGACTCCACCACAATGATGGAAACATTAAGATGGGCAGCGAACAGGGCAATTTTTAATGTTGCGGGCTGGGATATTGAACTCAAAATATCAGATGTTGAGTCCATGGTTCTACTTCTTAAATATATTACAAATTTGTCAAATGTGGAAGGCCTGGGGTGAATTCATTAATTGTTATTTGAAGATGTGGACATATTTACCAACAGTGGAAGGCTTCGGTGAATTGGTTAACTGTATCTTGAAGATTATAACACATTTATCGACAGTAGAAGGTCTGGGTGAATTAATTGAATGTAACTTCAAAGGTATTGTTAGTAGATATTAGACACAGGTTAGTGATAAAATGAAAGAGTAGTGGGCATATCAGAAAAGATTAATTTCGCTCAGACACTAGCAGGACACAATAAGTGATGGTGAAATAAAGAACAGAAATGTAAACTGTGTACGATGATAGCACAGTCTTTAAATGTAAACTATGTACGATGGTAGCACATTATTTAAATGCAAATTGTGTATGATGATAGCACATTCTTTAAATGCAAACTGTGTACGATGATAGCACATTCTTTAAATGCAAATTGTGTACGATGGTAGCACATTCTTTAAATGCAAATTGTGTACGATGATAGCACATTCTTTAAATACAAACTGTGTACAATGATAGCACATTCTTCAAATACAAACTGTGTACGATGATAGCACAGATTTTAAATACAAACTGTGAACGATGATAGCACAGATTTTAAATACAAACTGTGTACAATGATAGCACATTCTTTAAATACAAACTGTATACAATGATAGCACATTCTTTAAATACAAACTGTGTACAATGATAGCACATTCTTTAAATACAAACTGTGTACAATGATAGCACATTCTTTAAATACAAACTGTGTACAATGATAGCACATTCTTTAAATACAAACTGTGTACAATGATAGCACATTCTTTAAATACAAACTGTGAACGATGATAGCACAGATTTTAAATACAAACTGTGAACGATGATAGCACATTCTTTAAATACAAACTGTGTACAGTGATAGCACAGATTTTAAATGCAAACTGTGAACGATGGTAGCACAGATTTTAAATACAAACTGTGAACGATGATAGCACAGATTTTAAATACAAACTGTGTACGATGATAGCACAGATTTTAAATACAAACTGTGTACGATGATAGCACAGATTTTAAATACAAACTGTGTACGATGATAGCACAGATTTTAAATACAAACTGTGAACGATGATAGTACAGATTTTAAATACAAACTGTGAACGATGATAGCACAGATTTTAAATACAAATTTGTACGATGATAGCAGAGTCTATAAATGTAAACTGTGTACGATGATAGCACAGATTTTAAATACAATATGTGTACGATGATAGCAGAGTCTATAAATGTAAACTGTGTACGATGATAGCACAGATTTTAAATACAAACTGTGTACGATGATAGCAGAGTCTATAAATGTAAACTGTGAACGATGATAGCACAGATTTTAAATACAAACTGTGTACGATGATAGCAGAGTCTATAAATGTAAACTGTGTACGATGATAGAACAGTTTTCAAATACAAACTGTGAACGATGATAGCACAGATTTTAAATACAATATGTGTACGATGATAGCAGAGTCTATAAATGTAAACTGTGAACGATGATAGCACAGATTTTAAATACAAACTGTGAACGATGATAGCACAGATTTTAAATACAAACTGTGTACAATGATAGCACAGTTTTCAAATACAAACTGTGTACGATGACAGAACAGATTTTAAATACAAACTGTGAACGATGATAGCACAGATTTTAAATACAAACTGTATACGATGATAGCCCAGTCTTTAAAACAAGATGGCCAAGCTATTCTAAGGAAGTCCCTCTTTATACAAAACGTAACACAGAAAACCCACAGGTTGTGTGCCTTTAGAGGTCGGTGTGGTGTTGAAGAAACATTATAGGAAATAAAAGTTGACGAGAAGCGAGAATAACAATAGATGGCCACAAGAATGAAGGCAGCTTGCAATTACACCATACGTGCCTGAGAAAGTGCTATTGATACGCTGTTCTCAAAGATAAAAAATAAATAACATGAACAAAATACTGATCATCATCATCATCACTATCGTCATCATCATCATTATCATCATCATCATCATGATGTGCCCTGCCGCTTGGAGTTGGCGATCATGGCCCTTCATATGCATATATCCCTTGTCGCTGCAAGCACATCTTCCATCCTGTCTGCCCTCAGCCGCCATGCAGGTCCGTCCAGTGTTTTCTTTCCCTCTAGATTTCCTTTTGTGACCAGGTGCTCTGGTTCCCCTTTCCTCTTAAAACGGCCCATAAATGTTGTTTGTCTTCCTTATAAATGATCTTCTTGTGTCTGTGTCCATCAAGACTATCTCATTTGTTTTCTTTGCTGTCCGTGGAACTCTCAACATTCTTCTTACAAACCACATCTCAGCTGCCCCAATCTTTTTCTGGCTTTGCGTGCTGACTGTCCACGCCTCACAACCGTATAACATTATCGGTTCTATATAACATTTAAGAACTCTCTTCCTGATGTTAATTGATAGGCAATTGTTGGTAAAAATGTTTTTCATCTTCTTGAATGCTGTTGTGGCTTGGCCGATTCTGCTGGCTATTTCTGGTGTGCATCTGCCGTCTGGTCAGATGACCGTTCCAGATGTTTAAACTTATCAACCTGTCTCAATGTTGTGCCATTAATTGTTGTTATTTTGTATGAGGGGATCTCGTGTTTTTACTGATTACCATGATTTCAGTCTTCTTACTGATTGTACGCATTTATTTGGTCCATGTAATCCTAATTTTGATCCCTTGCCCTCCGCAACTCCTCCTTGACCCACATTTGATAAATTCCCATTGGCTAACGTATTTCAGGAACAGAAAGACGCACATAGAGACAAAAAACACACAGAAACAGACTACCAGACACGCACATGTACACACGCACACAAACACACACACACACACACACACACACACACACACCACACACACACACACACACACGCTCACTCACACACACACACACACACACACACACACACACACACACACACACACACACACACACACACACACACACGCTCACTCACACACACACACTCATACACACACACACCACGCACGCATTTATGTATACATTCCACAAAAAGTAACGTAGTATCCGTGTACAAATGATAGACTGAAAAAAGAAAGAAAAAAAAGATCTTAGCTTTCTGCGGCTGACCGACATTGCTTATGTGTGGATGATCCTCTTCTCTTGCCTCCCAGGCAACTGGTCTGACGTGTTCTACGCAGAGCCAACACGTCACCTGTCTTGGAAGCAAAGGTTCTTTCCATAGAAGGACTTAAAGCACTGACACAGCATTCTGCGAGTATCTTCTGATTTGCCCTCCCCCCTCCCCCCTCCCCCAACCTTGCTTCTACCTGCCAGCCGTTTTTCTTCGTTTTTATTTATGCATGCACATATACATACACACATACATACATACATTACATATATCTGTTTCTCTCTCTCTCTCTCTCTCTCTCTCTCTCTCTCTCTCTTTCTCTTTCTCTCTCTGTCACTCTCACTCTGTCTCCCACTCTCTCTCTCTCTCTCTCTCTCTCTCTCTCTCTCTCCCCGTTTCTCTCTCTCTCTCTCCGTCTCTCTCTCTCTCTCCCTCTCTCTCTCTCTCTCTCCCTCTCTCTCTCTCTCTCTCTACCCCGTATGTGTGTGTCTCTCTCTCTGTGTCTCTGTCTCTCTCTGTCTCTGTGTCTGTCTGTCTGCCTGTCTGCGTTTCTGCCTGTCTGCCTGTCTGTCTGTCTGTCTCTCTGTCTGTCTCTCTGTCTCTGTCTCTGTCTCTGTCTCTGTCTCTGTCTGTCTCTCTCTCTCTCTCTCTCTCTCTCTCTCTCTCTCTCTCTTTCTCACTCTCTGGTTCATTTTGTGTTTTAAGACCAGACAGTCTGTTCTGTCAAGTAAAAGGTCAATTGTGTCTGCTTCAATTTTGACTGGTTGCATCTTTGCAAGGGAGGCAACGTTGTTTTTTTAAAAATTTTATCTCTCTTGAGGCTGTAAGAATATACTCACGCTTCTTTTACCTGTCAGTGCTACGGTCCCTGGCTGTCAACCTTGTTTTACACATGAAACATAAGAAGACATACCTAGCTGAAAAGTAAGCCGAATCATAATTATAATTGCAATACAGTATAGACAAATACGAGGTTTGGTATACAGTAATAGGAGAGAGTGTAAACGACAGTAAGAAACGATACAAAATAGCAAGGCTTAGCAAATTATTTGCCAGACAAATTACGTTATGACATCGAAGATAGACTGCGCTATCGATCCGATCGAGCGAATGAGTGGTTGTACTGACTCCTATCGCCTGGTTGTAAGTCTTCATATGGGATACTCCCTATTGCCTGGTGTAAGTCTTCATGTGGGATACTCCCTATCGCCTGTTGTAAGTCTTCATGTGCGATATTTCCTGTTGCCTGGTGTAAGTCTTCATGTGGGATACACCCTATGGCCTGATGTAAGTCTTCATGTGGGATACTCCCTATGGCCTGGTGTCAGTCTTCATGTGGGATACTCCCTATGGCCTGGTGTCAGTCTTCATGTGGGATACTTCCTATGGTCTGGTGTAAGTCTTCATGTTTGACACTCCCTATGGCCTGGTATAAGTCTTCATGTGGGATACTCCCTGTGGCCTGGTGTAAGTTTTCATGTTTGACACTCCTTATGGCCTGGTGTAAGTCTTCATGTGGGATACTCCCTATGGCCTGGTGTAAGTTTTCATGTGGGATACTCCCTGTGGCCTGGTGTAAGTCTTCATGTTTGACACTCCTTATGGCCTGGTATAAGTCTTCATGTGGGATACTCCCTGTGGCCTGGTGTAAGTCTTCATGTTTGACACTCCCTATGGCCTGGTATAAGTCTTCATGTGGGATACTCCCTGTGGCCTGGTGTAAGTCTTCATGTTTGACACTCCTTATGGCCTGGTATAAGTCTTCATGTGGGATACTCCCTGTGGCCTGGTGTAAGTTTTCATGTTTGACACTCCCTATTGGTTGGTGTAAGTCTTCATGTGGGATACCCATGTGACCTGGTGTAAGTCTTCATGTTTGACACTGCCTATTGGTTGGTGTAAGTTTTCATGTGGGATACTCCCTGTGGCCTGGGTAAGTCTTCATGTTTGACACTCCCTATTGGTTGGTGTAAGTCTTCATGTGGGATACTCCCTATGGCCTGGTGTAAATCTTCATGTGGGATGTTCCCTATGGCCTGGTGTAAGTCTTCTTGTGGGATGTTCCCTATGGCCTGGTGTAAATCTTCATGTGGGATGTTCCCTATGGCCTGGTGTAAGTCTTCATGTGGGATGTTCCCTATGGCCTGGTGTAAGTCTTCATGTGGGATACTCCCTATTGCATGGTGTAAGTATTCATGTGGGATACTCCCTATGGCCTGGTGTAAGTCTTCATGTGGGATACTCCCTATTGCCTGGTGTCAGTCTTCATGTGGGATACTCCCTATTGCCTGGTGTAAGTCTTCATGTGGGATACTCCATATGCCTGGTGTAAGTCTTCATGTGGGATACTCCCTATTGCCTGGTGTAAGTCTTCATGTGGGATACTCCCTATTGCCTGGTGTAAGTCTTCATGTGGGATACTCCCTATTGCCTGGTGTAAGTCTTCATGTGGGATACTCCCTATGGCCTGGTGTCAGTCTTCATGTGGAAAAATCCATCTGGCCTGGTGTAAGTCTTCATGTGGGATACCCCCTATCGCCTGGTGTAAGTCTTCATGTGGGATACTCCCTATTGCCTGGTGTAAGTCTTCATGTGGTATACTCCCTATGGCCTGGTTTAAGACTTCATGTGGGATACTCCCTATGGCCTGGTGTATGTCTTCATGTGGGATACTCCCTATTGCCTGGTGTAAGTCTTCATGTAGTATACTCCCTATGGCCTGGTTTAAGTCTTCATGTGGGATACTCTCTATGGCCTGATGTAAGTCTTCATGTGGGATGTTCCCTATGGCCTGGTGTAAGTCTTCATGTGGGATGTTCCCTATGGCCTGATGTAAGTCTTCATGTGGGATACTCCCTATTGCCTGGTGTAAGTCTTCATGTGGTATACTCCCTATGGCCTGATGTAAGTCTTCATGTGGGATACCCCCTATGTCCTGGTGTATGTCTTCATGTGGAATACTCCCTATCACCACCAGGTGTAAGTCTTCATGTGGGATACTCCCTATTGCCTGGTGTAAGTCTTCATGTGGTATACTCCCTATGGCCTGGTGTAAGTCTTCATGTGGGATACCCCCTATGGCCTGGTGTATGTCTTCATGTGGGATACTCCCTATCACCACCAGGTGTAAGTCTTCATGTGGACACTCCCTATGGCCTGGTGTAATATTTCATGTGGGATACTCCCTGTCACTGATGTAAGTCATCATGCAGGATACTTCTTATCCCCTGGTGTAAGTCTTCATGTGGGATACTCCCTATTGGCCTGGTGTAAGTCTTCATGTGGGATACTCCCTTTGGCCTGGTGTCAGTCTTCATGTGGTATACTCCCTATGGCCTGGTTTCAGTCTTCATGTGGATGTATCCCTATGGCCTGTGTAAATTTTCATGTGGGATGTTCCCTATGGCCTGATGTAAGTTTCATGTGGGATGTTCCCTATGCCTGATGTAAGTCTTCATGTGGGATGTCCCTATGCCTGGTGTAAGTCTTCATGTGGGATACTCCCTATGGCCTGGTGTAAGTCTTCATGTAGGATACTCCCTATGCCTGGTGTCAGTCTTCATGTGGGAAACCCCCTATCACCTGGTGTAAGTCTTCATGTGGATACTCCTATGGCCTGTGTAATTCTTCATGTGGGATACTCCCTATTGCCTGGTGTAAGTCTTCATTGGGATACTCCCTATGGCCTGGTGTAAGTATTCATGTGGGATATCCCTATGGCCTGGTGTAAGTCTTCATGTGGGATACTCCCTATGACCTGGTTAAGTCTTCATGTAGGATACTCCCTATGGCCTGGTTATGTCTTCATGTGGGATACTCCCTATTGCCTGGTGTAAGTCTTCATGTGTGATACTCTCTATGGCCTGGTTTAAGTCTTCATGTGGGATACTCTCTATGGCCTGGTGTAAGTCTTCATGTGGGATTTCCCTATGGCCTGGTGTAATGTCTTCATGTGGGTTTATCCCTATGACCTGGTGTAAGTCTTCATGTGGGATATCTCCCTATGACCTGGTGTAAGTCTTCATGTGGGTTTACTCCCTATGGCCTGGTATAAGTCTTCATGTAGAGATACTCCCTATGGCCTGGTGTATGTCTTCATGTAGAATACTCCCTATCACCTGATGTACATCTTCATGTGGGGTATCCCTATGGCCTGGTGTATGTCTCATGTGGGATTACTCCCTATGGCCTGGTGTCAGTCTTCATGTGGTATCTCCCTATGGCCTGGTTTCAGTCTTCATGTGGGATGTTCCTATGGCCTGATGTATGTCTTCATGTGGGATGTTCCCTATGGCCTGATGTAAGTCTTCATGTGGGATGTTCCCTATGGCCTGATGTAAGTCTTCATGTGGGATGTTCCCTATGGCCTAGTGTCAGTCTTCATGTGTGATCCTGTATTGCCTGGATGTAAGTCTTCATGTGGGATACTCCCTATGGACTGGTGTAAGTCTTCATGTAGGATATCCTATCCATGGTATTAAGTCTTCATGTGGAGATACTCCCTATGGCCTGGTGTAAGTCTTCATGTGGGATACTCCCTATGCCTGGTGTAAGTCTTCATGTAGATACTCCCTATCGCCTAGTACAATCTTCATGTGGGATACTCCCTATGGCCTGGTGTCAGTCTCCATGTGGGATACTCCCTATGCCTGGTGTCAGTCTTCATGTGGTATACTCCCTATGGCCTGGTTTCAGTCTTCATGTGGGATGTTCCCTATGGCCTGATGTAAGTCTTCATGTGGGATGTTCCCTATGGCCTGATGTAAGTCTTCATGTGGGATGTTCCCTATGGCCTGATGTAAGTCTTCATGTGGGATGTTCCCATGGCCTGGTGTCAGTCTTCATGTTGGGATTTCGTATTGCCTGATGTAAGTCTTCATGTGGCATACTCCCTATGGCCTGGTGTAATCTTCATGTGGGAACTCCTATTGCCTGGTGTCAGTCTTCATGTAGGATACTCCCTATGGCCTGGTGTCAGTCTTCATGTGGGATACTCCCTATGGCCACTGGGTTTCAGTCTTCATGTGGGATACTCCCTATGGCCTGGTGTCAGTCTTCATGTGGGTATACTCCCTATGGCCTGGTGTAAGTCTTCAGTGGGATTCCCTATGGCCTGGTGTAAGTCTTCATGTGGGATACTCCCTATCGCCTGGTGTAAGTCTTCATGTAGAGATACTCCCTATGGCCTGGTGTCAGTCTTCATGTGGGACACTCCCTATGGCCTGGTGTAAGTCTTCATGTGGGATACTCCCTATGGCCTGGTGTAATTATCTTCATGTGGGATACTCCCTATCGACCTGGTGTAAGTCTTCATGTAGAGATACTCCCTATGGCCTGGTGTCAGTCTTCATGTGGTATACTCCCTATGCCTGGTTTGGTCTTCATGTAGAGTACTCCCTATGGCCTTGTGTCATTCTCATGTGGGATACTCCCTATGGCCTGGTGTAAGTCTTCATGTGGGATATCTCCCTATGGCCTGGTGTAAGTCTTCATGTGGGATTTCCCTATGGCCTGGTGTAAGTCTTCATGTGGGATACTCCTATGGCCTGGTGTAAGTCTTCATGTAGTGATACTCCCTATGGCCTGGTGTAAGTCTTCATGTGGGATACTCCCTATTGCCTGGTGTAAGTCTTCATGTAGTGATACTCCCTATGGCCTGGTGTAAGTCTTCATGTGGGATACTCCCTATTGGACTGGTGTAAGTCCTCACATGGGATACTCCATATGGCCTGGTGTGTCTTCATGTGGATACTCCCTATTGCCTGGTGTCAGTCTTGATGTGTTATACTCCCTATGCCTGGTGTATGTCTTCATGTGGGATACTCCCTATGCCTGTGTAAGTCTCATGTGGGATACTCCTTTTGGCCTGGTGTAAGTCTTCATGTGGGATAGTCCCTATGCCTGGTGTGAGTCTTCATGTGGCATATTCCTGTTCATCCTAGTGTAAGTCCTCACGTGGGATACTCCCTTTGGCCTGGTGTGAGTCTTCATGTGGGATACTCCCTATGGCCAGGTGTGAGTCTTCATGTGGGATGTTCCCTTGGCCTGGTGTAAGTCTCATGTGGGATATTTTCTTTGACCTGGTGTCAGTCTTCATGTGGGATACTCCCTATGCCTGTGTACAGTCTTCATGTGGTCACTCCCTATGGCCTGATGTAAATTTCATGTGGGATACTCCCTGTACCTGGTGTAAGTCATCATGCAGGTATACTCCTTATGCCCTGGTGTAGTCTTCATGTGGGATATCCCTATGGCCTGGTGTAAGTCTTCATGTGGGATACTCCCTATGGCCTGGTGTAAGTCTTCATGTTGGGATACTCCCTATCACCTGTGTACATCTTCAGTGGGGTTCCCTATGGCCTGGTGTCAGTCTTCATGTGGGATATCCCTATGGCCTGGTGTCATTCTTCATGTGTATATCCCTATGGCCTGGTGTCAGTCTTCATGTGGGATGTTCCCTATGGCCTGGTGTAAGTCTTCATGTGGGATGTTCCCTATGGCTTGGTGTAGTCTTCATGTGGGATGTTCCCTATGGCCTGGTGTAAGTCTTCATGTGGGATGTTCCCTATGGCCTGTGTAAGTCTTCATGTGGGATTTCCCTATGCCTGGTGTAAGTCTTATGTGGGATTTCCCTATGGCCTGGTGTCAGTCTTTATGTGGGATTCCCTATGGCCTGGGTAAGTCTTCATGTGGGATGTTCCCTATACCTGGTGTAAGTTTCATGTGGGATGTTCCCTATGCCTATGTAAAATCTTCATGTGGGATTCTCCCTATGGCCTGTGTAAGTCTTCTGTGGGATGTTCCCTATGGCCTGGTGTAAGTCTTCATGTGGGATTTCCCTATGGCCTTTGTAAGTCTTCATGTGGGATTTCCTATGGCCTGTGTCAGTCTTCATGTTTGATACTCCGTTTTGGCCTGATGTAAAGTTTCATTGGGATACTCCCTATCGCCTGTTGTAAGTCTTTATGTGGGATACTCCTATTGCCTGATGTAAGTCTATTTGGTGATACTCCCTATTGCCTGGTGTAAGTCTTCATATGGGATACCCCTATAGCTGGCGTTAAGTTTTATGTGGGATACTCACTATTGCCTGGTATAAATTTCATGTGGGATACTCCCTATGGCCTGGTGTCAATGTTCATGTGGGATACTCCTATGGCCTGGTGTAAGTTGCATGTGGGATATCTCTATGGCCTGGTGTAAGTCTTCATGTGGGATGTCCCTTATGGCCTGTGTCAGATGTTCATGTGGGATGTTCCCTATGGCCTGGTGTAAGTCTTCATGTGGGATACTCCCTATGGCCTGGTGTAAGTCTTCATGTGGGATACTCTCTATGGCCTGGTGTAAGTCTTCATGTGGGATGCTTCCTATGGCCTGGTGTAAGTCTTCATATGGGATACTTCCTATGGCCTGGTGTAAGTCTTGCATTTGGTAAACTCCCTATGGCCTGGTGTAAATGTTCATGTTGGGTACTCCCTATGGCCTGGTGTAAATGTTCATGTGGGATATTCCCTATGGCCTGGTGTAAATGTTCATGTGGGATACTCTCTATGGCCTGGTTGTAAATGTTCATGTGGGATACTCCCTATTGCCTGGTGTAAGTCTTCATGTGGGATACTCTCTATGCCTGGTGTAAGTCTTCATGTGGGTACTCCCTATGACCTGGTGTAAGTCTTCATGTTGATATTCCCTATGGCCTGGTGTAAGTCTTCATGTGGGATACTCCCTATTGCCTGGTGTATGTCTTCATTTGGGATTCTCCTATTGCCTGGTGTCAGTCTTCATGTGGGATACTCCCTATTGCCTGGGTGGTAACGTCATCATGTGGGATACTCCCTATCACCTAGTGTATGTCTTCATGTGGAGTAACAGACTAATTCTCTCTCCCTCTCTCTCTCTCTCCTTTTCTCCTTTTTCTATAGTCTCTAAAATTTTACAGTGAAAAAAACTACTTTGTATAGAGTTTTGAAAAAAAAAAATCAGGATTGTTGCTGACATCTTATTGTTCGTCTTATGGAGATATTCATATCACAAAATACACATTTAGAGACTGTGGCATGTGGACCCTCTTTGGGCAGAGGTTGGTGTAAAAATATATATTCGTTGCTATTTCATAGTTTCGTAAAACAGTTTTTTGTTGTTCGGCCTAAGATATATCCACCAGAAAGGGTGACTACATGTTATTGAGCGAATGAATGAATGAGTGTGTGTATGAGGGTGTGTGTGTGTGTGTGGGGTTGTGTGTGTGTGTGTGTGTGTGTGTGTCTCTCTCTCTGTGTGTGTGTGTGTGTGTGTGTGTGTGTGTGTGTGTGTGTGTGTGTGTGTGTGTGTGTGGTGTTCGTGTGTGTTTGTGTGTGGGGAGGGGTATTGGCACGCGCGTGCGTGCGTGTGTGTGTGCGTGTGTGTGTGTGTGTGTGTGTAGGTTTGTTCGAGTGTGTGTGTGTGTGTGTGTGTGTGTGTGTGTGTGTGTGTGTGTGTGTGTTTGTTTGTGTGTGTGTGTTACTATGTTGTGTGGGTACTGCACGCGCACACCTTTAAGCTGTGTGTATGTACACATCAATATATATATATGCGTGTAAAGAAGAAATTGAGTCTAGAATCTATACATTTCAATAACTATCCACATACTCAGAGCTGCAGTTTCAAAAAAAAAAAGCATGCCTAAAATGTGCAGGAAGAAGAAGGAAAAAAAAAAAAAAAAAAAAAAAAAACGCATCGCACGATTTTTTTTCCCGAGGACACTAACGGGGACAAGATGTACTTGGCTATTATCCCAAATATTGGGAAACCTGGTGTGGTCATTCTGCACGCTTCTATTGCATGTTACTTGTCGGCCAGCTGAACTGACCTCGCAGACTTGGCACTGCCGCTGCAGTTACGCCGCCCACCGGTAGTGACATCATCCTTGGCCCATAACCCTCTTGGCGGGCAGATGCCCAATGTCCGGCCACGTTCAGGTCGCTAAGTTCAATGCCATTCGTACAACTGTAAGTGACCCGTGTTTCTGAATATTGTCGTGTTTTTCTGCAGCAAAGTGATTGCCAGTGTTCAAGAAAATAGGCCACCAGAAGAAAACACACATACTCTCTCTCTCTCTCTCACCACACTACCACACACACACACACACCACACCA
>CM060305.1:22466114-22476114 GCA_030674185.1 Monoplex corrugatus | reverse complement strand
AAGCAGGAACAAAACCAAAATTCTTGATATAATCGAAACGAGTTGAACACATTAACAAACACAGTTTAAACATATTTGGGCATCTCTAATACTTTTGAGGTATAAACCTTGAACGGATTTCATCTAAAGCTGGACAGACAGCACAGGACAAAATGTCTTGAGAGAGAGAGAGAGAGAGGGAGAGAGAGAGAGAGAGAGAGAGAGAGGACACACACAGACAGACAGACAGAGACAAAGACGGACAGACGGACAGACAGACAGACAGACAGACGAAGAGATAATCTGGAAGGTAGTATTAGGTGCAGATGTCTATATTGTCTTTGCCTAAACAAATTAACTGACAATTACATGTATGAAAGATGAGACAGAGAAAGAGAGAGACAGAGAGAGAGGCAGAGAGAGAGGGAGGAAGGGAAGGAGACAGAGACAGAAAAAGGAGATAGAGAGAGAGAGAGAGACAGAGACAGAGACAGAGACACACACACACACAGACAGACAGACAGACAGACAGAGAGACAGACAGACAGACAGAGAGACAGACAGTATCAGTTGTTAATGGAGAAGAGCAAGTCGATAAGAACGAGGGATGTAGAAAGACGATACCACGAAACGTGAGCCGAGTCGCCGACATCACCGTTCACCATATCTTTCTTTCAGCGAGCAGAACCGCAATCATAAGCCATTGTGTGTGTGTGTGTGTGTGTGTGTGTGTGTGTGTGTGTGTGTGTGTGTGTGTGTGTGTGTGTGTGTGTGTGTGTGTTTGTGAGCGCGCGCGCGTGTGTGTGTGTGTGTTTGTGTGTGCGCGCGCGCGCGCGTGTGTGTGTGTGTGTGTGTGTGTGTTTCTGTGACACACAAAAAAACATCAAATTTGTCTCAGCTGTTTCGGTGTAGTACTTTACCAAACGTAGACTGTTAAGTAATCGAGAACGAATAAGACTGGAACTAATGTCGGCAAAATCAGGGCCAGTGGACCAAATTATGCCTAAGAGCAGCACTTTGTGAGGGAGGTGATTGCACATGATTTTCTATTGAACGTTTGATAATGTGGGGTATTATATTTGCACCGTTGCGGCATTTTCTACCATTGTCTTCTTCGCTTCATGTTAAGCTTTTATGAATAATTTTTTTCAGCTGATGTTTTTCAAGGTCATGATAACCTCGAAAAGTACAAAATCTGGATTTTGTGTAATGTTTTTCCTTTGAAATACAAGGGAGTGTGTGTGTGTGTGTGTGTGTGTGTGTGTGTGTGTGTGTTGTGTTGTGTGTGTGTGTGTGTGTGTGTGTGTGTGTGTGTGTGTGTGTGTGTGGTGTGTGTGTGTGTGGTGTGTGTGTGTGTGTGTGTGTGTGGTGTGTGTGTGTTGTGTGTGTGTGTGTGTGTATGTGTGTGTGTTCGCGCTCGCGCGCGCGCGCGCTCACACCTCTCTCTTTCCCTGTCTCTTTGTCTGTCTGTCTGTCTCTGTCTCTGTTTCTCTCTCTCTCTCTCTCTGCCTCTCTACCTCTCTGTCTTTGTTTCTGTCTCTCTGTCTGTGTCTGTCTGTCTGCCTTCCTGCTTGTCTGTCTGTCTGTCTGTATCTTTGTCTCTGTCTCTGTCTCTGCCTGTCTGTGTCTGTCTGTCTGTCTGTCGGTGTCTGGGTCTGTTTCTGTCTGACTGTGTCGCTCTCTCACTCACTCACTCACTCGTTCTCTCTGAGCGTGTGCATGCGTGCGTGCGTGCGTTCGTGCGTGTTTGTGTGTGTTTGTGTATATATGTATGTATGTATGTATGTATGTATGTATGTATGTGTGTATGTGTGTGTTTCTCTGTCTGTCTGTCTGTCTGTCTGTCTATCTATGTATCTATCTATCTATCTATCAATCTATCTATCTATCTATCTATCTATCTATCTGTCTCTATCTATCTATCTATCTATCTGTCTGTCTGTCTGTCTATCTATCTATCTGTCTGTCTGTCTATCTATCTATCTATCTGTCTGTCTATCTATCTATCTATCTATCTATCTATCTATCTATCTATCTATCTATCTATCTGCCAGCCTGCTACCAAAATGTGTCAGCAAGATTTCTCAGCTTTGTCTGGGTAGATCTTTACCAATTTTGAGTCAAATATGTGGACTGATGAGGAAGCACAAAGGCATGTATCTTTTTAGAGCAAGACGTCAAGCCTAAGACCACACGACTTGAAATTAGGGCTACATAGGCCTATCTTCTTTTTTTTTCATGAGACGAGTGTGTGGATAGCTCTTTCTCAGGTACTTTTTACTATCGCTTTTGACAGGCGCGGTTGCTAAGTGGGCAAACGTCGAATTTTCAGTCGTAAGGTCCTGGGTTCGTGTCGCGTAGACACTACCGCTTGGTGGGCAAAAGGAGAGAGAGAGAGAGACAGACAGACAGACAGACAGACAGACATACAGAGACAGACAGAGACAGACAGAGAGACAGAGACAGAGAGAGACCGAGACAGAGACAGAGAGACAGAGACAGAGAGAGACAGAGAGAGACAGAGAGAGACAGAGACAGAGAGAGCGCGACAGACAGAGAAAGAGAAAGGGAGGGAGGGAGGGAGGAGGGAGAAAGAGAAAGAGAGAGAGACATACAGACAGAGTGAAAGAAAAAGATAAAGAGAGAGAGAGAGAGGGAGAGAGAGAGAAGGAGAGAGAGAGAGACAGACAGACAGACCGACAGACAGAGACAGAGGGAGACAAACAGAGATAGCATTCTAAATATTTCACTTTTCTACAGAATTAATCACACACACACACACACACACACACACACACACCACCGCGCACACACACACACACACGCACACACACACACACACACACACAGACACACAGACACACACACACACAGACACACACACACACACAACACAAATTGAGTGGCCTTGAAGAAGCTTTGACTGAATCTAAAGCGAGGACAGTAGTGACGTGTTTTTTTTACAGTAGTGCAAACATAATAAAAATACCAGTTTTCAAGTTTTCATCATAATAATAATAATAATAATATATTTTATTTATATAGCGCAAAATCTTGATAAAATCAAATCTAAGCGCTGAGCGTATACATGCATACATACCTACATACATATGAGCGTATACATGCATACATACATGCATACATACTTAAATACATAAATCTAAGCTGAGCGTATACATGCATACATACATACATACATAAATCTAAGCGTATACATACATACATACATACATACATACATACATTACATGCATACATACGTACGCACATGCATACATAATAATTACAATATTTATATAGCGCAAAATCTCGACAAAATCAAATCCAAGCGCCGAAAAGACACACACGCACACACGCACGCACGCACACACACGCACGCACACACACACACACACACACACACACACACACACACACACACACACACACACACACACACACACACACACACACGCATGGCCACAAATGGGGAGAAAGAATAAAAGCAATAAAAGCAAGAATAAAACCAATGGAAAACCACAGAGAGCACATCATATACAGTTATATATTAAAACAAAGTGATTCCCCTCCGAGCGGAGACAGGCTGCAGAGGGGGGTTGAGTGAAAATGCTGATTAAGGACATTGTTTCTTGGTCGGCGTCACCTTGACCTTGACACCTAACCTTCGTTTCCACTTTGTGGCTTCTTAGCGGCAAACCTCTTTTAGCCTATCCAAATTTGGTAACGATCTTGTTCAAAAACAGCTGAGAAAATTCTGCCAATATACGTTTGTCGCAGACAGACAAGCACACAGATGCACACAGATTGATATGAAAGAATTTCCCTTTAATTGAAAGTAAAATAATGAGTGACTGAGGAAATGGACATTTAAAAAATATTCCTTTCGTTGCTTTTTTTTTTTTTCTAACCTAATTTTAATTCTGGGTGAAGGGGGACGATTCTTTTATTGTTTTTGTCGATTTCTCAGTAAGCCGTGGCTTTTTTTTTAGTGTGTGTGTGTGTGTTGTGTGTGTGTGTGTGTGTGTGTGTGTGTGTGTGTGTGTGTGTGTGTGTGTGTGTTTGTGTGCGTGTGTGTGTGTGTTGCGTGCGTGAGTGTGTGTGTATGTGTGTGTGTGCGTGAGTGAATGAGCGTGCATCTGCGTGCGTGCGTGTGCGTGTGTGTGCGCATGCGTGCGTGCGTGTGCGTGTGTGTGTCGTGTGTGTGTGCGTTCGCGTTTGTGTGTGTGCGTGTGCGTGTATGTACGTGTGTGTGTGTGTGTGTGTATGTGTGTTTGCGCGCGCGCGCGCTACACCCAACACTCTGTTTTTAATTGTTGTAAATCTTCTTTTTTTCTTCACTATTCTTTTTCTCTTTTACTTTACCCTCGTCCATTTTCGAGCCAAATCCTTTGCCAGCCTTGTGGGGATTCATTTCGTTTCCTGTCGGATTGACCGCAAGGCGTTGAAGGAAGCTGATCGATACTTAAACAGTCGGCCCCTTGATCAAGGCATCGAATGCTGTGTTCTTTAAAAACGTAAGTGTACTCTTACGTACTTAGGAAGCTGGCTGATGGTCCGTTTTTAAGTCCTTGTTTCCTCTCCTTCGTCTATGCCTTTCTGTAACTCTGTGACTCTGTGACTCTGTGACTCTCTCTCTCTCTCCCCTCTCTCTCTGTCTCTCTTTCTATGTCTGTCTGTCTCTCTCTTCCCCCTCTGTCTCTGTCTCTCTCCCTGTCTCCCTCCCCCTCTCGTTCGTGCGTGTTTGTGTGTGTGTCTTTAACTCTCTCTCTCTCTCTCTCTCTTTCTATGTCTGTCTCTCTCCCCCCCCCTCTGTCTCTCTCCCTGTCTGCCCCTCCCCTCTGTCTGTCTTTCTTTCTATGTCATCTCTGTCTTTGTCGCTCAATGTCTGTCTGTCTGTCTCTGTCGCTCAATGTCTGTCTGTCTGTCTGTATGTCTCTCTCTCTCTCTCTCTCTCTCTCTCTCTCTGTAAGTGTGCACACGTGTGTGTGTGTCCGTCCGTACGTGCGTGCGTGTTTGTGTGTGTGTCTTTAACTCTCTCTCTCCTCCTCTCTCTCTCTCTCTCTCTCTCTCTCTCTCTCTTTCTGGCTTATTTTCTTACCGGTATTGATGGGGAAGACTCTTATTGATCATTATCTGTAAACACATTCTGTTGTTCATGTCTGCAACTGAAATGATTTTTTTTTAAAAAGGTTGAAAACTTATTGAAGCAATCTACGTATAACTGTACTGTGCTAAGAATTGTAGCTGATATATATATATATATATGTATATGTATATGTATATGTATATGTATATGTATATGTATATGTATATTGAAGAAAATAACAGACCTCCTAAATGGGATTTATGACACTGGAAAATCCCAAAGATATGTCAAAATCAATTTTCATTGCACTTCCAAAGAAAGCAGGGGCTATAAAATGTAAACTCCATCGCACAATCAGCTTGATGAGTCATTTCACAAAGATCCTATCGAGAATAATCATGATGAGGACAAGGAATAGGATCAAAAGTGAAATAGCAGAAGAACAGTGTGGATTTGTGGAAGGGAAAGGAACTAGTAATGCCATATACGTCCTAAGAACTATCATAGAGAGGTCAATCGAGATGAATAGGGATTATGTTTCTGCTTTGTTGGTTATACCAAGGCTTTCGATCGGGTAAGACATGAAGAATTGATCAACCAACTAGAAAGACTCAGTATTGATGGAAAAGATCTGCGAATGATCAATAATATGTATTGGAAACAAACAGCTGCAATGAGAATGGAAAACGATATGGGCTCTTTCCAAAATACCAAAAGAGGAGTCAGACAAGGTTGTGTTTTGTCACCAGATATGATTTCACTTTACAGCGAAAACATCACGAGAAACCTGGAGGAATGCCCTGGATTAAAGGTTGGAGGAAAAATGATAAACAACACTCGATACGCAGATGACACCGTGCTAATTGCAGAAAATGAAAGGGACCTACAAAACCTTGTGAATATAATAGAAATAAAGAGCACAGGAAAGGGGTTGGAACTAAACAGCAGGAAGACTGAAGTCATGGTGATCAGTAAAAACATGTAATGCCCTCATGCAAAATAACAGCAAACGGCATAAACTTGAGACAGGTTTAAATATCTGGGAACGATCATCCCACCAGACGGCAGATGTACATCAGAAATAGCCATCAGAATCGGCCAAGCCAAAACAGCATTCAAGAAGATGAAAAGCATTCTTACCAACAAATGCCTATCAATTTACATTACGAAGAGAGCTCTTGAATGGTAAATAGAACCGATAATGTTATACGGTTGTGAGGCGTGGACAGTCAACAAGCAAAGCCAGAACAAGATCGAGGCAGCCGAGATGCGGTTTCTAAGAAGAATGTTGAGAGTTCCATGGACAGCAAAGAAAACCAATGAAACAGTCTTGATGGAGGCAGACACAAGAAGATCATTCATAAGGAAGATTAGGAAAAGACAGGCAATATTTATAGGCCATTTTATGAGAAAAGGGGAATTGGAGCACCTGGTCATAACAGGAAAGCTGGAGGGCAAGATAGCACCAGGTAGACACAGAGAAAAAATATTGGACGGACTTGACGAGTGGCTGAGGACAGAGAGGGTGGAAGATATGCTTGCGTCAACATGGGACAGATGCATATGGAGGGCCATGATCGCCAACGCCATGTGGCAAGGCACTTGATGATGATGATGATGATGTATATATATATATATATATATATATTTATATATATATATATACATACATACATATATATGTATGTGTGTATGTATGTGTATATATATATATATATACTCCTAATCATAATTTAAGGGCCACTTCTTCCTTCCTCTCTAATTTTAAGTTGAAATAATTGACAATGTTTAGAATTGATTCTATGTTTTATTTCATCATTTCCACACCTGTTTTGGAAAAAGAAATTAGCACAATGACCCATTAGTGAACAGCACATGCATTTAAAGGAACATCCCCCCCTTTTCAAAAAACAGAAAGTGTCAGATTTGGCCAATCTGTTTTCAATATCGCGTGTGTCCGCCCCGAGCCTGGATGCATGCTTCACAGCACCGATGCATCGACCCCACAAGGGTACGGAGTGTGTCCTGAGGGATGGCCGCCCACTCGATCTGCAGGATGTCGACCAGCCTGGCCAGGGTGCCCGGTGGGGGGTGGTTGTCCCTGATGCGCCTCCCGAGCACATCCCAGAGGTGTTCAATTGGGTTCATGTCATGTGAGCACGCTGGCCAGGCCATACGGACGACTTCATGCTGCTCCAGGAAGTCGGTCACAAGGCGTGCTCGATGCGCAGGTGCATTGTCGTCCTGGAAGATGGCGCCTTGACCAAGGTCCACAAGCGCAGGCAGTGCCACGGCCGCCAGAACCTCGTCCCGGTACCGGACCCCGTTCAGGATGCCGTCAATGGGGAGCAGGGGGGTCCGGGTACCACGGCTCATGCCACCCCACACCATCACCGACCCGCCGCCGTACCGGTTATGCTCTTGGACAGTGGCGTCAGCGAACCTCTCCCCTTGACGTCGCCACACCCGAGCCCGGCCATCGTTAAAGGTCAGGGTGAACCTGGACTCATCCGAAAACAAGACCCGGGCCCACTATTTCCTTGTCCAGGTCACGTGCTCCCTGGCCCAGGTCATGCGGCGCACTCTGTTGACCGGTGACAGCACGGGTCGGACGGCCGGTCTCCGTGACCTCAAGTTTGCCTCATGTAGCCGTCTTCTCACCGTGCTGCAGCTGATGTTAGCACCTGTTGCGTCCCTCAGCTGACCCCTCAAGGTCACCGCAGTGGATGCCCTTTCCCTCAGGACGGAGAGGGCAAGGTAGCGGTCTTGCTGTCTTGTCGTTACTCTGGGTCGACCCGTGTGACGCCTTTCCTGGACTGCTCCAGTCTCATTGAAGCGCTCCAGCAGTCTCTGGATTGTGGAATGCGACACTTCAAGTCGTCTAGCAACTTCCCGCTGCGCTAGGCCTTCATCAAGCAGAGCGAGGGCTCTCCCCCGCTGCTCATCCGTCATCCGTCGTCTTGCAAGCATGGTTAAAACGAACCAAGAACGGGTCCTTTTTATCCTCGTCTGCGGGCAACTTTGGCTGGAGTAGTGTTCAAAAAGGGCTTGCCTTGCACGTGCAAAGCGAATTTTGTCGCTACCTTGCCTGCGTCGTCAGAGAGACCCTGCTGAAGATTCGACAATTTCGTGTGGAAATTGTCTTCCTTGGGCCGCCCATTGCAAATCGGCAAATCCCCAAACACGTGCCAAAAGGAAACTGCAATGTTGTCTGAGCTCTTATCCATTCAGTTACGGCAACGAATTGGAGAAAAGAGTAAGAGAAAATAGGTTATTTCTCCTTTCAAAAATTGACTCAAAAACGTTCCTGGCCCTTCAATAATGACGTGTAGTATATATATATATATATATATATATATATATATATGCATATACACTGTATATATGTATATGTATATATATATATATAATTATATATTCATATATGTATATGTATATATATATATATATATATATATGTGTGTGTGTGTGTGTGTGTGTGTGTGTGTGTGTGTGTGTGTGTGTGTGTGTGTGGTGCGCGCGCGCGCGCGCCTTCAAGTAGATCGCAAAACAGAGTCATTTTGCTATGGAACCAAAAAGATTCATGCTTCACATTGACCCACAATTTCCAATGTTAGTACCACAAAATGAAATATGTTTTGCAAAATGTAATCAGTATTAAAATTCTACTTTCTTTTCATCTTATTGTTTTTTCTTCAGAATGTTGTAACTGTTTGGTTTTGTTGTGTGTTATTATTGTTTTGAATGCGCATATAGCGTTGTCATTTTGAATTTTCACGCAGTTTATTAGATGTTACGGCATATGCAGACTGGAAACAACATGTTCTTTGAAAAAGGAAGAAAAAAACAAGTGTTGATCTCATAGCGTATATGTTCTGGATAATGTACTGATGACAAGGAACCTTGCCAGTGATGACATGTCATGATTGGTTTAGATCTTCCATTATATCATTTCATGCCATCATCTCAGTTAGAATTTCCATTGTGATTTTCATTCACACACATTGAAAATCAATCACTCAACCAATCGATCAATCAATCAATTAATCTAATCAGTCGATCAATCAATCATTCAATCAATCAATCAATCAACCAATCAGTCGGTCAATCAATCAGTCGGTCAATCAATCAATCAATCAATCAATCAATCAAATTCAATGTCTACGATTTGTGACATGAAAACATTAAGCGTTTTTGATATGGAAACATGAAGTACATTAAACAGTAAAAACATGAGCGCACACAAACACACGCGCGCACACACACAAACACACGCGCGCACACACGCAAACACACATACACACTCTCTTTCTCTTTCTTTCTCTCTGTCTTTCTGTATTTCTGTCTGTCTGTCTGTCTCTCTCTCTCTCTTACAACACAGACACACACAGACACACACAGACACACACAGACACACACAGACACACACACACACACACACACACACACACACACACACACACACACACACACACACACGCACATACTCATATGCTCACTAAATCACCTACCCAGTTTCACCCACGCACTCAAGCCAGCACATATTCTCTTCTTCAGCATACTTGATGCTTCCCCCCCCCCCCCCCCCCCCCCCCCCCAAGAAATGAATAAATTTGGGATTAAAGCTGGACCTGTGATGCAGTGCATACATGGAGCTAGTTCTTTTCTGTGTTGCGGAGACATGGCGAACTGATTGCAAGACAGAAAGACGCCAGAGGGGGGATCATGTCTACAGACAGATCTTGAAAATTGGATCGGAGTACCGCATCCCCATCGAAAAAGGAGGCCTAGAAAATCTGGTACCAGTAGTATTGTCAACAAAGTGATGGAGATGTCTGGGCCATGTCTTATGATGGACACAACCAAACACCCTGACAACGATTTATCATGGGCACCATTACCTGGGCAAAGAAAGAATGGCGGACCAGCAGGAAC
>CM060305.1:22453614-22458614 GCA_030674185.1 Monoplex corrugatus | reverse complement strand
GATGTGGTTGGTGTTGTTGCAATTGCTGTTGTTTGTGTTGTTGAAGTTGTTGTTGTTTCTTAAGCCCTTTGTAGAGATAAACGTTCTCTAATAGTTGCCTGTAAGAGCTGTTTATGCCAAGAACGTCATCAAATATGTATGAACATAATTCTTAGCTGACCAGAATAACATTATCCACATTTGTTTATTTTTATGGGCAGCCTTCCCAATGACACAGTATGGCTTGTTATCATGTGCCATGTCGTAAAATGTTTGAAAGTTTCTATGGGAATTCAGAAATATACCTATGGCCGGATGAATACGACCTCGTCCATATGATCCTCATTGTATTCTGGTTTGATACATTACCTTTATTTGTCTCGTGAAAAGTAGGTCATGGGGTATGGTCTCCATGCTGTGTCATGAGCTTAATTATTAAGGAGATCCTGTATGTATCTCGGTACTGTGGTGTGTATGGCCTATACTATGTGTCACTGTTTCACTGTAGGCAGTGAAAAACTCTTAGCGTGGATTTTCCCGGTTTTCATATATCAGTGTGTTTCAAATGTTGTACAAAATATGCATTATTCAGAGTGCATTTTTTATAACTGATTCTATATGGGCCATTTTGAGGATCCCAAAAATTAATGTGGATAAAATGAAAACAGGTTATATAGGATTCGTTGTGTTTTTTTAAATATTTTTTATACAGACCTACATGTATGGAAATTGATATTAAGCAAAAACAGATGAATGTTATTATGTTCATCGCTGTGGTTGTACTGTGGGGATCACGTTTATCAGAAAATGGAAACGATAATTTTACACGAAGAAAGAGATCGATAGTATTATCCGAGTATTGTCTCGTTTTTACGTGAAGATTCGACATATATTTGTTCTCACTGACTTCATTTCATGTCAGTTCATTTCATGTCATTTCATTTTGTTTCGTGTCATTTCATGTATACTTTCTGCATTTGCTTTGCTTTGATTTGTACTGCGTGTACTTTTTTTTTTAGGATCATTGCACTCAGGGAGGTTACCTTTGTGCTCACCTTTTTTTTTCGTCCATTTTCTGTGCCAGTTTAATGGCCGCAGAAGCTGAAACAGTTTTTATTATGCGATGATGATGATGTCGATGTGGATGATAATCATGATGTTATGGAGTTCCATCTAGGATTGAGACTGCGTGACAGGGTTGTACTCTACGCTTATTATCATAATATATCCTGGTGTCAACCAGGCCCGAGAGATACAGACACCTGCGGTGTTGGTCAGAAAATTTAAGCAACACCATCAATGACGCATCCGCGAAGTGGATGAGACTCGACTGTGTGGTTCCAGTCTTCCCAATGAGCCCACAGCACGCCCAACTCTGGGTAGGAGCCGGTTAGACCGACAAATCCCACAATGATTTTGAAGGTACCGATGGGGATTCGAACCCACAACCTGCCAGTCGGTAGTCCGTTGCGTTAACCACTACACCACGGCGACTGGTGTATGCGTGTACTTGGGTGAACTTCGTTTCACGACAAGATTGCACGAAGGCCGAAAGAGGTAACAAAACTAGTTTTGCTGTGTAGCGGCTCATGTGTACATTGATGTTTAAATCACTGTCAATTCTTATGCACCTGAAATGTTTAGCTTGAACAGTCAGCGGGCGAGGCCAGAGCGGGATTGGGGCAGCCGAGATGTGGTTTCTGGGGGGAGTGTTGGGGGTTCCATGACGGCAAGGAGAGCAGGCAGGATAGTCTTGATGGAGGCAGACGCAGTGGATCACTCATGGAGAAGATCGGAGAAGACGGGCAACATTTGTAGGCCATTTTATGAGGAAGGGGATTTGGAGCACCTGGTCACAACGGGAGGGCTGGAGGGAAGGAAAGCACCAGGTGGACCCGGGGTGAGGGTGCTGGACGGACTTGCGGGGTGGCTGGGGAGAGGAGGGTGGGGAAATGCTGGGGCAACAGAATAGAGACAGATGGAAGTCCATGATCGCCAACGCCATGCGGCAGGGCACCTGATGATGATGATTACATAATGCATTTGTGAGATATCCACCGTTCTGTGTTTTTTGTTTCCATTCCTGTTCTTGCACTTTGCTGTTTCGCCTTTTCACCATTTCAGTTTTCTTATGTCGGGCTTTTCCGGTATAAATTCTCCCATTTGTTTGTTTGTTTGTTTCTGTTTTCGTCCTAGCACTTTTTTTGTGTGTTTCATTTCGTCATTTCCGTTTCCGCTCTCTTAGTTCGTTCTTTCGTTTTTTTGTTTCCCATCTTATCTGTTCTTTTTTGCCTGTTCTTGTTAATTTTCTCCCTAAAAATATGGGTAACATATAATTCCCCCATAATTATGATTAACAGACGGACATGTTTGTGACTTGTGGTTTGGCGACTTGATATCGAGAGAAAAACGAGTCGGTAAAACACAACAACAACAACAACAACAAACAAAAAAAACAAAACAACAAACCAAAAAAGAAAAAGAAAACAACAACAACAACAACAACAACAACAAGGGTAAGTCAAGTAAGAAAAGCAGATGGCTGAAATGTTCAGTGGAAATGATGAGGACATTTTTTTCATGATACAGGTGAAATACTTTAATTGATTATTGAAGTCTGTAAACTCCATAATAAACAAACTTCAACGTAGTTATCAATCTTCAACATAAACTCTGTACATGTTTACATTTACTTGTCTGTTGTCCAAGTGTTAACAACAAAACAAAAGAATTTAAAAAAAATAGACACATTATCACACGAAATAAAGTCACACAAGGAAAAAAAACAACTCACACATGAATGATCGACTATTACAGGATTATATACTTCTTTCAACAAAGAACTCAGGATCTACGTGTTTTCTACTTCTTTTTTTTTTCCTGTTGGGTGGTATTTGCATATACTGAAACACAACGTTTTGGATTAAGCAACGATGAGCATTACGCTTCATTCAGTGAGTGTTGGCAGGCATCCTGTTTCCTTTGTCAGTCAGGGTGGGGCAGTGACAGAGTTAATTACTTGTGCTCTTCCCAAGCCCACTGAACTGATTTGGTTTCGATGTCATGGAAGACTGACCAAGTTACGGCGCAGTTGTGGGTTATTTCTACTCAGTTTCAGTTTCGATTTCTCAAGATTACGTCTCCTCGCTCGGAATGAATTCGATATATGCACTAACGTCACAGGTGCCATGTGATTGAGAAGATCCAGAATGATCACGGACACAAGCCTCAAGCCTGCACTAAACCCACGAGCTGGCCAGGTCCTGAGGTCCTACCTAGATATTTGCACAACTCTGGGGTCGTAGGGGAGTGAGGTGGTAGAGACCTCAACTTTTCCCGGGGCCATCATTACGAGGGCGGCGCCCATCCCCTCTTTCTCGCTTCAAATCCACATTCATGTTCGTATTCTTTTTTTTTTTTTAACCAAGACTTCAGAAAGGCAAGGTTATTCGGTCTTCAAGGGGTGGGACCTGGGAAATCAACTAGCTCTCCAAGTTTTTTACCAAGGCAACTAGTCAATGCCCTCCTCCTCACGATTTTCAACTGCCGTGGGATCTTTAGCGTGCGCAGCCAGAAGGCACACGGGTCCGTCTCGTTTTTCGTCCCCTTCCGAAGGACTAGACGTTCAGTTCGATTTTAGGGTCAAAGTGAGGAGAAAAGTCGAGACCTATACGGGGAGCAAACCTTGGAACCTCGAGTTTAGTCATTGGCAGGCGAACGTCTGAACCATTCTGCCACTCATTCTGCGCATTGAGAAAGCTATGTCATAGAAGAATAATTAATGAATCACGGCGCAGTTGTGGTTGTAAAGTATTGTCTGAGCCTTCCCATAGACCAGACTTTGCTTGGCTAGCCAGATGTTAAGGATTGGGCATGGTTATCTGGTATTGGGAACTAGATAAATCATTTGCAGGTACACAATGTCCTGCATACTGATTAACTCACTTGAAATGGTTTGGGAAAAAAGTACAGTATTTGAATTTCGGTGTTGCAGTTCTTCATTAATGTTATTTGCTTAGTCTCTCACTTATTCATTTGTTTGATAGAATTAAAACACTATTTTGTTTTTATATGTGTTTACTGAGATCCAAAGTATGATTTTATTCAATTCTAAACTGACCAGAATAGCATTATCTCCATTTTTCATCTTCATGGACATGTTTTCAATTGACATGATATTGCTTCCTATCCGCTGCTGAATGCCACTTTGTCAAATTTTCGAAGTTTCTATGAAAATGTTCATTAAGAAATAAGCTTATACATCTAGCCATAATATGAACATGAACTTATGCATAGGACGTCCATTGTACTTCAGTCTGGGTACATTAACTCTATTGTTGTTGTTTTAAAAAAAAAACCCAGGTCATATTGATTTGATCCCAAAGACAGCCTGTAGTAACACGTACTGAATGGCGTTTTCATGGCCAGCGTGGATGAACATGGTGACTTAAATGTGATGTCATCTCAGAACCGTCTGAATTTGGAGCATGACGGCTGGCGTTAGTCACCATTGACTACGAGACAATGTTTCCCTCTCCTCTTGGAAATGTGGTTTTTCCCTTCTGCGCAGTTAGAAGGGGAACAGATCTGTGCTGATGCGAAACTGGCGCAAAGATTGTGTCATCGCTACGTGATTATAAACTTGTGGTAGAAAAACAAAGGGGTAAAAACGATATAGTGTTCCCTAAGTTACTACATGTTATAGACACCCACGTTCGAAGAAGCTGTACGAATTTGCTAGGGGGGAAAAAAAACTGTTATTCGTATGAGCTGATTCAACACATTTTATATGTCTGAATGTTTGGGCTGCTCTGTCCACATTGGTGTACTTGATTTGCCATACTCTCTTGTTATTTTCTTTAAGCTCGGTACATCATCTGGCTTTATGGGTTTTTATTGAGCTGAATTATCGTTCTCGTTGGATTTGTCTTTGTGGTGCTGACAAATGGGCCACACATTTAAAACTTCGGGTGAGCTTCCCCCGTATCCTAATGTAAAATTGACTTGTTGACTTGTCATAT
>CM060305.1:22443614-22451114 GCA_030674185.1 Monoplex corrugatus | reverse complement strand
AAGGGGGGAGAAACAGTGATGGGAAGAAAGAGAGAGACAGAGACAGACAGACAGACAGTCAGACGAACGGACAGACAAATAGACGGACGGACAGACAGAGACAGGAGAGAGAGGGAGAGAGAGAGAGAGACAGAGACAGAGACAGACAGAGAAAGAGAGAGAGACAGACAGACAGAAAGAGAGACAGAGACACAGAGAAACAGAGAGAGAGATTAATTTTGTAAAGAGCAGGCTGATTACTTTAGGCTAGGCTTAAAATCACTAATGCACAAACATCAATAAAATTATGGAAATTTAAAAAAAAAAAAAATAAGACGTAAACATGATGAGACCGTCTTTTTAATATGTGTCTTTGATACGCGTTTGTATGAGTACGTGTGTAAGTGCGTTATCATGCATTTGCGTACGTGTATGTCCTATTTTTGAACGAGACTAGCTGTCCTGAAATGCTAGCGGAGCGGCCGCAAGGGGCGATTAAATCCACAGACTGCTAAGTACAAACTGATTTACTAGTTCGATAATGACTGGACCTCGTCGTCCATTACCGTTTTAAGACTCGCCTTTGACGTCACATCGGAAGCGTCAATGGGAGTTAACCCTGGCAAGCTTGGCAAACAAGGCAAAGACGAAAATGAAAGGAAAAAAAAAAAAAAAAAAAAAAGAGTATGTGATATGGTGTATACTGAGCATTGGGATGACTAGCAAAGAAAAGTTGCTACTGCTTGTACGTAAGCATTTTGTCTCAGACATGTGAGTTCTAGTCCTCCTCGCCCTCCCCCCCCCCCCCAAAAAAAAAAAAAAAACACACACAAAAAACAGGCTCTGAATGACTCGATGACATGGTAATGTATGAGAAGAGTATACTCGAAAAATGCCAGTATAGATCTATTTATGTCACATGACGTAGATGGATCGATATTGTCCAGTTTGCATTGATAACACGGGGACAGATGCATGGAATTGCAGATGCAGTGTCAAAGACACGTTTATAGCATTTTCCTTTAAGGTTAGAAATTGGGGTGGTGGTGGTGGGGTGGTGGTGGTGGTGGGGGGTGGGGATGGTGGTGGCGGTGGGGGTGGAGGTGGGGTGGTGGTGGTGGGGATGATGGGGTGGTGGGGATGTGGGTGGTGAGGATGCGTGGGTGGTTGTGACTTGAAGTAAGGAGGGGTTTCGGGAATGCTCGGATTTGCTTCGTTTAACTGTTTGAAAGGTAAGGGTGTGCTGTGTTTGAAAGGTAAGGGTGTGCTGTGTTTGAAAGGTAAGGGTGTGCTGTGTTTGAAAGGTAAGGTGTGCTGTGTTTGAAAGATAAGGTGTGTTGTGTTTGAAAGGTAAGATGTGCTGTGTTTGAAAGGTGAAAGGTAAGGGTGTGCTTTGTTTGAAAGGTAAGGGTGTGCTGCGTTTGAAAGATAAGGGTGTGGTGGTGTTTGAAAAGGTAAGGGTGTGCTGTATTTGAAAGGTAAGGGTGTGCTGTGTTTGAAAGGTTAGGGTGTGCTGTGTTTGAAAGGTAAGGGTGTGCTGTGTTTGAAAGGTAAGGGTGTGCTGTGTTTGAAAGGTAAGGGTGTGCTGTGTTTGAAAGGTGAAAGGTGTGCTGTGTTTGAAAGGTAAGGGTGTGCTGTGTTTGAAAGGTAAGGGTCGTGTTTAGGGAGGTGCTGTGTTTGAAAGGTAAGGGTGTGCTGTGTTTGAAAGGGTAAAGGGTGTGCTGTGTTTGAAAGGTAAGGTGTTGTGTTTGGTAGAGGTGTTGTTTGAAAGGTAAGGTGTGCTGTGTTTGAAAGGTGAAAGGTAAGGGTGTGCTGTGTTTGAAAGGTAAAGGTAAGGTGTGCTGTGTTTGAAAGGTAGGGTTGCTGGTTTGAAAGGTAAGGGTGTGCTGTGTTTGAAAGGTGAAAGGTAAGGGTGTGCTGTGTTTGAAAGGTAAGGGTGTGCTGTGTTTGAAAGGTGAAAGGTAAGGTGTGCTGTGTTTGAAGTGAAAGGTAAGGGTGTGCTGTGTTTGAAAGGTAAGGGTGTGCTGTGTTTGAAAGGTGAAAGGTAAGGTGTGCTGTGTTTGAAAGGTAAGGGTGTGCTGTGTTTGAAAGGGAAGGGTGTGCTGTGTTGAAAGGTAAGGGTGTGCTGTGTGTTATGAAAGGTAAGGTGTGCTGTGTTTGAAAGGTAAGGGTGTGCTGTGTTTGAAAGGTAAGGGTGTGCTGTGTTTGAAAGGTGAAGGTAGTGTGCTGTGTGAAAGTAAGGTGCTGTGTTTGAAAGGTAAGGTGTGCTGTGTTATGAAAGTAGGTGTGCTGTGTTTGAAAGGTAAGGTTGTGGTTTGAAGGTAAGGGTGTGCTGTGTTGAAGGTGAAGGTGAAAGGTAAGGGGCGTGTGAAAGGTAAGGGTGTGTGTTGAAGGTAAGGTGTGTTGTTTGAAAGGTAATGTGTGCTGTGTTGAGAAGGTGAAAGGTAAGTGTGTGTGTTGAAAGGTAAGGTGTGTGTTTGAAAGGTAAGGTTTGGGAAATAAGGTGTGTGTTAAGTAAGGTGTGCTGTTGAAGGTGGAAGTAGGGTGTGTGTTTGAAAGGTAGGGGTTGTGTTGTGTAAAGGTAGGGTGCTGTGTTTGAAAGTAAGTGTGTGTTTGAGTAAGGTGTCTGTGTTGAAAGGTAAGTGTGTGTTTAAGTAAGGGTGTAGTGTGAAGTAAGGGCTTGTGAGAAGGTGTGAGTGTTATAAGAAAGGTAAGGGTGTGCTGTGTTTGAAAGGTAAGGTGTGTGAAGGTGTGTGTGTTTGAAAGGTGAAGGAGTGTGCTGTGTTTGAAAGTAAGGGTGTGCTGTGTTTGAAAGGTAAAGTGAAGGTAAAGGTGTGCTGTGTTTGAAAGGTAAGGGTGTGTGTGTGTTTGAAAGTAAGGGTGTGTGTGTTTGAAAGGTAAGGTGTGTGTGTTTGAAGTGGTGTGCTGTGTGAAGGTAGTGCTGTTTTGAAGGTAAGGGTGTTTGTGTTGAAAGGTAAGGTGTGTTTTGAAGGTAAGGTGGTGTGTTTGAAAGAAAGGGTGTGCTGTGTTTGAAGTAGGTTTGTGTTGAAAGGTAAGGTGGCGTGTTTGAAAGGTAAGGTGTGCTGTGTTTGAAAGGAGGTTGCGTTGTTGAAAGTAAGGTGTGCTGTGTTTGAAAGAAGGGTGTGTGTTTAAGGTAGTTGCTGTGTTTGAAAGTAAGGGTGTGCTGTGTTTGAAAGGGTAAAGGTGTGCTGTGTTTGAGAAGGTAAAGGTAAGGGTGTGCTGTGTTTGAAAGGGTGGGTGTGTTGAGTGAAGTAGGGTGTGCTGTGGGGGAAAGGAAAGGTGTGTGTGTTTGAAGGTAAGGGTGTGTGTTTTGAAGGTGGGTGTGTGAGTGAAAGGTATGGTGGTATGGTGTTGGGTGAAAAGGTGGTGCGTGTGGTGTGAAAGATGAAAGGTAGGGTGTGTGTGTTTGAAAGGTAACGGTGTGCTGTGTTTGAAAGGTAAGGTGTGCTGTGGTGAAGTGAAAGATGAAAGGTGAGGTAAGGGTGGTGGGTGTGTTTGAAAGGTAAGGGTGTGTGTGTTTGAAAGGTAACGGTGTGTGATGTGTTGAAAGGTAATGATGTGATGTTAGGAAAGGTGAAAGGTAAGGTTGTGATGTTTGAAAGGTAAGGGTGTGGTTTTGAAAGGTAAGGGTGTGCTCTGTGTGAAAGGGAAAGGTAAGGTGTGTGAGTAGTTGTTGAAAGGTAAGGTGTGCTGTGAGGTGAAAGGTAAGGGTGTGTGTGTTTGAAAGGTAGGTAGCTGTGTTTGAAAGGTGAAAGGTAAGGGTGGTAGTGTTTGAAAGGTAAGGGTGTGCTGTGTTTGAAAGGTAAGGTGTGCTGTGTTTGAAAGGTAAGGGTGTGCTGTGTTTGAAAAAGGAGGGAGCTAGTTGAAAGTAAGCTGTGCTGTGTTTGAAGGTAAGGTGTGTGTTTTTGAAAGGTAAGGTGTGCTGTGTTTGAAGTAAGGTTGTGTGTTGAAAGGTAAGGGTGTGCTAGATCTGTTTTTGAAAGGTAAGGTTGCTAGTGTTTTGAAAGGTAAAGTAAGGTGTTGCTGTTTGAAGGTAGGTGTCTTTTGAAAGGTAAGGGTGTGCTGTGTTTGAAAGGTGAAAGTAAGGTGTGCTAGCTGTGTTTGAAAGGTAAGGTGTGCTGATTGAAAGAAGGTTGCTACTGTTTTAAAGGTAAGGTGTGCATGTGTATTGAAAGGTAAAGTGTTGTTTTGAAAGAAAGTGTAAAGTAGTTTGCGTTTGAAAGGTAAGGGTGTGCTGTGTTTGAAAGGTAAGGGTGTGCCGGTAAATAAGGATTATTGTTTTGAAAGTAAGGGGTTGTGTTGAAAGGTAAGGGTGTGCTGTGTTTGAAAGGTAAAGGTGTGAGTGTTTGAAAGTGGAAGGTAAGCTGGGGTGTATTGAAAGTAAGCGTGTGCTCTGGATTTGAATAGTAAGGTCTGTAGCTAAATTGAAAGGTAAGGGTGTGCTGTGTTTGAAAGGTAAGGGTGTGCGTGTTTGAAGGTGAAAGTAAGGTGTGCTGTGTTTGAAAGGTGAAAGGTAAGGGTGTGCTAGCTGTGTTTGAAAGGTAAGGGTGTGCTGTGTTTGAAAGGTAAGGGTGTGCTGTGTTTGAAAGGTGAAAGGTGTGCTGTGTTTGAAAGGTAAAGGGTGTGCTGTGTTTGAAAAGGTAAGGGTATGCTGTGTTTGAAAGGTAAGGGTGTGCTGTGTTTGAAAGGTAAAGGTGTGCTGTGTTTGAAAGGTGAAAGGTGTGCTGTGTTTGAAAGGTGAAAGGTGTGCTGTGTTTGAAAGGTGAAAGGTGTGCTGTGTTGAAAGGTAAAGGTGTGCTGTGTTTGAAAGGTAAGGGTGTGCTGTGTTTGAAAGGTGAAAGGTAAGGGTGTGCTGTGTTTGAAAGGTGAAAGGTAAGGGTGTGCTGTGTTTGAAAGGTAAGGGAGTGATGTGTTTGGATGGTTATATCTAAGCGACAAGAACAAAATCCAACAAACAAAACAAAACAGAAAGGAACACAATTAGAAGAACATAAAGCCATAACACTTTGATATACCTTGATGCTTTTTGGATGATATGTGTCTATGTGTGCGTGTATGTATGCGTGTATGTATGTATGTATGTATGTATGTATGTATGTATGTATGTGTGAATGTATGTGTGTATGTATGTATGTATGTTTGTATCTATCTATCTATCTATCTATCTATCTATCTATCAATCTATCTATCTGTCTGTCTGTCTGTCTGTCTGTCTGTCTGTCTGTCTGCCTATCTATCTATCTATACATATACGTATATGTACATGTATGTATGTATATATATATATATATATATATATATATATATATATATATACATGCACACACACACACACACACACACACATATATATATATATATATATATATATATATATATATATATATATATGTATATGTATAAGTGTAAGTTTAAATCGAGAAGGTATGTAGGTAAATAAGTAACTTTAAGCAAAATAAAACAAGCCGTATGGGCAGTTGAAACAGCTAGAAAGACGAACAAGACTTATGCAAGGACGTGAACGACAAATTACGACCGAAGAAATAAGTGAAAAATAATTCTTTACTGTGTGAGCAAATAAGCGAGAGAGTATGTATGTGGCCAAAGAAGTAAACGAGCATGAGGGAGAGTGATAAATAAGAAAGATTGAAATAACGTGGACAGGTATGAGAACAGCAGCTCCAATGTACCAATGGGAAGAATATAAGCCTAAGTAAAGTATGCCAGTTGAATGACTTACATATGGACATTTTAGTGCTTAATTATTAATCATCTTCGTCAATAACCATAAAATGTGTAGGAACCAGAAGAAAAAAAAACCCGAAAAGAAGAATACGAACGCGTATTTAATACAACAAGACAAGATAGGCGCAAATTTTTGGCCAACTGGCCTTTGTCAAGCGTAAAATTACGAACAAACAAACACCAGATACAAAAATTATTGAGAAAAAGACTGAAACTTCCCTGCTGCTGTGTCCAATGTCAGAAAAAGTATGTGTAATAAAGTATGTGTATTCTGACGATGGAGTCACAGTGTTTATTTCAGTATGGGGCTCATATTTCTTAATGTGTTGTTTTCATTGTTGTTGGTGTTGGTGGTAGTGGTGGTGATGATGGTGGTGGTGGTGAGGGGCTGCTGCTACTGCTGTTCCTGTTTTGTTGTTGTTGGTGGTGGGGGTGGTGGTGATGGTGGTGGTGGTGATGTGGTGTGCTGCTGGTGCTGTTGCTTGTGCTGGTGTTGTTGCTTGTGCTTGTGCTTGTGCTTGTGCCGCCCTATTGCTTCTGCTTGTTTGTTTTTCGGAGCATGCTGGGAGGATTTTGATCATAGAATAGGACAGATCCTTTACGGGTTCTTTCTTCTTCTTCTTCTTCTTCTTTCTTCTCTTCTTTCTTCTTCTTCTTCTTCTTCTTTCTTCTTCTCTTCTTGCGTACACTGCTACACAATCATCTGAGTCCGGGCGATGAATGCAGCCGTCTTTTCCAGCTCCTGTCTGCAGCCATGGAGTTTGGTTGTCAGCGGAGTGTCTGTCGGCCACACGTCCTGTCTTGCCAACTGGATAAGGGGACATCTTTGGAGTATATACTCCGTGGTTTGGTCTTCTTGACCGCAGGGACAGGTTGGGGGGGGGGGGAGGCGCCAGCTTCAGTTTGCGGTACATTTGGCTGTTCAGCCTATTGTGACCAGTGCGCAACCTCACCAGGGCAACTTGCTGCTCTCTAGACGACAGGTTGTAGTCATCCCTGTGTCGTCTCGGCATGGAAAGCGCCCTGATGATGCCCCTCTTACGGATTTTCAAGACATATAATGAGTTAGACATAGTCTACTTTTGGAAGCTATTATTCACAAAAAAAAAAGAAGAAGAAGAAAGAAAGAAAAAAAAAGAAAGAAAGAAAGAAAAGAAAAACACACACGTTGTCAGGAATGAAACTGTTTTTATGTGTTTGGTTTGTTTGTTAGTGAGCTCGGCTCTTACATGGATGGCTGGACACAGCACCAGGGCACACTTTTCTGAATTGATCATAGCTATACACGAGGCTGTATTAATTCCTTTTTTTTTTTTTTGTCGTTTACTTTTTCTGTGTTTAAATGTTGTTGGTTTTTTATTTGTGTCTCTGTGTGTGTATTTTTGTATATCTGTGTGTGTGTGGTGTGTGTGTGTGTGTGGTGTGTGGTCTGTGTGTGTGTGTGTGTGTCTGTGTGTGTGTGTGGGTATGTCACTGTGTGTGTGTTGTATGTGTGTATATGTATATATATATATATATATATATATATATATGTGTGTGTGTGTGTGTGGTGTGGTGTGTGTGTGTCTGTGTGTGTGTCTGAGTGTGTATATGCATATTTATAATATGTGTGTGTGTGTGTGTGGCGTGTGTGTGTGCGTGTGTGTGTGTGTGTGTGTAGTGTTGTGTGTGTGGTGTGTGTGTGTGTGTGTTGTGTGTGTGTGTGTGTGTTGTGTGTGTGTGGTGTTGTGATGTAATTTGACACTCGACAATCTG